>QLNU02015360.1:118366546-118386196 GCA_006491805.2 Dysdera silvatica | reverse complement strand
CCATAATTAATAGAAATTTTGATGTTACGTTCGGTTTGAGTACTTCGCTGAGGAACATATGTATTTCGGTAGAGGATTTGCAACTTTTGGAACATTCCAGAATAACATTAGGAGATTAAATAACTTTTCCTGTACCCGTGGATCGAATACACCCTTTGGTTCCTGATGGATGAGCAGAAATTGTGGTAATAATTGTCCAGCAGCAGAAATGATAGGTCGGATTATTACGGAATGGGATATGGCGTGAGAAGATTGAATGGTACTTGGAGTGTGATTTCCCTCTTAATCGACAGAGTGCGCGTAGATGCCAGTTTTTTAGTGAATCCTCCGTGGTCGATGTCTAAAACCTCATCAAAAGAATAGTTGCTCATTGCATTGCTCATTTCGTATGTTAACCCACTTATCAAAGTTTTGGCAAATGTAAATATTTCTTTCTCAATATCCATCTTATAATCTGATACAAAATCGGCTTGCTTTGTGTATTTTTCACAAACAACGCGAAACAAGTATGTTGATATGGTGGAAAAGGAAGACATGGTGACAAATAAGGCTTGAAATTCCACGCTTTCCAACAAAAAAATTAAAAATGTCAAAAATAATGAAGTTACAGGCAAGTGATGATTGCTACTGATTTGAAAATTGAAGGATCGCGTCTTATTTATTCAAGACTGGTTTACGTACCAGGCAGCTTTTTCGAGTTCTTCGCCAAAAATGATCTCAAAATTTGTCAGTTATAAAAAAGTAAGGTAAAAACTTCAAATATTTTTTACTTTTACACTAGAAAACACAATGTATAATTATTTCAGGTACAACTAAAATGGCTATTATAAATATGTGCTATATTTTATTCATATGTGTTATTTTTTCTACGATAACGTTTGACGCCTAATGCTTGCCCAGCACGCCAAAACACTGTTTTCACCTGTCATGCAGCGAAGCGTCCTCGTATGGTAAGTTCTATTTTCAGTGGGCCGTAGCTCGACCCCCAGGTCGATTGGGCCAAATTTGATTTTGGATCTTTTATTTACTCGGTCATATTGGCCTATAAACCGAAATTCAGAAAAATCGAGCTCTGACAGTTCTCGAGGTTCCTTTGTGAGCAAAGTAATAAATATGGTTTAAGCGAGTTACGAAGATGATTTCACACCTTAGGGCCAAAGCAACAGATGCGAGAGTGCCCAAGGTTCGTCCATGAGTATTCTGGTATTATTAGACCGTTAAGATTTCTTGTAAAGTGGATATGATCAGGAAAGTATAATGAAACGGTATCAGAATGAGTGCCACTTTGTATGGTGTTAAACATGAAGATGTAAGTTTTGCAGGTAAATAATTTTTCGATTAATAATATGTGATGATCGTAAGGGATTTAAGTAGTTCTGTAAGATTAAGTTTGATAATTTAGGAGGCAGAAGTATCTTTTACCAAGTCTGGTAAGTCTAATAAGATTAGACGTGGAAGTGTTTCGCCCCTAGGTTAGAAGGCAGTAAGAGAAAAAAAATCAGGGTAGTAAAGTTCAAAAACAATTGAGACGGGTACGTAGTAACTGGCGTTTCGAATCACTCCAATATTTCTATTAATTTTGTTAGAGATATTGTTAATGTGAATATCCCATTTAAGGTTGGATTTATGAGTTACACCGAGGAAGTTTATACACTCTATAACAAAAAAATCCACTCACCAAGAAGGAGTTGTCCGATTGTAATGAAATTTCGTATGCAAAGACATTTTGACCGAACATGCAAATGATTAAAATTTGGTGTCCAATGAATGAATAGCGGGAACTCCAGCGCATCGGAACTGCGCATTCAGCAGGTGTATATAAGGAGCGATTCTCAATATGTGGTCAAAATTTCTGTTGCATTTTGACTGCGGATATCTTACGTCGACTGTAACAATGCCTCGCCGAAAGATTCGTGCTCATTACGAGCATATGTCAGAGTTTGAAAGAGGTCGTGCTATCGGATTGAAAGAGGCTGGTTGGACGAATCGAAGAATCGCTGGACATGTGGGTCGAAGCGATGCGGCGATTGGACGGTGCTGGCAAGAGTGGGTCAACAACGGCAGATGTCAGCGTCGGGACGGCAGCGGTCGACCTAGGGCCACAACAGAACGGGAAGACAGAGCGATTGTCAGAGCAGCTGTCACAGCACCGGATTCGTCGTTATCAACTATCCAACGTGTGGCCCGCACACATGTGTCCAACATGACCCTCTGCAGACGACTGAGAGAGCGGAATTTACGCTCGCGCCGACCGTTACGCCGCTTACCTCTCACGCCTTTACACCGTCAAGTCCGATTACAGTGGTGCCGGGCTCGATCAACTTGGAACTGCGCTGACTGGGGACGTATAGTCTTTAGTGACGAGTCCCGTTTCCAACTGTGTCCTGACGACAACCGCAGACGTGTCTGGAGACGTCCAGGGCAGCGTGGGGATCCTGCCCTTACTATCGCACGCCACACATGCCCACAACAGGGCGTTATGGTCAGGGGGTGCCATCTCCTTTGATAGCCGGACCCCTTTGGTGGTCATTTCTGGCACACTTACAGCACAGCGGTACGTAGACGACATTCTACGACCGGTTGTGTTACCGTTCCTTTTGCGACACCCTGGACTTACGTTTCAACAAGACAATGCCCGGCCGCACACGGCACGTGTTGCTATGAATTGTCTTCAAGCTTGCCCAACACTTCCTTGGCAAGCTAGGTCTCCTGATCTCTCTCCCATAGAGCACATTTGGGACGCTATGGGAAGGCGATTGCAACCATCCCGGAATGTTGACGATTTAGCCCGACAGTTGGAGACAATTTGGCAAGAAATTCCGCAGGACACCATCCGGGATCTTTATCAGTCTATGCCACGCCGGGTGACAGCTTGCATCCAGGCCAGAGGTGGACCAACGCCTTATTGACTTCCTCCCTTTGTAACGGTCAAACTCTGCAATAAATCATTCAATTGTTCTGAAATTTTAATCGTTTCTTTTTCTATGTATGTTCTTCACATCCACCAATTTTTATCGCAATCGGACAACTCCTTCTTGGTGCGTCGATTTTTTTGTTATAGAGTGCATTTTGTGAGAATGAAATCATTGTATTTTTTATACTATTAAAATGGTTAGGGTCTACAAAAAGAGAATATAGAAGGCAATTGAAAATAATACAGTAAAATCCCTCATTTAATGGACACTCACCAGGCAGAAAAATTTGTTCTTAAACGAAGGATCTTATTATGAAGGGGGTTTTCACAGGGGAATTTTTTTTATGACACTAAAGACGGCATAGGTGCATATGCGGGAAATATCTAATGGACACATTGGAAGGGATTTTTCTATACATAAATATAAAAGTAATTAATTCTTCGCAGATGAGATCAGTATAATATATATATATATAAGTCATAAATTACAGTGGTAGTCATTAACCGTGTTCTTCACATGCATATAAATTAATCTTTCACATGCATATAAATTGCAATTTAGCAGGGTATGGGCAAATAAAAGAAATTCTCGTTGGCGAGGGATTACTCAACAAGTCTAAATGCATTTACACATACAGTAAAACTCGTTTAAAAGACTATATCCATTAAGTGACCACCCTCCCCACCTTAACGACCACTTTTCTCGAAACGGAGTCTTTCTTTCTATAGACTCTGTCTTCTTCTATAGCCTCTAATCAGAGACCAACAGAAACCATTCTTATTTTAGCAGCGACCATAGTTTGACGATTGAGAAGGGAGAAATTTCCTACTTTTTTTTTTATTCTGACCTTGAAATAAATAAATAATATGACGGTGATCTTTACCCTTCCAAATTTTATCGCATTATAAATAATTTAATTTTAATTTAAAATCGAATTTAAATTTGAGATATTTTTGACTTTTCAAGCCTTTCCAACGAAGAACTATTATCGGTACGCTCACAGGAAAAACTGCTTTCCCTGTGGTATCAGGAAATACGCAAGGAAATGAATGGATTAATGGAAATTTCAGCATTTATTGAATACAATAAAATGTATTTATTTTCTGAATTTCAAAATTGCTTAGAAAAAGAAATTGCAACACAAAAAACGAAATAAAAAACAACTAGTTATTTTTTAAAAAGTTGCAAACGCCATAGCTTCCAATTCAAATATCAAATTACCAAATCATATTTTTTAAAAGCATATTTTATATGCTAATGTGACAAAATGTTTGCCATTTATGTACAGTAGAGTCACGGGAGATCGGGGTTCAGTTAAATTCGAGGCTATAAAATTTTTGTGGTTCGTTAATTCGAAGCGATAAAATTTTTGGAAAATTTGGAATTTTTTCTTCGTTTTCAAAACTCTTTCCCGGCAATTTTCTAAATAGGAAAATAAGAGGAATTTAAGTTTGAAAGACGATTGACAATTTCTTTAAGTTATAAAATCTTCCATTCATCATTATTAAAGAAATAAAGCAGACCCGAGGACACGATTATCGGGCTTCTGGGTAGTCTTGAGGCCGGCCCCCACTAAAAAATCAAACTTTCTTCAGTCTTTCCTCGCCACAAAAAAATAGAAGGAATAGTGGAGAATTAATATACCGGGCGCCCCAAAAATCCGTTTACGTTTGAAAAATTCCTTGCAAACAAACTACTTATTTGATTTTCGTAATGCGGTTTTCACAAAATGGGCTATCGAATGAGGGTGGGGGAGGGGAGGTTCACGCTTCCATAAAATTGCAAGTGTTTTATTAGAATCAATTTAAGATTGTTATATATAATTCTGAAATTTATTCTTAACGTATGCATAGAATCATTTGACAGAATTAAAGCTAAATTTTTTTTATTATTAAATGTTGTACCTCTGTATTTGAAATTATGTGCTACCGTCTTCATACCCTTTAAATTTTGTGGTAAAAACGTTATAGCTCCGGTTTAACTGAATGAAATGTTTACCGAGGGCAAACAAGCTAATTCTGTTTATTTTTTTACTGAGAGGCGTAAGAATGCAAATTCGTGAATCAAAGAAGTTGGTTTTGCAGAAAGCAATAGATGTTTTATTTTTCTGTGGGGCCGTATGCTAAAAAATTTTGAAAAGTTCATTATGATCAGGCCCCTGGACAATTGCCCCTATGCCCCCCCTGTCGTCCGGCCTGAATAAAGGCATGTAAGTGTTTCGTAAGATATGTCCAAGTTCAGAGCTGTTTCTGAAAGGGGTGCAAAGGAGCCCCCACACCTGAGCGGTCGATCTTAGGAGCGGCCGCGGATCGTTCATTATTTTTGATTTTTTAATAAAAAAAGAAAAAAAGATCAGGGATTTTTGTTTCATATTATAAAAATAAAAATTAAAAAATATATCTCTATTGCATATGAAAGCTGTTTCAGACTATTTATATATAGATATAAAAGTAAATATTTCATATATCAAATACTAAATCAAACATTACACTATTAAGGGCGGCGAGATATTGTTTTTGTACCAAGGCGGTTAATAACTCAAAAACGTCTCTGTTCAAGTTAAATAACATCTTATGCATTTTTTTTATTATTTTCCGGAAAATCTGAGTCTTCAGTAATCCGACGTGACTCCGGCCCCGTTTAGTTCGAATTATCGAGACTCTACTATAATTTCAATTGTTTGCAATTCATTTTCATGTTTATTTTCATTCTCCATAGATTTCCATCAATTGACTACCTCTTGAAGCAGCTACTTTTCATTGAGCCACCCAAGGTAGTTACTTTAGGGGGTCGGGTTTCATTTTTTAAAATCAGTTTTAATAATGTATCTTTTTTTAATGTAATAATTCAAATTAATTGTTCCACGTGAAAAATAAAATGCCGAAAGAAGCGTAAAATCTGATTAATTGGTCAGTGCATTTATGGTTTGTCTAACTTTATAAATCTTTTTAAAGTCATTTCATTTGACGTTCGAAAAAAGAGGCAGTTACAAGATTGGAAAAAAATCATCCTTTCTCCCTTAATCTTTGCACTTGATCTTTTTCTCAGTGCTAAACTTAATGGTAAAAACTCCTTTCGATGTCGAAAAAGTTAAAAAGTAACAAAGTCGTCGAAGTACTTTGGGGGGGAAAAAAGAGTGAAAAAATTCCCTACTTCAATCCAATTAAATCTTCGTTTTCATAGATAGCCGAAAGAGATTGCCTTTCATGCTTACTGTATTTTTTCGATATACTTGCTATCTTTTTTTTAACAAAAGTAAAAATGTGTAACTTTATATACTTGGGGAAAGTATTCTGATTTTAAAATTAAATACTAATGAGGTGAACGTCAAGCTTGCTTTGTTGACTATATCGTGTCTTTAAATTCATTGCAGAGCAGATTCGTGTACGGGATTTTAAAAAGGAGGGGTTTGATAAAAAACGGGGGTTTGTTTTAAAGAATACTGTAATAATTTGTGTATTTGCGTCAATAACAATTTGCATATTTACGTCACAGTATGACGTAGTTATTTTTTCTGCGGCCCTGTATCAGGTCCCATATTTTTTTTGATTGCAGTTTGTTCACTTCTTGTTGGGATGGTTCTTGCGTAAAGAGCAAGACAAACACGTTAATGTTTTTTTTTTTATCATTTAAAAGCTTGTAGTCCAATAAAGTTTCAAGATGAAACTAAGCAAGAAGTCTGTCATTCATTTTTGTCACTTAAAGCTTCAATTAATTTTCAAAGATGTCTACTTCCAAGAAAATGGTTATGGGCCAAGTTCAACGTTTGTTGAAGTATTACTACGAGCTTTTCACCCTGCCAAGGCAAAATTATGTTCTTCGAGGGAGGGCGTGCCGCGCCCGAAATGCTGGATGCTTAACATGTTTGCAAAACGCTTATATACGACGCTGTATTATGAGTGCCTATTTTTAACGTCAATTAATTCTGATGCTTGTGCCTTTAAAGAAGTAAATTTAACAACGAAATATGCATCGTGGTATTAACTAAAGGTGAGAGTTAAACATTATTTAAATAGGAAAGACTTATTTGAATAGTCTAGAAATTTTCTCAATAACTTTTAAGCGTAAAAACCATGGAAGGTTTTTCATTAACCGCAGTCATGTTAAATTCGTCTAACCACAATGTTTGGAGTGAATATATAAAGGCTGTCCTTATGGAACGAGGCATTTGGTTTTTCGTTGATGAAACTGAGCCAGCTATAGATGAAGCTACTCGAAAAGAATTGCAGGACTATAATTTAAGAAAAACGAGAGCTTATTCAACTTTATATCTGAACATTAATCCACAATATAGACCACTAATATCCGAATTACGGATGGTCTAACTGCGGGGCAAATACTTACGCATTTCAACTATGGAATCAGAATATGTTACACTAACTGAAGCTTCAAAAGAAGTAATGTGGCTAAAGAGCATTTTAGAAGAATGTGTTATTTTGGGCATAGGTTTACAACTAAATAAAGATGTAATTCATTGTGACAATCAAACCACAATCAATTTTGCGAATTCGCCAATTGAAGACAATGGCACGAAATATTGATATCAAGTATCATTTTGTAAGAAATTTTTATATGATGATTTGTTTGATCTCAAATATGTGCAAAGTAAGAAAATCTGGTTGATATTTTCATAAAACCACTCTAAAGAGGAACTTTCTGGGTTTCACCAAGGTATATAAGAGGTCTTGGAGTTAAACTTTGTATATGAGCAGTCTATTCAGTATCAGTATGATGAAATTGAAGTTATATTCATACTGCAACGAGTATTATTTTGTACTAATTTATATATATTTGAATGTTCATATGAAGTATATATTTATGATAATCAAAAGATGTATATGGGAGGGGGGCGGTGTTAGAGATACTGTAATAATTTTGCGTATTTGCGTCAACACCAATTTGCATATTTGCGTCAATAACAATTGCATGTTACGTCTGGTATGACGTAGTTATTTCTGCAGTTAATATCAGGTCCCATATTGTTTTTGATTGCAGTTTTTCACTGCTTGTTGGGACAGTTCTTGATTAAAGAGCAAGACAAATGCGTTAATGCTTTTTATCATTTACTAAATGTCTGTGGTCCTAATAAAATTTCAAGATGAAACTAAGCAAGAAGTCTGTCATTTATTTTTGTCATTTAAAGCTTCAATTAATTTTAAAAGACGCCTACTTCCAACAGTTTGATAGAAAATTTCTTTTCTTCCACAAGGAAACTGGTACTACAGATAATAATATTATTCATGGTCTGATTATAATCGTCTGATTGTCCTTTGAGTCATCGTCTGATAATAATTGCAACGTTTCTGATTATACTCTAAATAGCCTTCTAATGACCACCAGTAGCGTAGGAAAGAGAGACTCAGGAGGAAACTCCTTATAATTTTTAAATTGCTACATTTTTGAAGACCACCCTCAGAATTATATATGATTTCATCGTTCAAAGGCTAAATATATATTTTATCCTTATTTAAAATGATAGGTGCAAGTATTTAACGAGTTAAAACTTCTCCGAGTTGGGAAAAATGTAGACAAAAACTAATTCTTGTATTGATACGCAGATTGTATCTTACTATATGACTATTTCATATGGAAAAACGTCAAGACACAGTGCTTTAAAATATAAAAAGTGACAGCTATAAATGAATTTCAGGGCAGTAGTTGGTTTGTTTTTAACCGCTTTGTAAGAACCATATTAGTTGGAACTAGGGACATCGTACACAATCTTCAAACTCTGATATCTGTTAAAAGTGGTATTATTTGAACATGGGACCATTTTCAGTAAACTAGTGCACATAACTGTGAGTAATTAGAATTTACGAGTACAAACCGGTCAGAACAGGCGTTGGGGTTAAAATTGCCCAGTGTTTGCATGAAACCGTTGTATGCCTATCAGTTTTAGACTCGCCCTTTTTGTAATTTAAAGCCGAGGTTCGCGGGGGAAGGAGTAAATTAAAGAAATTGTCATAAGTGTCGGAATTTACTTTTGCAATTGTTTTATTTGTTTCTTAATTGGCGTACCCTCGCGTTTTCTATTAGTATCCTTTTTTTTATCTGATTGACACTCTACAATACATCACAAGCATAACTCAGTTGTTGCAAATTTCTTAAGAGTATACGACGTTCGATTGGAAACAGGGTACAATTTACTTCACGCTTGTGCCTTAACGTTATTCTGTACCCTAAGTTTATTATAATTATTAGGGATAAAATTGTACAGTGTCCCGAAAAAGTCAGAGATGGTCATTAACCGTGGGTGTTTTGGTCTCCTGAACATAATGGAAACTAAAACAGCTGTAATAATGAATGCAAACAAACTAAATGAATTTGGAAGAATTCGATTATTTGTAAACCAATTAATTTCAAAGTTTACAGAAGATACAAAAGAGTATTGAATAAAATTAGACCAATTGCTGTCATAAACTAGATTTTCTATAGAAAGTATTTATGTACAAAATGAAGTACGAGAACTATAACAGTAAAACTTAAAATTAAGATAAAAAAAAACTAATTTTTTTAGGGAATTTTTATAGCTGAATAACTCTTATTCCTCAAGCGTTTGCTTGAGTTGCAGCTTTCAACGAATATGCTCAGAGGTTGATACGGTCCTGAGTTTTTAATTAAAAAATTGGTTAAAATAACTTTAATGAATTATTTCCAAAAGAGTATATTTAAGTTGATACCGTGATATTATAATGGTTTTATAAAAGTAAAGATGGACTGACGTCCATTTTTAACTCAATTGTTACATTTTGGAATATCCCTCAAATCAACCACCATTTGGAGTTTTCTCCAACACTGATGACCTGAATTTTATCTCTTTAACTTTATTATATAAATTGTAAATATTATGCTGAGGATCATTTACTTGTTAAAGAGATATCCAAACTTTCGAAGTTCTTACGCAGTATCCTCTGTTTCTTCTACCATTATTTGGGACCTAGGATTTCTATTTAAAATTATATCTTTCGGAAAGGAAAGCGATTAAGTCTATTTGCAAATGCGATATAAGCACGTAAGGCAACGTAAGCCTTCCTGGTAGTTTTGCCCTGAATTTTTTCCTTAGAACGGTGTTGAAATGTGCTAAAACGGACGCGGAACATCCTTTACTTGGATTCGTTAGATCATCAAGATATTCAACTTCAAAGTCAGACTGATCCCCCAAAAAAAGCCCAAGGCTTTGATATCGGCAAGCAGGATTTATGAATTCGACTTGAGAGAGAACTTTCTCCATTTACAGTGGTCTTTAATGTTTTCTTCACAATACCTTTCTGAACCTCGACTCCCGTATTTCCGACTGCGAGGTGATAACAATATCCCTCGAACATCAAGAGAAACATATTTAAATTCAAACAAAGTGCCACTACGTTTCCAAACATTCAACTTTATGACCTATCTAGTAGTCGTTGCGCATTGTAATTGGTGTCTGCTTTACCATTCAAATTGCCGAAGTCAAAACTGTTTCTCGAATTTGTTTGAATACTCACGTACAGAAAGCATCTACCATAATGAAAAGCGAGCCGTAATTTACATACTTTGAAGAAAGAGATTGGATAGGAAGTGAAATACGAACTAACGTTGCGTTTGAAAGGTCGACAGTCCCGAAAATATGTATTTGGTGAAAATTAGAATTCGTTCGACTTCTAAAGGAGTAATAATATATCCTACTATTCAGGAAAATACAAAATGATCAACAAATTAAACAGACCTTATTTGTTAAAATTATTAGTTTATTAAAATTTAAAATTATTTGTATTACTTGTATTAAATATAACAATTTTTAAATAGTTTTGAGGAACTTTCGCAATATACAGTATAGCTTCTCGTCGGGTGCACATTAGTCATTTCATATCGATTTTTCCGACTTAAATTTCCGTTTTCATGTTTTCAAAACTACTCTGTAGTTTAAATGAGAGGTTTTCTCCCACAGAAATTAAGAAAATCTTTCAAAAGTATTCTAATGTTTTGGTTCCAACTCCGTTAACGAAAATCTTAAAAATTACATACTAAAATGCACATTCAGAGAGCACTACCTCTCTCCTGAATTTGAATATCCTTCCATTAGGGTATCATGTACTATACGTAAAATTTCCGACACCTACGTTTATTAGCTCATACTAATTTTTCTCCTAAACGAAAGAAGATCTAGTAGGAGCTAATAAACGTGGGTGTTGGAATTTTCACGTATAATTATTCCTCCACGAAAAAACACAAAACACTCGCCCAGGAGGATTTACTGTATTGACCACTACGTGGCAATTGTGTTATCCCTGTGAGGGGTAATAATATTTTATATATATATCATATACTAATAAACGAGTTTTTAGCCTTATTTAGAGTACAATTGAAAACTGAAATAATATGTTGCAATTAATGAAAATTTTGATGCTGTTGTAATTACTATTTAACTAAATTAGTGTGCTTAGATGGAGGTTACAAAATTTATCATTTAGTAATGTCGTTGGCGTGTTAATTTAAAATAAATATAAATGCTTAACAAGAAGTGCAATTAATGATTTAAATGCTACATCTTGAGAAATTTAAATAATTTTTTTGGGAATGATATATAACATGAAGTGCTATGTGCAATATTTCATTGGCTGAACATTAGCTTTGATAATGTAAAAGTATTGATAAATTGACTTCAGCTTAATAGCATTTCGATGGTTTTAATACAACGTCGAAAAAGAGGATAAAGGCGGAGAGTTTTAAATTAATGAGAAAACGGGGAAATAAATGTATGTTGAAAATAGATTCTTTATATTAACAAATTTTGTACAGGATACTTATAGCGTAAAATGTTTTAACGACACCTGTTGTAATGATAAGCTGCATGTATCAATGGAATCACTACACGAATTGTTTCTATTAAAAATTATTGTTAAATTAAGTAAATTTTTAATAAAAATCTATAACTAACACTATATTAATAAATATATATATAAACAAAAATATATTAAATATATTAATCAACATATAAAACAAAGGTTTAAAATTACATGGATACGTTTAAACATGTGTTAAATTTAATTATCTATACGTAGAAAACATTTAAGCATACTTTGTATTAGGTTGTAAGATATTATTAACCCTTCTCATGGCTAACACAATTGCTAAATAAAATCAACAAATGTCAACACACAAAGCCACCGAGCGAGTTTTTTATTTTTCTGTCCTCGATGGCCTAGAGGTTAAGGCACACCGGACTCAACGGATGGACCATTAGGTCGAATCTAGATTGGGGACGATGTCTTTTTTACTCCTATACTTAAAAAGCTCTAGTTTGTGCTCAAACGTGGGTGTGGAAATTATTAAATATATTTTGTATTATGTATTTCTAATATAATTATATATTTTGTTTATGAATATAATGTATACGTGTATACATTGTATTCATAAACAAATACGAATACAATGCAATATATGTATGCATACTTTAGAAGAAAACACACCAATGTTTAGAAATCGACATGTTGCTACAAATAATGTGAAATAACGGACTTTTATTATAAGAGAATGAAAGAAAATACAGGAATGAAAATTGAATTATTTCCAAGTTTCCGACAATTTCAAGAAGTAAGAATGAAAAATTCTGGTAATTCATTGGCCTTATTTTCTTCCGCTGAAAAAGGCTCCCTCTATTATCGACTTTCTATTTCCTAGCGTTAATGCATTAACTGAAAACGGGCTTAAAATTGAAAAGTCCAACTGAAAGTTTTGCCACATGATGTATAGTATTTACTTATATTAAAACCTTTTATTTTCAGTTTCTCTGAAGGAGTTCTCCTTGTTTTTATAAGTTATTGTGTTTTTCAGGGATTAAAAGTAACGCTAAAATGTTTGCCATAACTATGGTACTTGCAAATAATGATTATAGTTAAAGGGTTAAAATTTTAACCTAAACAGGAAACAACGGTATGATATAATATAGCCATATTTTTAACACATTGATAACTACTTTTATATTAAGATTTACTATGCATGATTATTCAATTTGTTGCTTATGCTAAGAAATAATATTTGTCTTCTATAGGTAGGTTGTAAGTAAAGACTGGAAGTTTAGGCGCTAAAAATGGCAAAAAAGTCAAGTAAAGACACTTAAAAAGTTATAAAAAAAGACATTAAAAAGGCACTTTAAATTATGGAATAAGACATTTAAATCAATAAAAAATTCGAAAACACATTTAAATCAATATAAAGAAAATACATTTAAATCAATAAAAAATACATTTAAATCAATAAAAAATACATTTAAATCAAAAAATACATTTAAATCAAAAAAAATGTATAAAAATATATTTAAATCAATGAAAAAGAGCAATGAAATAAATTTCAGTTCAAAGACTAGCTACAGAAATCTGATGCATATATTCCATCTTCTGTCTTAAAAATGGAATAAAAGAAGTAAACGTTATTGAAAAAAAAAGAATCACACATTTTTTAATATTTGAAATGGAAAATTTTTACCAACAAGACAATTTTAGATGGGTTTATTCGAACAACCTATCTCCTCTTATTGCACATTACTGTGATATGCTTTTTTAAATTTTCAAATGTGAAATTTTGATATCTATCAGTCAGTAGGATTTTATATTGTGAAAAAGATCTCTCCACTTCAACTGAGGTCATGGGCGCATATCTAAAGCAGTATTCCATGGTAGGAGACATGGACAGTTCTATTGTAGCATCACCACTTAGATCTTTTCCTATATTCATAATGGATTCAAAGTCTTGATTCGCATGCCTGGGAGGAGGGGTAACTGATCATGGAAATGACGTACCCGTATCTGAAGGTGTCCGTTAAGAAGGATTTTACTGAACCTTTTCGAATAGAATATAACTTTTGGAATAAAATTACCTGAAAAGTCATTCAGTAAAATTCAGAAAAGCCGATGTGGCCTCATGAATATATACACTAGACTCTCGACTAACCGACCTAATTAAAAATTATTTCCGGACTCTCTTCGCCGTACTACTGTCCGGCTCCGCTCGGAAGGCGGACGACCTTGGACGATTCCACTTTTATTTAAACTCAGAAATCTTTAAATGGCGCAGAATGATCCTTGCTGTCCTTGCGCCATAAACAGGTAATCAACCAACCAATCAGAAATCTTTAAAACCTGGAAAATGAATTCGCACCGACTGTGATTGTTTTATGTTTCTTGCAATTAAGTTAGATATTATAAAATGTATCTTAAAATGTGTACAATACTGTATTTTTATTCTGAGTATTTTTGTACTAAGAGGTCAGAAAACCTGAATAAGGGCAGGTTTTGGTAAATAAAAGGACGTTTTTAATGGTATGGGTTGGGTAGGAAGTGAGCATTTATGGAACTCCTGCCTATCCGACTTTTTTGTTATACGGCCTGCCCTTCCGCCATATTAGGCCGGATAGCCGAAAGTACTGTAGTTTGTTATCCAAAGAGACGCTTACGAAAATATTTGCGAGGTTGTTTCCCTTAAGCGCTACATAAGTCGATATTTGGATTCCTATTATAAGTAGCAACATCATATAATAATTATAGTGTAAGCCCGTAAAGGATTATCCAGTAATTTAAGATAACCTTTTGCCCCTGTGAACTGCAAACCCTTCTTTCTACTGGGCGATAAGAAGAAAGATGGACAATTTTCCCCCTTTCGTTATAGAGTAAAAAAAAAGTAGTAATTATGTCGTTAAATTTTGCTTTTTGAAATCTGAATTATTTAACATTAGCAAATGAAATGAATACTCTTAATAAATGGAATGAATACTCTTAATAAATGGAATGAATACTCTTAGTAAATGAAATGAATACTCTTAGTAAAATAATCGCATTTTTGATATGAACAAACGAAATAGGCCTTTATGAACGTTGATTATAATGCGATTATTTGGTAGACATTAATTTAAAAACCTATCTTATGCCCACTTTTCCTCATTTATCTATACCCAGTTAGAATTAGGCGCTCATTTGTAGGAAGTAACCAAATACAAAACCAACTTTGTTATCATGTTTTAACTATAGTAAATCTCCATCAATCCGAACGAATTAGGCCTAGTGCTTATTTGGATTAATGAAATATTCGGAATATCGAGATTTTTATAGTTCGGCTGCTAATAATACGTGGCATGTCATGACTTAAATTCATATGCAAAAGACCATGGCAGGTCAACACAGCAGACGCCACGTTTCTCAAATGATGGTGAGATATTATTGCTCGATTGGCACTGCGGTGGTGCAGTGGTAACGCGTTTGCTTAGGAGTCAAACCCGAGATAACTGCACACTAACTCTACCAACAAAATAAAGAAAGCTCAGCGACTATTGCTCACAGTAGTAGTACGGGGGTTGGTTCCATAAGTCGTACGAGGTGCGGATCCAGTGACGGATTAAGGTTTCTATGGGTCCTAGGCAGGAAGGATAAAATGGACTCCTAAAAACTGTGGCCCTCGCGATATTTAGTCAACAAATTATGATTTTTGTTTTCGGAGTTCTGTATCTAGCTACATGAATAATGAAAATTTCTCGGATATTTGAAAATAAGCAAGATCAAAATGACGCTTAAATTTAAGTCGCATCAGGTCTCATCAAGACCTCTACGGGGGTTTGGGCCTACTCGGCCTATACCTAAATCCGGCATTGCCTCTGAAGTTGCATTTTTAAAGTTTGTCTTGTTACGAAACTTTTCCCGTGTAATTCATTAATATTAGACTTAAATAAATTCTCAATGTGGTATCAACATTTGGAAACGATGAGTCAATTTCATCATCGACTAGAGTTTTATACATTTTTTTATCTTTCATTTTATTTCATTTAAGTTGTATATGTAGAATTGCTTTACATTTTTCTATAATTTTTATATATTCTTTGAAATGAATTATTTTCAGTATTCCATTTTATCAAAAATGAAAATACCTCTGTTATTTGCAAATAAATAAATATTTTCTCCCACTTTATTTTTAAAATTCCTACCACTGGGAAATAAACAGTTTATAATTTTCTCTTGATGTAAGCTCATTTACGATATCCATAGATCGGAACAGCTATTCATTCGTTCTAAAAATGGACAAATTGTATATTACTGTGTTTCAATAATTATAATTAAATTAATAAAAAATATATTATGAACTTTTTATCTAAAGCTTAGCATTAAATTAAGCTGCAAGTCATCACATACAAATTATCAAATTTCGGGTAGGACGATCAGACACAACAAGAATCAAACCAATTGGCAATTTAAACCTATTTATTCCAGATAAACTTTAGTGCTACAACTTTAATATTGTTCATTCATAGATAATATCCTCGTAAACAGAATCTATAATTAGAAAACAATAGACGACTTCAGGTAACAAATGGAGCAGTCTCACTAGCTGACCAACACCATTGCTGATAGAATTGTACAACAACTTTTAATTCTAAAGAATAATGTTAATTACTGAAGATATACTAATATTAAACTATAAAGTTAAACAAAACTCCTAACCTGGGCTGGTTGGCCAACCAATCCTGAAACAACTATGAGGTTACTTTCAATCAATGGTCCCGAAATCCGAGTTGTAACAATCGCTTCACCAGAATTATCCGTAATTACATTTTACATTCTTCAAAGGAGAGATTTACAAACTCTTATTGACCAACTACTCTATAACCTCTAAACTATTACACTTTGGTTAGTACGTTAAAACAAAACTTACATTACAATTAAATAAAACAGTTAATACAAAATTCTATTTCAAATGTTCTTGCCGTGTATCTACCCACAACATTCGCACTGTCGCTATATTAAAACTACAACTAGACTTCCAGTCATCTAGTTTCAAATAAGAGTGAAAGTACTTATCGTTTCAAGCGTCAGGCCTTTGCTCTGGAACTGGTCGTCTCCGCGGCACAGAAACAGTCCAGCTCGATATAGAATCGGTACAAACGGCCAGGTTCACCAACAACTCAGTAGACATGGTATAAGAGCTCTCAACTAGAAGTAAAAAGTTTGACTCAAGATGAACCTACAAAAAACTAAGATCATGTTCAATAATTTCGTAGAGGAAACAAAAATAAAAGTTGACAACATTGAGCTAGAAATTGCTGATTCATACATTTACCTTGGCCAGCTGATTTCAAAGGATTGCAACATTATGAAAGAACTCAGTAGATGTATTAAACTTGGCTGGAGTGCATTTGGAAGAAACAGTTTTATCCTGGAAAGGAAATTGCCTTTGTGTCTAAAAGAAGGTCTTCAACTAGTGTGTATTGCCAGTCCTCTCTTAGGGATCAGAGACATGGAGTCTAACAGTTGGAGCAATACGAAAGTTACAGACAACGCAAAGGAGCATGGAGAGGTGCATGCTTGGAATAATTAGGAGAGATCCAAAAAGAAACACGTGGGTGGGAGAGCAAACTAGAGTAGAGGACATCATTGTTAAGATAAAAGGGCTGAAATGGCGATGGGCTGGGCATATTGCAAGAAGAACTGATCAACGTTGGACAACAGAAATTCTGAACTGGAAACCAATTCCAAGAAACCATCGAAGACCTAGAAAACGTCCTCAAACTAGATGGGTGGATGAAATAAGAAAACAGGTTGGGGTGACGTGGAAGGAATTGCTCGGGATAGACTTATGTGGAAATCATTTGGAGAGACCTTCATCAAGTAGTGGATAGATGATGGTTGAATATGATGATGATGGTGATATGTATATGTATATATACAGGGTGACTCTTAAATATATGTTACAACTTCTGGAGCAGATAAGTGTCGCCGTGAGGAGTCTAGAATTGGAAGAATTTTTGGGGTCTGACAGATCGTTGGGGAGATATGGACCATTAAAAATTTATGACGTCATTTCTGGGAACTGCCATTTCACGCACTTACAGGACTATGTTGCAAAAGTTGATGAGCGCATTTTATCACTGGGTATCAGAGAACTCCCCATGCCAAATTTCGTTGAAGTATGTATAAAGCTCCGGTAGACAGGAAACGAATAAAAAGTAAAACTTTCATTATGGTGTATTAATTTCTGAGCACACTGTACGTGTGCCATGAATTTAGTCACAATTAATACCTGACGAATACCTATTTAAAAATGGTATTTGACTTCACGAATCATGAGGCCACCGTAGGAAAATGGACTTTTTTTTGTACAGGTGTTGACGTCACAGAAATAAAATTACATTACAGATTAAAGTTTCTGAAATAATTGCTTGAAGCTCTTTAACCAGCAGCAGCTGTCTATCAGGGTATCGGTCGCTGTACAGTCTTTGAGCTACTGTGCTGAAGTCGTTTGCAGCTCCATACGTGAGATACATGTCGGCGTACTTGACATTCGTAAAATTATGCATATGGGAATTATGCGGCGAATGATGAATTATAGCCGGGAAAAACTATTTTTACTTGCTGTAGTTACGAGCGCCCTCTATTACCTGAATGTTACATTTCCCTACAAAATGAAATGCAGTCCTGTACGTGCGTTGACATTCGAACGTGATACTGTATTTTAGAATTACCACATACTCATTTCTGTGGTTAAAGAGCTTCAAGCAGTTATTTCAGAAATATTTCAAAATGTAATTTTATTTCTGTGACGTCAACACTTCTACAAAAAAAAAAAAGTCTATTTTCCTACGGTGGCCTCATGATTCGTGAAGACAAATACCATTTTTAGATAGGTACTCATCAAGTATTAATTGTGACTAAATTTCATGGCACACGTACAGTGTGTTCAGAAATTAATACATAATAATGCAAGTTTTACTTTTTATTCTTTTCCCGTCTACCGGAGCTTTGTACATTGACGAAACTTGGCATGGGGAGTTCTCTGATACCCCGTGACAAAATGCACTCGTCAACTTTTGCAATATAGCCCTGTAAGTGCGTGAAATGACACTCCCGGAAGTGACGTCATAAATTTTTGTTGTCCGATATCTCCCAAACGATCTGTCAGACCCCAAAACTTTTTCCACTTTCAGACTCCTTATGCCGACATCTACCTGCTCCCAAAGTTGTGATATATATTTAAGAATCACCCTGTATATGTATGTATGTATGTATGTATGTATGTATGTATGTATGTATGTATGTATGTATGTCTTTCATAAATTCAAGAATTCTAAACAATGCAATTAAAATATTTTAAATTAATGTAATTATGTATTAAATATAATGCAATGGACTCGTGTTTTTACTAACTTTCCTTCGGGATCAAAATTAGGATTAAAATAACGCTTACACAAATAATACAAGGTTCTAGCGGGGCCCCCCAAACACCGCGGGGCCCTAGGTTCAGGCCCACTTGGCCTATGCGTAAATCCAGATTGTTCGGACCTCTCGGAAAACTAAGTCCCGGCGAAGCCTGACCCTTTCTGTCCTTGCGCCGTAAAGACACAAACAAACAAAATTATTGCTCGGATCTTCCATGAAATATATTATTAACGTCTAAATAAATAACTTTAGATTACTATACATAAATCATGTCGATTAATAGACTTTGAAATTAAGAAGAGCAGATTTAAAGAAGAAAAAAATAACTGCGCACACATAATATCCTATTTTAAAGTGATAAAATCACGGTAGAAGTTAGTTTAAAATAAATAACTCATCCTACATAAATGCATTATTTTAATTAGTTCGAACTATCCGTAATTTCGGATAATCAGGGTTCCAGTTAACAGGATTTTAAAATAGAAAGAGAGAGAAAGAGAGAGAGAGGAGATTAAGAAAGGGAATGTTTTCTCAAGCGTAAGTCCACTAAACCAGAAAAT
>QLNU02015360.1:118342019-118352456 GCA_006491805.2 Dysdera silvatica | reverse complement strand
TGCCCACGGGACTATTAACAGCTGATACCATGGTGACGTTATTTTTGGTTGACTTTTGACCTGCGAAAGCTGTTCTTTGAGGAGGGAGGTTTTGTAAAACAGCTGGGAAGTCTTTGACGTAACATTCACCCCTATATGTAAGCATCTCCTCTATACTAGAGGGTGAGTATTACACAATTTCAGAGGTTCTTTTTTTATTTTGTGTATATACACACGGAATCTCGTCTTACTTTTTACTACTAATAAAAGAGGATTCTAAAATAGCACAGAGCGTAGTTTTATTAGAAAGAACCAAATCTAGGATACAAAGAAAACTACGTCGGCTTTTAGCAAGCGGACGCTGTAAAAAGTTATAAAATAAGAGTTTTATGATTGGTAAAATGTAGGGGGGATATTTTGTGAAAAATTTTGTACCTGAGAACAATGCCTATCCTCTGCGGAGAAATATGTGCGAGTGTCCCACGGTTCCTAAAAGGAAACTAAATCCGTCTAAGAAGGATATAAAAAACTGGCTGGTAAACCATAAAATGCAGGGGATATTTTGTGTACAAAAGAAAATATTTTCCTGAGAAAAAAACGATGCGAAGAGACATAATATCTCACGGACTTAAAAACTATAATGCGCGCACATACATACACACACAGTAAACGGAACCACAAGAAAAATGTTTAGATGTCTCTCAGAGGAACCAAGAGCTGCTACCCTCTTAATATGGGTAAGATGGTCGAGGAATGAGCAAAACCCGCTAATACGCTTCTTTTAAAAAGGAAACATTTGAAAACGTCCTACGATCATGAAAAGTAAAATAACAATTAAATTTATACTAAGCTTTAAAGGACTTTAAGAAAAAACCTTAAATATTAATTAAATCATAGAATACATCCGGAAAAAGACTTTAATAAATTACTAACGAAACTTCTATAAAGAAACTTACGAAAACAGCTATTGATCATAAAAGATAATGTTGAATAAAAATAAATAAATTAATAATAATAATAAGTCTTAAAGGGAAATCCTAGAATACATCGAGAAAAGAATGACTTTAATTGGTTACTAACGAAACTTATATAAAGAACCTTATTAAATCTGCGGGGAACATGAAAGATAATGGTAATTAACAAAATAAAATAATAATAAGTCTTAAAGGGAAAACATAGAATAAACCAAGAAAGGGCTTTAGTTACTATTAAGATTTTTATAAAAAGAGAAAAATGAACAACTAGCTATCATTAAAAATAACAAAAACCTTAATTAAATCGTATAATATACCAAATCCGAAAAAAACAGTTAAAGAATTTAATTGCCTTAAATACTAAACTTTTATAAAGAATCTTGCGAAAATCAACCAACTACCACGAAAGATAATGATAAAATAAATTAATATTAATATGCCTTAAAGTGACTTAAATACTGAACTTTTATAAACAATATTAGGAAATCAACCAATGATCATAAAAGATAATGTTAATTAACCAATACATTAATAATAAGCCTTAAACGTAAATCCTTGAATACACCAATTTCAAAAAAACATCAAATATGGACCGAACACGGCCAGGGATCTAACCACCACGACAGGGAAGGGGAGGGCCGATCACCAGATCCAAATCCCGGGGGTGGGGGAAAGCACTGAGGGATGCATGACGCCCAACCGGGGCCTAAACTACTGGGATTTAGGTTAAAAAAATTTTAGTTTCTTATTTAAACGTATAGTCTTATAAAACTAAAATGAAGCAAACTTTTGATTCTCACTTCATGTACTCTCCTCGTCAGTGTAGAGAACAAGCAATTGAAAAACAAAATACTTCGTTCTTACTTTGAGAGTACACAAGCCATCGTTTCTATTTTGTTATTCTTCATTTTTCAAAATATTAGTGCAATAATATAAGAAAAAATGATCTATTATTGCAACATTTTGGATAATTTCCATTATTTATCTCAATAGGAATTATCTCTCCACGAACATTGTTATCGACATCACTTCCATTAATTGGGATTATCCACATCCATTTAGATCTGAACCACGCTTGAATGTAGCCAGGCATGATCACCGCAAAGGCGTCCAAAGCCTGGGCTTTGCGACTAGACTCTAGCGGGAGTGGGAATTGCACGGTGAACAATCTTTCTGCGCATGTGCGTGATCCACACACATGCGCAGAATAGAATCTAGTCCCCAAGAGGATTGATTCTTTGGCGTGATCAAGTCCTGAACGTAGCATATATAAATATTTCTGAATCTATTTCTTCCTTTCATTCAGAGGTAGGCAACGGAGAGGTATTCAACGGAGGCGAATTCCGTTTGCGAATTCTAATATGAATTCTAATCTAATAAACTATTTAACTAACCCTTAATCAATTATTCGCAAACGGATTTCATTACATTATTTATATTTACAGTTTATGGTTCATCTACAAGTTCTCTATATTGTTTGTTATATTTTAGATACATATATAGCTACATATAGCAAAATATAAAGGTAGATATATTTTTCACGTATATCTATTTTTGGAAAATTCGAAGTCCTTAGATTGGATAAAGCATCTGTTCGCTGAGAATATCATGAGTTTTTCAGTGAATTGTGTAAAATCGCTGGAAACTGCGACCTGTACTAAATCCACTTTGCATGATCTTGTACCCACTTTTTTTTTTTCTTCCAACTGTTCTCCCCATTCGCAGACCATAAATTAAACCTCGTTCAGCAATGTAGAATTTTTAAAATTATTGCGAGGAAGGGACTCAAACACATATTATATACATTTATACATTACAATATATGTAAAATTGCAATTTATTTCAAATTATTGGGAGGGGTTGGGCCCCACAGGTCCATATAACTCTTCGCCTTCTCACTTCGCTTCCAGTTACAAGAGCTCATCCTTTTGCTGTAATTTCCTATCCCTATTCCAAGCAGAAAAACTTAAAACTAATCCTAGTTATGATAAAGTTATTTTCCTTTGTTGTGCGACAAATATTTGAAGTTTGGAAAAATCGATGTAACTGATAAAATATGACGTGAATCACTCGATGGTGTGAGTCCCTAGGCCACCTCTGCTTACAGCCACAACCAAGATACAGCTTTAACTCAAGCCCCACATATGATAGTGATATCTCAGAGACTATAGAGTCAACTGATGAAACACTGGCAATGGCAGATGCATCAAATAAGTCCTATCGCACACAAGGAATGTGGTCGTAGGACGTGGCATAAGCATTGCTAGTAAGCAAGAAACTAGAAACGAATATTTTTAACACATATGAATCCATCTTGACTCCTCCTGATAATTACAAATTCCCGTATTCCGAAGAACGAAATCTCCGTTTTGATGTACATTGGCTGAAAACTTTCTGCTGGTTAGTTTATTCCGGAACTAATAATAGAACTATCTGAAAATTATGTGTCTTTAGGTTCCAAACAGTTTGCAGACGTTGATTCTCACCTCTCAAGAGATTACTAAACGAACCATTCAAAAACTGAAAAAAGGCGCTCGATTACTTCAAGAAGCACAAATAAATCAATTGTGTACGACTAAATGGCTATGTTACAGTTGCAAAATATCAAGAAAATGCACCAAGACAAAATTGCCTTTTGATGAAAATCGATTCGCGAAAGAAGAAGCTAATTAGGAAAACGAAAGTAAAAACTTTTGGCCATTGTCGCAATTGCCAAAATTTTGACCCAAGATTCGTTAAAACATAGTGAAATACTCTGCAGTTTCGAACGTGTATTTCCTAAGACACAGCAAAATCTCTATTAAGTGAACTGCTGGCTACTTAAAAACTCTTATGAGTTAATTCTGGAATGTTCCTGTGAAGTTAATTTCATCGCAAAATCAAAAATGCGACAACTCTACGCGAAAGAATGACAACTTCATGATTTACAAGGTCTTGTATTTTGAAAGTTTTTGCATTACTTTCTGCATATCTTTGAGTCAATAAATGCTTTGTTAGTTGCAATCTTCCTCTTGCAAAATTGTTTGTAAATCAGTATGCTAAGAGGACGATCATTTTCAGATTATTCTAGAGCATTCAATCCATTATCTCTATATTTCGATGTTTAGTTTGTCTGTCAGAATTAAATGTCAAAATACGAGTACAAGACAATCAACTGATAAAAGATCTTAGCAGAAGATACATAGTGTAAGTAAAGAATGGGAAACGTAGAAATAAAAACACACTCTTCACTTAATCTTCAGTAAGAAAATGGCTATATGACAGAAGCGATGTCTTTATTTAATTAATGAGATGAGTGTTAATCTGCTCCAAGTTCAAAGCTTTTCCAGGCGCTGTCGATTGCTAATACTGGAAAACCGGAATAGGAGGGAATTAGCGCCTTATGGATATTCGAATATAGGCCCTCCGGGTATCATTAAATATTAGAAAGGAACGTCACATTCTCGCAAATGCACAGAGACACAACATACCCATGCATGTATACACAAAGTACTGAGCTAGTATATTCTACAAAACCCATTACGTAAAGTCCGTTACTGCTTGAATCTAATTTGATCGCCCCTAACTCTCAAATGAGCTTCAAATATAGCTTTCTCCCTAGACAATTAAAAATTCTGTAAACGATGGAATAAATTGAAAGGAAGTATAGGTTTTTGAATGTACAATCTGAAAATCTTTAAATATCACATAAAATATTGCTGTTAATTTTAATGTTGGGTGTTATTTATACATTAAATTATGTCCTTGACTAAACAAGAGGACAAAATGTAAAAAATGAAAAAAGAAAACGCCTTTTTTGAAACAAATATTTCACCAAAATAAAATATTATTACATGTTTATTTATAAAAATTGAAGTTCTTCACAGTAAATGAGAAACATAGAAAATATTGATAAAAATTTTAAAATGTGCCAAACGCTTGTTTACACATGGAAATTAAGTTCTTATCCTTTACACAGACTCCTCAGTTTGATAGTGAATATTACAAAAATGTCTTTCAAAATACAATTAAACTGCTTAAAATTAATTCAATTTCTTCATAATTTCAAAATTCAACTAAAAATGTATACTTTCAACTAAAACAACGTGCTCTTCAAATAGAGCTCTTACGAAATGTATGCATGACTTGTAACTTGTAATACTACTAAAAAAGTTATGCATCGTTGCGTTGTTTTTATGAACTGTAATACTCAGATAAATGAATGTGTCTTCATTTTCCGTGTAAGATTACATTTCTGATACTCACTTTATTCATTCCATTGTTATTGGGAAACATTCTAAGAGTGTAAGAAAATTAAGATGGATTTCGTTAACTAATCGTAGAATTTGTTGACAACAATACGATTAGATGATTAGGTTAGCGGCCATAAATTCAACCCTAAAACTTTGCATACACTTCGGCACGAATACTTAATTCTCTAACTTAAGTTTAACCATTTAAATTAACGATTGCCGCTAAAGATGGGATACGCGAAGCAGATAATGACGATCCGTTATCCCCAACAGAAAATCCTCTTTAGAATTGGCCCGCGAAGAAGTCGGAAACCTGGCGCTAATGAGAAGCAAAAATCTCAGAGAACGCTTGGTAAAAATTATTGTCAGCGCCCTGTGAATGCTATTTTTCTCCTTCAAATTGCGCCCGACGTGATCTACGAGCGCAGTAATGAAAGAAGGTCATCACGAGGCATATCCCATTTTAGTTCTTGCTGTGCTTCTAATGAATACTTTGAAAAGCTTGAAACGTATTCCGAACATTATTCTCATCATAGTTCCGCACTTGTTTCAGCTCAAAGATCACTTAAATGCCAGGGATTTAAAATTGCGTCATTAAAGTTTTGTATTCTTGTGAACCTAACATCAAAGCTTGTTGTAGTTCTTTATTCTATTTTATCTCAGTATATCCACTACATGGAGCTGGGATATTATCAGGCCTAGTTAACAATACTCGCTATATTTAGTGAGATGTACGCAAATTTCTCGATGTGTTTCGTGTTTCCCGTCTTTGAGAATCAATGTTTTTATTTGAGTTTACTGAAATAGGATTGTCATATTATTCCTTGTTACTTCTTCAAAAGCAAACATCAAATCTGTTACTATATTTCAAACGCAAATATTGAAGCTATGAATCTCTGTTTCGAGCCTAAGGTAATCCACAACTGTAAAGTTTAGGATTTTAAATTATTCTTTCACATTGGTGCTTTTTTTTTAAGCGAATAAAGGTAGCGCTACTTGTTTAAAATATAAGTAGTAGAGCGTAGTTGGAAAACAATTGGCGCAAAAAATCGGATCGTGTTTAAATTGCAAATAATGCCAAACTAATTTTTCCTCGTTCGATATTTTTACTGCATTTAAGAGAAAGGGTATTGTTAAAAGTTCAAATTTTCGCCTTGATAGTAAATCTGTTGCTGGGAGGACGTTACTTCTGCCCAGGCCTGTAGCCAAGCCGGGGCCAGAGAGTGCCCGGCCCCAGTTACTCCATGCTTATGCCCCCACTTGCCCTATTGAGCTATTTGTGCGTATATATATATATATATATAGACACGATCAAGTAGCGAAAATAGTCCACCAGAAATTGGTAGCGAATGCTGGCTTTTTGACAGAAAAATGCCCGTACTACAAATATGAGCCAGAGACCGTGCATGAGAACGAAACACACAAGCTTTACTGGGATATAGCAATCATAACAGACAAGACAGCCCCACATAACCGTCCTGACATAACCCTCGTCGATAAATCGAATAAGAACACGTACTTAATCGACATAGCAGTACCCAACACCAATAACATACAGGCAACCTACACAACGAAAATCACCAAGTACCAAGACCTCAGACATGAAGTACGAGATATATGGGGTATGGAAAAGATCTTTGTCATCCCGTTAGTCATCTCAGCATCAGGAATAGTACCAAAAACGCTTGCAATGAATTTGGGAATACTCAACATTGACCCAAACACCATGATGAACACAGATGATGATGATCAAGCCAACCATCACCCAACTCCGACAACTCATCAGTATAACAGAGACATTCTCCAAGGACATAGGAATGGAATTCGGCCTCGATAAGTGCAAAATACAGAAGAATAGCAAAGAAGATTTACCAGGCATCGAACTCGAAGACGGGAGACTACTGAAGACCTTGGACGAGGGCGAAACCTACAAATACCTAGGGATAATGCAAAAACGGCAGCAGGAGCACAAGAAAGTCAAGGTCCAGCTCACGCAAGCATTCCAAGAAAGACTTAGAAGCATTGTGAAGACGAAACTGAGCGGGAAGAACACCACGCAAGCAATTAACGCATATGCGGTACCAGTGCTCACCTACTCCTTCGGGATCATCAAATGGTCCAACACTGAACTAGAACAACTCCAGCGGAAAATGAGAACCATCCAGAGAAGAGCCGGACAACTACACCCTGCAACGGCAATTGAACGGCAAACACTACCCCGGGAAGAAGGAGGACGCGGACAAGCGGACCTCAAAGACTTACATGACAAGCAGATCCAGAGCATGAGGCAATACTTCCAGTTGAAGAGTCCCCGATCGCCACTCATCCAAGCCATAACACAAGCAGATGCAAATTACACGCCACTAAACCTGTGTAGTACCGAAGAGCGTGTCCTGGAAACAGCCAACGAACAGAAACTGTTCCGGCCGGAAACTATTACATGGTGGCGGGTACTATAATGTGACTCCGTAACAAGACAAAAAAGGCAAATCTAAGGCTGGCCGTGCGCACTCTCCAGCCCGAGACAGAAATATTCATGCTAGCCATCCAAGACCAAGTGATCGCAACAAGGAACAATCAGAAATTCATCCAGAGAAAAGATATAGAAAGCGACAAATGCAGACACTGTCATGCGGCATCGGAGACAATCCAACACGTGATGGCAGGATGCAAGATCCTTGCGCAGTCAGACTACAAACATAGACACGATCAAGTAGAGAAAATAATCCATCAGAAATTGGCAGCGAATGCTGGCTTTCTGACAGAAAAATGTCCGTACTACAAATATGAGCCAGAGACCGTGCATGAGAACGAAACACACAAGCTTTACTGGGATAGAGCAATCATAACAGACAAGACAGTCCCACATAACCGTCCTGACATAACCCTCGTCGATAAATCGAATAAGACCACGTACTTAATCGACATAGCAGTACCCAACACCAATAACATACAGACAACCTACACAACGAAAATCACCAAGTACCAAGATCTCAGACATGAAGTACGAGATATATGGGGTATGGAAAAGATCTTCATCATCCCGTTAGTCATCTCAGCAACAGGGATAGTACCAAAAACGCTTGCGACGAATTTGGAGATACTCAACATTGACCCAAACACCTACATTGAAATACAAAAAGCCACAATCCTAAACACGTGTCACATTGTCAGGAAGTTTCTAGACATGGCACATTAAGAAGTGATGTAAAAAGAGGCTTGGGAACATGGCGCTCTGCCCGTCCCAAAGCCTGTTTCCGCCAAGAATGGGCGAGGAAAACTTTTATATATATATACATAAAGTTTTCTCTCGCACACTTCTTAATGTACCATGTCTAGAAACTTCCTGACAATGTGACACGTGTTTAGGATTGTGGCTTTTTGTATTTCAATGTAGGTGTTTGGGTCAATGTTGAGTTCTATACTGATGTCCAGGTGTGGGTACTGTTGTGCGAATTTGGCGTGAAGTGTGGGTCTGTAATTTGTCATGTCTGTTTCTAGCTTTGTAATCGTATAGTAGGTGCGCATGATGTAGGTGTTCATATCTATTGTCCATGACATGCGCTGGCGTGGTCTTTCAGCCCTAGTGGTTGCACCTATACTAGGCTGCAAAGCACTTTGGGCTGTGTTGGTTCTAGTAGCCGTACAGTTAGAGTTATATATATATATATTTAGTTAAGGTTTTTCCACGGTTCCATTTATTCTCCTAGCCCCAAAAAAAAAATCCTGGAAGAAATCTATGGAGAAGGCATGAAAGAAAGAAATAGAAGCCTATTTCCACCAAGTTTACATAAGACGGCGAAGCCAATAACCTTCCCAGCATGCCCCATTCCTCAATGCTGAAGATTACGGCTTATCTTTGCCTCTACCTGATTTTCTCTGGTTTTACACTGAATTGCGTATTTTACATGTAATTGCCTTCCTTTCTGTTTACGATACAGGGAAAAGTATGGCGTCATTTTGTAGCATTTTTTAATTAAATAATTTTGTGTCATTAGATTTTTCTCGAGAAAGGCTTAATTTTGTAGAAAAAAGCTGAAATGGGAAATTATTGATATGTTATCGTCTGTGAAAAATATTAATATCGCAGTTATAAAATTATTTTCCAGCCTCTAATTGCTTTAAATTATTCATAGATCGTTTCCACACAAGAAAATAAATGAAAAATAATCTTCGTGCAAGAGAATTTACGAAAACTTTTTTTTCTTCTTCTAAAAATATGGAATTTCTTTCTTTACCTAAACAGCAGAGTTTAATTGAGCAAACGAGGCTTCACTCTGAAATCATGCCTCGAATGGGTGGTGCCAGTTTCATGTCTTTCTTATCTTTATGCCTGGAAGCACTCTTAGGATACCCATATTTTAAATGCATTATTTGAAATCAAGAAGGAAATTTTTTTAAAAGACTTAAAATACGTGTAGTCCGTGGAGAAAATAAATAAAAACAAAAGAACTTCTATAAAACAACTGTACTAACTCTTTTTTCACTTGATTAATTTCTCGTTAGCAACAATAATTCAGAAAGACCTTAAAATGCTGTAGTGCAGTGTTATCTAAACATTTTTAAGCAGCGGGCCACTTAAAGAATTTTCATAGATCTCGCGGGAAAGTGGTTTCTAAAAAAAAACAAAAAAAACAACAACACACACACTAATTAATGCACACTTCGAAGTTTCTTTCGGTTATTTGTTTGTTCACTTGCGATATAGAAAGGGTATATAACTTGTCGAGCAAACAACTCGTCGGATAAACGTACCAAACCCTGTTTACAGAGGTTTGAGTCTTCATCTATTCTATAATAATGATAAGGTAAATTGCAAATATTAGTATACCTATACACTAATATTTATAAATGTAAGTTTCCAATGCAAAATTTATATTAAGAAGTTTATTCATTAATGTTAAATATATTAGTCTGCTTAGATATTTAGTATTAAATATATTAATAAATACATTACCAATATTAACGAATTTTAAGCCCCCACTGTACCTTTCCGAACCTCCTGTAACTTTCTGATCCCCTCTCCCTCGGTAACAAGCGTCTGGCTAAGGGTCTGTTTCAGTATCTTGAATGTTTGTTTTCTTTTAGGTATTCTCAATTCCAGAAAAACAAAAAAATTGATTTTATGTGCTTTGGGGGCTCGCGCTCATAATTCTGGATTTAAGGGGTCTCAGTACTTTTAACGCCCCAAAACAGTGACAAAATTTGGCTAATTTCAAGATACCATATATTTGTAAATGAACAATATATTG
>QLNU02015360.1:118324563-118336150 GCA_006491805.2 Dysdera silvatica | reverse complement strand
TAGCAAGATATTTTATATTACCTTTCTCCATTATTTTGCGATTTCTATTAGGCATCACAACGTTCAAAATTTAAAGGTAGAACATCCAGAACTTCCAGAAAGGACGTTACATTTAATTTTATTTAAATGTGACGATAACGATTATTTTGAGATCATCGTTGAATGCTTATATACATTTTTGAACAGGCATATTTCGGGAGCATGCATCAAAGGAAGGAGTGGCGCCCCAATGGTGTAATGCAGTGGTTCTGAAAACGATATTTTGCGATGATCCTACTGGAGTTACGCAAACAGTTTGTAAAATACCTGCCGAAAATTTCAAGAAAATCTGTCAATTTCCCTCTATGATGCAGATTTATTATTATTATTATTATTATTTTTTTACTTTTATGTCTAAACAATGGTAAATGCGAGGGTCCGTCAAAAAGTTAGTTGCATTCCTGCGTAAAATTCTCGGTAAAAGAGATATTCCGTTCAAACTTGTGGCAACACTGCAGGCATTTATTTATCTGCGGCAGGTACAATAGCGCCTTCGACGCGTCAGCTTTTAATTCGCTCGTTAATCAAACGGAAACATGCCTCGGCAGTTGTAGTCCGTTCGCAGAAAATTGTGTAATTCCTACAATTTAGTTTGTCAATTTCTCTTGGAGTTACCAAAAACAGGAGAGAAATTTCGAGGCAGTTAAATCTTGGGGATGTGAAGTGTATTACTAAAAGGGAAGGAGTAAAATACGCAGAGCTCCTCTCCAACCATTGAAGAAAACTCAGCATTGCATCCTCCTGTAATTCAGGAAAGTATTTGAACTAGATGCATTTCTTTGGTAAGTTAGAATTATCGTCGACTTGGAGAAATGGGCCACGATGACAAACGCAATCGATTTTCTCTTCTGTTTCCAGGACGAATGCCAGGACATCTGCTAAGGTCAGTCAACTCGGAGTTTTTGAACCCGTAACTCTTAATTTATGTCTATTCTTACCATACAATAATATTATTAAGAGAACCTTGTCACCAGTGCCTGAAACAATTAATAACCTAAACATTAATGATATGTAGTGTGGCATTGTCGATGCAACCTCTACAATTTAACGCTTTTCTTCGCGGTTCCGCTTTGTTCCATTACTGCTCAGATTCCTAGCAATGTTTTCCGTAAAAATTTTAGCGAAATAGTTTAAAACTATTTCTGCTTTTAAGAATACAGTCGTTAATATTTTTTCAATGTATTTTAAGAAGGAAGATCTTTGTGACACAGTTAACTTTTTTTTTTTCGTTAATTGACTCCGATCACGCACTTAGAAAACAAAACTATTTCAGTAATAGCTTATGCTAAAGTTGATAATGCCATAAAACGCAGTTGATTTTAAGGAGAGGCGTATTAAGACGTTTCAACCAGACCAGATTGTCCGTCGAAACCGAATTTCCAGTCCACACTCCAGTCCCATATCAAAACGTTTCATTACGGAATTACTGAACGAGCCCATGGGCGCCTGTATGAGTACTTCTGCAGGGGTGGGGAGCTGAGAAAAATTAACTCCTGCTCAAGGTTGTCAAACATTTTAGCGAAGGTACACAAGGGCCGACTGTGACTATTGGGGCCTCGGGCCCAACTTGCATTTGGGGTCTCCTAACGCGCATATAAAGATTGGATATAAATCTGAAAAATTTGCGCACCTTTAGTCCCATTTAAAAATATACGTAAGAATATGCTTTTCGATTCCATTGTCACGCCAACACTGTAGTTGTAACTGAATGCTAGCTGTGATTCCTGTGGATTCGTTTCGGATTGTAAATCCAAAGGAGAAATGAACCATTTTTTTTTTTTATCAATTTACCGTATTTTACATTAAATTGTCAAATACTTGGGGCCCCCTGTTTTCGCGGGGTCCTTGCCGTAATCTGGCCCTGAATGTACAAGATACTAAAATGCTACAAAAATAATACTGCTTGGCAATTAGTAATGAGCTAAAAAAGTACCTTATTTTAAAATGTGACTGTAAAACTTTTGAAAGTAAATGCATAGTAGAATCGGGCAAATCACATTTTTGCTCGATCTCCCTCTGCCCCCCATGTGGACGCCCGTGAATGAGCTTGCCCGTTTATGGGCAAAATAGTTCATTGATTTATTCACTGGAACGATTGGGAAGGTCTGTAGTCCATACCTTGCAGTGCCTTCTTCCCCTCCTTTAATTACTAAAAATGGGCCCCGCGGTGGTGCAGTGGTAACACATTTGTCTAGTGCGTCTTTATCCCCGGTTAGACTTCCAACCGTGCCAAGAAAAAGCGCGCTTGCCGACCAACTGCTCATTGTAGTCTGGGTGTTGGTTCCCTATCACAAGAGGTTCGGATTCCTCGGAAAACTGTAGGTCCTCGCGCAACATGACCCTTGCGCCGTGAAACTCGCAAACAAAATAACTAATATTACGCTTTATAACACTGTCATTAACCCGCAAGCAGGCACTGGGTTGTCTCACACCCCACAACTTCGAATTGGATGAAAAGAACCGTCCACCCTTGCTTTTGAAACTGGCCGAACTCTTTCCTGTTGCCTTCAAAGTCACAATCTTTTGGGGTAGGGTGACAAAGCAAATATTCTACTTACTGTTCACTGTAAAATTGGACGTTTTTAATGAAATAATGCTATATAATTAGATGGGGTGTAAAGCACCCCGCGCGCGTTCCTCTAATCCGTGCGCCTGCTCGCGGGTTAACTGGAATGTGTTCTGTGTAGTGCTACGTTGAATTTGTACTGTTAACGGTTTCCTTATATACAAAAGACTGCCCACTTTAACACAAAGTTTTTCTAAATAGGACTCAAAAGTCAAAATTAACGCGTAATATTAATTATTTATTATCGTTTTGGCGCAGAATGACCCTTTCTGCTATTGCGCCATAAAAATGCAACCAACCAACCAGCCATTATCGTTTATTTTTAGGAAAGAAAATTAGGGTCCTGCGATGACGCAGTGGCAGCGCGTTCACCTAGCTTGCCGTTAATCTGGGTTCGGCTCCAAACGGTAAAAAAAAAACAAACCCTGCTGACTGTAGTCCGGGGGTTGGCTTCCTAGACCTTAAGAGGTTCGTATTCCTTGGTAAAACGTATAGTCCGTTTGCTCGGACCTGACGTCCGATCCCGTTACCAGACGGGTTGTTCCATTGCAGTTTAGGGAAGGGCGTCTTGCCGAAACTGGTTTTTCGCGCGGGAAAAACCAGTTACCAAACGGACTATAGGTATACTGCCCTACGGTAACGTAGTGGTCTGTCGTACTATTTGCTTGGGTTCGACTCCCAGTACCGTTCCTCGCATGGATATATAGTAAGAAAGACCTAGATGGAACACGCCCACCAAAAGTTTGACTCAAATAACGGCATCTATTTTGGTGGCAGAAGTGTTGCCAGAATTTCCTTTTTAGCGTAAAAAGCGTTAAATATAATATTTTAGTGTCCGTATTTAATGTCGTACACTCTATAACAAAAAAATCGATGCACCAAGAAGGAGTTGTCCGATTGTAATGAAATTTCGTATGCAAAGACATTTTGACCGAACATGCAAATGATTAAAATTTGGTGTCCAATGAATGAATAGCGGGAACTCCAGCGCATCGGAACTGCGCATTCAGCAGGTGTATATAAGGAGCGATTCTCAATATGTGGTCAAAATTTCTGTTGCATTTTGACTGCGGATATCTTACGTCGACTGTAACAATGCCTCGCCGAAAGATTCGTGCTCATTACGAGCATATGTCAGAGTTTGAAAGAGGTCGTGCTATCGGATTGAAAGAGGCTAGTTGGATGAATCGAAGAATCGCTGGACATGTGGATCGAAGCGATGCGGCGATTGGACGGTGCTGGCAAGAGTGGGTCAACAACGGCAGATGTCAGCGTCGGGACAGCAGCAGTCGACCTAGGGCCACAACAGAACGGGAAGACAGTGCCAGACCGCACACGTCACGTGTTGCTATGAATTGTCTTCAAGCTTGCCCAACACTTCCTTGGCAAGCTAGGTCTCCTGATCTCTCTCCCATAGAGCACATTTGGGACGCTATGGGAAGGCGATTGCAACCATCCCGGAATGTTGACGATTTAGCCCGACAGTTGGAGACAATTTGGCAAGAAATTCCGCAGGACACCATCCGGGATCTTTATCAGTCTATGCCACGCCGGGTGACAGCTTGCATCCAGGCCAGAGGTGGACCAACGCCTTATTGACTTCCTCCCTTTGTAACGGTCAAACTCTGCAATAAATCATTCAATTGTTCTGAAATTTTAATCGTTTCTTTTTCTATGTATGTTCTTCACATCCACCAATTTTTATCGCAATCGGACAACTCCTCCTTGATGCGTCGATTTTTTTTTGTTATAGAGTATTTCTGCGAAATTCTTGAATGCCTACTTTCTAGTGCTTTTTAGGATGGTAGTGTAGTTTAATATTATATATATATTTTATATAATGAAATCAAGAAAAATGCAGTTACATTGTTTGAGAAATTGAGACTTCCTAATAATAACTACTGGAGGGACTACGACGTTAAACGCGTTAGAAATTTTAGAACACAGTCCGGTTTTATACAATACGGGGCTGGAATTGCAGATGAGCTGAATCACATTTTTTCGGTTATCGAAGACCCTGTTTGCCCTCTTGACTATATTGTCGCTGGTATCAATTTGGACTTAGTCAGAGACCGATAAAAAACGGATGCCTTGATCACAGATCCATGCTATTGCGCTGGAAACTATTCACAGCAGATACCCTGAGGAAAATTGACTTCACGTTTATACAGACGAGTCTGTTTGATGAGCTTGTGGTGCTGGAGCTTTCTGTAATCTTTTCTCACTTTATATTCCGGTAGGATCTTTTACTTCTCATTTTGATGTTGAAGTTATATTTATTGCACTTAATCAACTCCTTTTCCTTAAGAACGCCTTCAATAATGATGTCATTCTCTCCGATTCTAAAGCGGCACTTGAAGCCATTTCCATCAATAAAAGACAATTTTGCAACCGCATTTATGGCTGTAGGTCCATATTGAAAGATTTGAAGGACAAGATCAGCCTACAATGGGTCCCTGCACATATTGGGTTGGAAGGAAATTGCTGATCAGCTGGCTAAGAAAGGCACATCTATCTCACAGAGACCACGACATTTCACCCATCGAAACTATTGATACGTCACTATTTTAGTAAATGCAACGATCTGGCGATTTCAGACAAAGCTTTAAATAAACCCTGGGGCGTACTTCTCCATCCTAAATAAATTATTCCAGATACTCCCAGAACTGCTGCCGTGGCAAAATTTCGTATGTTAACTGGACATGACTGTCTGCAGGCATACGTGTTTAGCTTTTGCCTGGCTGAAAACCCTGATTGCCAGCTGTGCAACAGCAACCAACCAATGACATTAGATCATCTTAACGTGTGCAGTGTACTAAAAACTTCTCAAGGTATTGTTAGCAAATATTGGAAAGCTCGAAAGTTAATGACTAAATAGTCAAACGCCTGTTATTTGTAATAATGATAATAAAATAAATAAAAAATATATAAGTATATATATAGTACGCAGTAAAAACATTAAGTTTACACATACAAAGGACAAATGCTTAACAAATAACAGATACAATAAGATTATATTTCCCCCTCGATTTCTACAAGTTATACACCATTGGGCACGATTTCTGTTCTTTAAAAAGCAATACTACGTGATTACTAAAATAAATATAGAAAACAAAACAAAAAAAACACCAATGGAATGAAAGGTTACAACGAAACAATACAGAGTTTCACCAGGAGATTCCATAACAACCAGTTATTTCGACACTGGCGTAAGGTTTAAAAACACGACGTTGTCAAGTGACGGCAGAATTTCTGCCTTCACTTGACAAAGGGAGCAGTTGGCTCCCGAAACGTCGTGTTTTTAAACCTTACGCCAGTGTCGAAATAACCGTTAAAGATTGCAACCTTTGTCAGCTCTTAACCTTCGTGACGTTTTATGTGATTCTTTTAATCATGAAATCATTTTTAATTTTTTATCAAATACTGTTTTTTAAAATCTCATCTGATATTATTACATCGTTTCGTCTCATTTTATGTCAGATATAATTTTGCCATTTTAGTTTTTAATTTATCTCTATATTAAAATCGTATGTACGGTAAGCTGACTCAAAAAAATGCTGTCGCAAAAATGCTAAAATGGGAAAAAAAAGTTGTAGCAAAATGCTAAAAAATATTAGTTGCTTTCGTTGCTCGAAAAATCGTATCAATAAAATTATTTACATCAACAATGCTTTGAAATATAAAGGACTAATTATTTTAGAAAATATTAGTATATTTACGAAAAATGAAAGATAGAGTATGAGTTCAGACGTCATCAACGTTATTCCAGTTCAAGTGTGCTGCCACAACCAATCAGCATTCAGTTTTGTAATAAAGAGATGACCAACGAACGGATATTGGATGTAGTATACATGCACGTGGGTATTTGTCCTTCCATGTCCTAAAGTATATAGGAAAAAGGGGTTACTGTAAGAAACGTATTTTAAGGTTAAAAAACAACAATGAAACGTTTATCAAAGTTATTAAAAAAAAAGAGCAAAGTTTGTTGATAGGACATTAAACAACTGTTGCTATTTTGTGATGGACACAATTTTCTTTCTCGCATTTTAGATTAATTCCCGGCATTTTGTGTAAAATGGGACCCTCAGCAATGTGGGAAAGTTTGAAATGACCCACCACAGGGATCACCTTAAAATATTTTGACCCCTCCTTCATACAATTGTTTTGTTTCCCACCCGGGCTATTCTTTTGAGTGTATTTTTAGCCCACGGGGAAGATGGGGTGAATTGACATCGATAGCCATAGCCGATGGCTATGGGTTGGCCAAGAAGAGGGCAATTCCCTTCAAAAGGGGATAGGGTCATTGAATGAAGACAACTCCGTGAGGGAGGCCCCGCCGTGTGCCTGGCGGGATCAACTTGCCCTCCCTCTCCTCCAACTGTAGTTCCCCTTGAATAATAAGGGAGGGGATGGGGTGTTCAAACAGGTGCTGTTAAGAATTTTGAAGAGGAAACAAAAAGAAACAAGAAAAGATCGCTGAAGTGCAAAACGGATATTCTGGAATCGAGGAATCCTGTTTTCAGAGAATAAACTGTGGTTAAAAATGCCTGTCGCATTTTCGCGATGGGCAATAATTTTTTCTTCGCATTTTCGAGCAACTCGTCGCATTTTGCGAAAAATGCGACTGCAGCTTAAACCTTGGTACGGTCTCACCTTGCTTGGCGCAGAATCACCATTGTTGTCCTTGCGCCATAAAAATACAGCCAACTAACCATTTGTCAGCTCTGTTTGTGCAATTAATTGCAGCACATGATCCTGGCATATTTTTTTTTCAAAAAAATAAAACCTCTACGGACGAATTAACAACCCATATTACAATCGCTTTCTGCCACCAAAATGGCTGTCGGCCAAGTAGTCGTCTGGCGTCACTCATGAAAGCTTGTCACAATGGGATGCGCCATCTAGGTCTCTTTTACTACGTCTATGGTTTCTTGCCCACCGTAACCCGTGGTTTGATTTTCTTGCCGGCAGTGGTTCGGATTCTTCGGGGTACTAACGAGGGAACCCCCTTAGCGTGCCCGACGGGGATTTGAATCAAAGTAGGTGCGTTCGAAAGGTCTCAGAAAGTTATTAGACGTATGTCCAAGATTTTTTCAGAGTGGCCCTGTATTTTAGAGATGTGGCCCCAAAGTCCGAAAACAGCCATATTACAGACCTTGATATCTCATGATTCCGTGAATGGATTTTAACCATCTGAGGCTTTTAAGACAGGTTATCGAAAACCACTTGATAGGTGTTTCAACAATTTTCCAGTAAAACTAAAAATTTTAAAATATCAACCTTCAAATCTTTCAGCAAAACGAAAAATAATCAATGTTTGGTGGTTTTACAGCAAGAGCTCGCATTGAAAATATAAGCTTCAACGCAGTTAGTTCGAAACCGGGGTAGGTTCGCTTGCTAGATATGTATTAACGTACAGAGCAGTTTTGCTGCCTGTAAATAAGAAATGAATTTAAAAGTTTAAAATAGTTATAAAGCATGTTATAATATTTTTTACTAATACATTTAAAACAAATCACGTAGTCTTTTCTAGTTATTTAAGCGAGTAATTATCATCCCTTGTAAATGAGTCAAAACAATATTAAACCATTTAAACACGACTACCACAGTTAAAATTATTTAATTAGGTGGATGACGATCGTTTCGGCAGTGAATGACTGCCTTTGTCGAATCCAGTTACAAAAGTGAAGGTAAACTATCAACTTCACCGCGCTTGACATATAAACACATGCTTACCATCTTTATTTATGGAGAACATATTGAGTTGGGGTCAACAGCCTTTTTACGATTATGAACCCGTGCTGCCATCTATATTTATGGAGAACATATTAAATGGAGGTGAACTGATTTTTATACACATTAGGCAAAAATTTATTGCCACAAGGGTCATTAACCACAAAGTCACTATTGATAAAAATGTGGTAGGCCTCGAAAAAGTCCAGATCCGAAGGCGAAACAACTTTAGCGATAATTTTTGCGTAGGAAAACGCAAACTTATACCCGGTATTCCAACTATGTTGTGCTATAGCAGATTTATGAAGTTCTTGGTTTTGAACATGTTTCTGGTGTTCCTTTACCCTAAATTGTAAAGCCTTATGCGTCTGTCCGATATACATTCTTCCACACTCACATTGGATGTTATAAATTCCACAGTTAAAACGGTCAGGAACGGGATCTTTGAATTGTGAGACCCCAATTTTGTTAATCGGGCGGAACACAACCCAGAAATTAAATCTACGTAAAATAGAAGCAATTTTTGCCGAAACCATAGGAACAAAAGCAATACAAACACATTCCCTATGCGGTGGCGACTCCGGTGTTAGTGTAGAACCAGGTTGCCATTTCGAGGGTTTTCGAACGGCACGGTCGATGATAGATTGATTGTAAACCAAAACAAGTTTAAAGAGAAAAATTGTTTGAAAATATAGAAAAATGAGTTGAGACATATTTGAGCAATTATTATATTATGTACAGAAAAAAAATGATTTTGTTTGATTTCGTTCTGTCAATCGTACTGCGAGTATTATAAGGGGTCACCTCCTTAAATATTATTAATATTGATTTTAAGATATGAAAGAAATTAATCATACGTTCATCAATTTCAAAAATAAAATTAAATTTAAACCAATTATGATTTTTTATTGATTTGATGAGTTTGTTATTTGATAGTTAATAGGGCTTTGAAAGTATATATGTTTAAAATTTTTGTCATTTTCAGTAATTTGAAATTATGAATAGCACTATTAATCCCTTCAATGTTCATCACTATTTTGAACACTTTTGAAAATGATGCAATTGAAATTGTTCAAGAAGAAAAATGTTTAGCTTTCGTGCTTTTTAAAAAACTTGAAATTTTAATTTCCTCTCTCAATTTTATTGAGGATGAGGAAATAGTTCAAACAAATGTGATATTGAGGACCCCACTTCATGTTCGGTGATTAATGTAAGTGAAAACCAAAGACTTGGATTGCAAGTCAGAATAATGTTTAGTACGAACACTCGCTTCAATTATCGATTGTATCGATTGTAGTGGGCGAGTGTACCCTATAATTAGCTATACTAGGTAGATGATAAATATTAAATACACAATAAGTAAAATATCCCATTTTCGAACTTATTAAAGCTTAATAGGAATAAACAACACAATTTTAGTGGGAAAGCAGTTAGATAACATATCAATATTGCTGATAGCTATTTCGATATGTTAACCAGCTACCGTCGTCAGAGCGAAATGGCGGTTTTGTTTATGTCCGTGCTGTTGGTCGGTGTTGCCATCACGTCGGTTGAAACTTGATTGGGCGGAGGAGCAGCGTATTTGTGGAGACATCTTCAGCCATGAGACCTAAAAGGTTTTTCCCAAGTGGATGATATAGGAGTTACTAGGAGTTGATCATTAACTGCACATTGATGTTTGCTAGGATGCGAAATGCTTCGAAGAAACTGAAGACTGAGTGCTGAGTTGACTTTTTAATAATATGTGCCTTGGAGAATAGAAATTGATGTCCGAATTCCCACGAGTGTTTTGCCAGAGCCGATTTATGGAATTCTTGCTTTTTGACGTAAACCTCGTGTTATTTTAGTCTTAGGCGCAGTGATCTACGTGTTTGACTGATATAAATTTTGCCACACTGGCACGGAATGGAATATATGCCGCAGCTGTCAGAATCCGGGATGGTGTCTTTAAATTGGGAAAAGCCAATTTTGTTGATTGGAGTGAAGGTAACGCGAAAGTTGAATTTGTGCAAGGCAGCAGCAATTTTGGTAGAAATTTTTGGAACATAAGGAATGCAGACAATGTCCCTAGGAGCTGAAGAATCACTGGAGAGAGAAGAGGCCGGTTTAGGTTTAGTGAGTTTCTTAAAAATGTGATCAATAATTGTTGGATTGTAACCACGGTATGAGGAAATTTTCCGAATGTAGCTGATTTCTTTAGTCAATGCGTCACTTGTAGACGAGAATTTGATGGCACGAGACACCAACCAATAAAACGAGTTCATTTTCTGGCTTTGTGGATGAGCCGATAGAGCGTGAGGAAGAAGACTAACTGAATTGGGTTTTCGGTAGACACTGGTTTGGAAGCTAGTGGGTGTTCTATGAACTAAAACGTCGAGGAAAGGCAGTGTACAGTCCTTTTCTTCTTCGAAAGTAAATTGGATGTTATGGTTAATGGTGTTTAGGAGGTTGATGATCTGTGAAGGATTCATATTGTTAGGAATTAGAGTGAAAGTATCATCCACATATCTTATCCAGAATTTGAATGGGATGAGCGACAGAATTTTTTCTTCTATATAGTGCATGAATATATCACATAGGATTGGCGAAAGTAGATTTCCCATTGCAAGACCACTGGTTTGTTTGTATAAGTTATTTTCAAACAAAAAACAAGTTTGGTTGATGCATAGTTTGGTAAGGAGAATCAGTTCGTTAATTTCATGATCTGTATAATGGAACTCCTTCAATCTCCGAGTAAGTGAATCAAGTGAGCCTTGGATGGGTACGTTTGTAAATAAACTCTTCACATCAAATGAGACCATTTTGAAGGAATTAGGATCGAGTAGCTTCAATTTTTCAATGAAATTGGAAGAGTTTTTGACTGTAAAAATATTATTAGTTAGTAGAGGTGAAAACTTCCGGACAAGATATTTGGACAGTGGATGGGTGGCTGTACCAATATTTGAAACAATTGGTCGGAATGGAATTCCCGGTTTATGGACCTTTGGCAGGGCATAAAGTCGGGCAACATTAGCAATTGACGGTACAATTAACTTTTTAATTTTCTCATCTATGAAGAAACAGTCCCGAACCGTTTTCTTGACATTGGAAAGGTGAGCAGTGGAAGGGTTTTTCTTTACCATTGTATATGGGCCATCCTGGATAAGTTGGTTCACCCCATCCGAATATTGCTTCTTATCTATTACAACGACTTGACCACCTTTATTAGCCCTAGTTATAATGAGGTCTTCGTTCATGAGTAGATTTTTC
>QLNU02015360.1:118296447-118307562 GCA_006491805.2 Dysdera silvatica | reverse complement strand
TAAAATTATTTAAGTTACTGAAGTTGCTCATGTCAGATGAGGTTTAAATCTAGTTTTTATTTATTTATTTTATTATTATTTCTGTTTTTGTTTAAAGGCTCAAATCAAAAAGCTTGTATGTTTTAAGTTTGGATCTCAGTTTGAAAAATTGAGATTTTATTAATTTCATGGTGTTCGAGAAAGTAAAATGGACACGTGTACTCCCTTTGCACTTGAATAATACCCTTGTCATGCGTTTTATAAATACAACATGAGTCTTTTTTCTTTCTCTTTCCAAGTACAAGGTTTTATTTAAATCTAAGTTTATTTTTAAAAAATTCATTAATTTTAAATCATATACAGGGTGTTCATTTAAAACTCCTTACCTTAATAACTTCGTGGAAAATCTTGCCTATCTTAGAACCAAACACACGTCAATTTTTATTTCCTGGGGACAGGCCCAAAATTAATATTAATTTTTTGTTCAGTACCCGACCCCTAGGTCCCCAACTTTAAATTTTCAAGCGGCACTCCCTATCTTGTGATATATCATTGTAAACAGCGCAAAAAAGAGGAATTGCTTCATGCCTTAGTGAGAAAGAGCTAAAACTGAATGTAGGAAAGAATAAATAAATGAAGGAATGCATGATTGGAGAAATGGACATGGGTGTACAAGCAGGTAGTAGTAGAAAATTGCTATGGTGTAATGCATTCAAAATGTTGTCCATTATTTGCTAAGCAGTAATAGTCTATTTTCATATTCTTGCCTGTCTGCTTGAAGTGTTGCATGGGTAATCTGCCTACAGGTTTGGATTATCCTACCTCTCAGGTCAATGCCAGATTTAGGGTGTGAGGCGTCCTGGGCACAACGATTTTTGGCGCCCCCTCCATTGGCGTAACTAGGGAGGCTAGGGTAGCTAACACCCTAGAAAAAAATTAGACACCCCCTAGACTTCGAATCTAAATAAGTCCATGCACACCCCACCCGCCTTACTAGCGAAAACAAAATTCTGTCCTTCCGCCTCCTCAAATGAGACCAAAAAACGCGGATAGGGAAGAGACGACATTTATCATTACCTCAGTGGCGGATTTATAAAATTGCCGCCCTCCTCTCACCTTTACAAAGAAAAGAATATTTGTAAAAAAGAAAGTATATCATACTCTTAACATTTGATATGTAAAGGAGATTTTTCATATAATTATTCAAACTAATAAGATACAACTCAAAATTATTGCTACCATAATCTCCGACTTCGTGGATTCGAGACAGTTTTTGAATCCACAATAATTTTAGTATGGATTCTTGGAATCTTTGATTTGATCTGGTTGGTAAAAGGAAAAAAAAAGAAGCAAACACAATCATAAACTTGTAATGAAAGATGAGTTTTACCAAAATAAGAGCCCCAAACCGCACGATCACTGTGATAGATACCAAAAGCGGCTCATATTGCAAAAAGCACATGGCTAACATCAACCATTGTTTTGTTTACCTTTAATGACGCGTGCAAAACGCTTCCGTTCTGGCTTTTCTCGAAGTCAGAAAGTTAACAACTAATGTCAATTTCCAAGTGTTGATACCAGATACATCCGCTTATGGTGGGAAGTATCGGATATTGTAATGTAAACAATATGATCATATGGTCATATCTCTTTGTCTTTCGATTCTGTAGTTTGCATTTGCCGGCAAGTTAAAGTAGGCTCCTATATAATCGCTGTTGGGGGAAACAGGACAATAATTAAAATGAAACATTATTTTCAACATTTTCCAGTTTGTAAAATTTTATTTTTAAACTCTTTGATGCCTCCCCACAAAAGTGCCGCCCCTAGGCCTGTGCCTTGTGTGTCTTCTTAGGAAATACGCCGCTGGATTACCTTATTTGTTTATTACCTATATGATTTATAATCAATCAACTTATGCTGTTGTTATTATTGCAAATATTTTTCTATGAATGTACCAATTTTATTTGACTACTATTTTTATATCTTTGGATATTAGCGGGCAAGTGGCGGACGCAGAACAAAATTTCAGGGAGGGCGCAAAGCTTGAAAATTCACTTGTAAGTTTAGTTTTATTTTTTACTTGAAAATAATAATTTTTAATGTAAATTTATTATTCTCGGGGGCGTATGCCTCTTGCGCCCCCGACCTGGATCCATCCTTGTGGGCGGGGTTGTTTCTTGCAATTTCTCAGAATTTCTGGTTTAGAAAAAAGGGCGGAGGGCGCCTTCTCGAGGAGAGCTGATCGACAGAATTCCACGATATCCATAGAGCGTGAACTCAGCAGTGCCCCCATGATTAATCCTGACACAGTAATTGACAAATTTGCACCTCGAAAGGGATAACGACGTCAGTTTTCGTTGTAAATATTCATTAAATGAAAGAATATGTTGAAAGAAATAGCGAAAATGGAGATAAAGAGGATAATAAATGGTGGAGAGTAGAGATTGAAGAAAAAACAGAAATAGAGATAAAATTGCGAAGAAATATGAGAAAGTATTAATTGAAAATATTTTCGCCTTCTCATCATTTCAGGGCCCAAATTAGCTTTGCTAAAATATTAAAACACAAGTTGATTCTGAAGCGTGTTATTTTTTTTATTAGGTATTGTATAGTAGACTTCGGAGTATAACCATGAGACATGTCTGTCTCGTGGTTATACTCCCAAAGGAGCCCCTTTCACTGTTCACTGCATTTAGATGTAAGACCTATGGAAGATGATAATGCTTGACTTTCTGATCACGAATGTGAATCATTTGTCTGCAAAAATGACATGACAATTTTTTATGAATATTTGAAGTCCAAAAATGACACTTTTTTCGCCAGGTTTGATATTTTTTAATCGCACTGTATGTGAGCAAAAACAGGTTTGAAGTCGGTAAGATTATGAAGGATCATCGTATTTAACGGATAAAAAATTATGTCTCAGCTAATTTAAACAGTGTAAAAAAATTAATATGAAAAATGAACTTTTAGAATAGATACTTGGCGAAATTGAGGACAATTTTGAAGGCTACTCCAGGTTTTCGTTCGAGGTAGTTATTTCGTATTATCGCAGCCCATGTCAAGTTTCTTTTACATTTCTTTTTCCAAAATATTATCTCATGAGGAAAAGAAGCACATGAATACATATAAGCATGCATACATGAGTATGAATGAATATGAGTATTCATATACAAGATGTGTGAATATGTGAGTAAGAATAAATGAAATGTATGAATATATGAGTATCCATATATGAGATGTATGAATATATGAGTATGAATAAATGACGTGTATGAATAATGAAAAGTTGCTATATTTACACAACCTGGATGTGGTCATTGCATATCACATGCTGTTGCAACCATGGAATTTAAAAAAAAAATTGTGAAAACATCTTAATAGTAGGCTATTTGAAAATGCATTTATTGTAATTAGAAAAAATGTGAACAAAATTTCATGAAATGTATTTTATTTCATGAAGTTATGTAACCATAAATTGTGGATTAATTGTTGAATTATGCTCTTTATTTAAAAATGAGAAAAATTAAACTGTGTACATCTCAGGAAAGTCCTAAAAGTGTTACAGTACAAAAAAAGAAAAGAGTGAAGTAAAGCAATTGATCACAGTGGGCACATTTTAAGAATGACAGATTTTTGCAATTATCTCGGCTGCAATTGTTATATTCAATTTCAAAAGAAATTTCCTCAACATTTTTGAATTTTCTGGAATTATGATCGCTATAACAGCACCTAAACCAAGCATATTGTAATATAGGGCGATATTTTTTAGACTGTAATTGATTGTGAACCAAAGAATGCATTTTTATTATCTCATTTCGATGTCGTATGTCAATATCCATTTCATCGATTGCTATTTTATTGGTTATTTTTTTTTACAAACTTTATATTGTCGAAAGAAATAAACATCCAGCGGTTGTATGACGGATGTTGCTTTGGGGGGTATTTGCAAGGATATACAATTTTCCGGAAAACCTTAATAAGTGTTTGGGTTTGTACTACCTGTTCATGAGTTTAGTAAAACACAGGAAGGAGGAGACATGATGGGTTTCATACAACATTCTACCCACTTTCTCATTTTGATTTTGTCCATTTTTTCCGACTTGGAGCATGTAATATATAAGTTTGGAGGTTGAAATAAATTCTTTTTGACATTCGGGCCAAATTTCCCCACAGCTTCTCTTAAACGAAGTAACATTTTCCCTGTCAGTTCCCCATTCATTGATATTATTGTATATGAATGTGTTCTACCAAAATTAGACCCTATTAAAGAAAATGTCTGTTTTTCACCTTTATGCGATAGCTGCCTTTAATTTGGAAGAAAATAATTAAAACCACTTTGATCAGAGTTAAAAATTTGTTGGGGGATAATATTAGCAGTAACATTTCCCGTATGCAAAATAAATTCTATGGCACTATCTTCTATGTTCAAAACGGATTGAATTATGTTCACTATATTTTTCATTTTCTCACAATCGGAAACTCGTACAACTATATTGACGTTACACTTGCGGACGAGTTTATATAGCTAGTGGAATGCGAAACTTAAATGTCCCGCCAACTCTTCAAAATTGTCGCCAAATTCGCCAAATATCTATGCTAAAAGTTCATTTTTCATATTAATTTTTTTTATACTATTTAAATTAGCTGAGACATAATTTTTTATTTTTATCTGTTAAATACGATAATCCTTCATAATCTCACCAACTTCAAAACTGTTTTTGCTCACATACAGAGCGATTAAAAAATACCAAACCTGGGGTAAAAGTGTCATTTTGGACTCCAAATGTTCATAAAAAATTGTCACATCATTTTAGCAGACAAATGATTACATATTCGTGATCAGGAAGTCAAGCACTATCATCTCCCATAGGTCTGATCTCAAAGTGCAGTGAACAGCGAAAGGGATTCCCTTGTTAGTCAGGTTTATACTACATTTGAATTACACCATATTATTGTATAATTCAAATATGTGTTTAAGCATTTGTTTATGTACAATACCGAAAACTATTATGGCATAGTAAACAGATACGTCTTCTATGGGAGTCATTCTACATTGTCCCAGAGATAGGTTCGTTATTCTCAGCTTTTCGTTCTAAAAAGGTGTCCGTTAATGGAAGTTTTATTTTATATTTGTTAAAGCTAATGTACGAAAATGCCGCCCCCCACCTCTTCCGTGGCACCCACTGCGGACAACTTCCCTTTTGGCACGCCACTGGGAAGAACCCCCCTTCCCCAGTTACCTCCAATGAAGGCCCACCCATAAAAAAATTCTGAAACCGCGCCTGATTATAAAATGTTCTATTCATTATTATTAAAGAAATAAAAATATGTAAGTATTTCGTGAGATATTTTCAAGTGCAGAGCCGTTTAAGGTAGGGGGTGCAAAAGGTGCCCTTCAAACCCGGGCGGCCAATCTTAGGGGCGGCTGCAGACTGTTCATTAAGTTATGTTTGATCTTTTAATAAAAAAAAAAAGACAATATGAGGGATTTTTGTTCCATTTTATGAAAATGAAATGGAAAAAATATTTCTCTCTCATCCTTCTGTAAATTTTATATATATTTTTTTGTCCTGTATAGTACAAATTGGAAGATAATTATCTTAGAAAAAATCTGTATGTAAGAATGATTTTTTTTTTTTAAATATTTGATCGCTTCCCTCCATAGTTTTTGAACTGCTACGTCACTTCTACAAGCGTACACTAAAAAATTCCATATACAGGTTTATTCTAAGATAATTATACTTAATAATTTTCGACGCCCACATATAAACTCAAACTAGAGATTTTTTGTATAGGAGAAAGAGACGCCGAATGAATGACGCTTTTTGAATAAGTTTTACATATACTATGTTTTTACAGATAGGAAATTCAGTTTATTAATATAAAGTTATGAAACGTATAACTTAAAAATTTTATGAATTTTAAATAGTAATTCTTCAGTTTTACAATAACAAGCAGGCTACAGAAAGAATCTAAAAATATGCACTTAGGGGAAAAGACCCTTCCACCAGACCGAAGCTTTGAAAATATTGGCCAAACCTTCCATGACCAGTTAGCAACTGGGTTAACTTGTAAGAGAGCTCTAGATGGTTTGCATTCAGCCTATCTTTGACGGTTGGGAAAAATTTCTTTGTTATGCTGCCGTTCCTTGAATGCTTCCATAGTCCCTCCCATTTCTGAAGTATTGTATCTTCTACAGTTTTTTTTTATTTCAGCCATAGGAGCTTTATCGTAAATTATTGGAAGGTCATCTAATAGGGCTGCAAACTTGACAAGTGCATCGAAGTTTTCATTTCCCCGATTTCCGTTGTGGGCTTTACTCCAATTCAGTTTTATCACCCAATGATTTAAGTGGAGATTTGACATAACTTGCCGAATGCTCTCAGGGATGGGATGGATAGTGGTTGCTGCAATTTTGAATAGAATCAATTGTGATTTGGCTATCATTGTAAATGATGATCTTTTTTGTTGACATGCGATATGCTTCTTCATTCAAATGTTCAAGAACCAATGCAATCGCCATTGCTTCTGCTTGGTTATTCGAACACAATAGATGTAGTCTGTATTTTCCCTCTTTGATAACAATGCCTCCTTGTAAACGATGAAGGCACATCCGACCTGTTCATTAATTTTACTACAATCTGTATGTATTTGAAATTCAAACTGGGAGTCGAGCATATGGCCAACGTTGTTAATTTTCCCAGGATGAATCCATTTGGAGGGCGGAATAGGTAAATCATGGCTCTGGTCATCTATTGTCTTCTTCTTCGATCGAAAAATTTCAACTATTTCCTGCACTTTTATACATATTGGAGTAATTCCTGCCAGAAAACAAGTAGCTTCGTATGAAATGGTGCGAAATTCCTGAATAATACGTAAGGCTATGCTTCTCTGTACAGAATTAAGCTTACGTTGATTATAAATTTTATTTAAAGCAGAAATCCAGGCGGATGTTACATATGTTAATAGGGGAACAACAGCTTCTTCATAAAGAATTTTTAAGGCAGGGGATCCTATTCCCCAGGTCAACTTCACCATTTTAGATAAAGCATTAATAATATTAAAAGATGTTTCGCAGATGTAATTAATGAGTATTCCAATTCAATTTATCGTCAAAAAATAGACCAAGGCACTTTAATTCTTTATCAATTTTCAATCTCTTTCCGTCCAAAAAAATTGATATTGGGCGTTTTACTCTCTTGCGAGTAAAGTCATTGCCTTTGATTTATTGTCGTTAAAAACGACTTTATTGCTGTAGGACCATTTTGATATTTGTTTTAAACACGCATTTCCAAACATTTCCAGTTCCAATCCCGTTTTTACTGCCACAAGAAGGAGAATGTCATCAGCAAATGTAACTATTTTTACATGGGGGGGGACTTCAACAAAGAATCGAAGAAAATAATCCACAACTCAGGACCACAGCACGATCCCTGAGGACATCCTTTCGTCACAGTTTTACTACATGCAAAAGTTGAAGTTACTATGGTTGCAGTTCGCTCACTAAGGTAATTCTGAGTAAGCCTATAGAGATTCTTAGGGCACACTGGAATGATCTCAATTGTTTTAGAATTGCAGGCCACCAAGCAGCGTCGAAGGCGCTTTTAATATCCAAGGAGACCAATAGAATCTCACTTTTATTTATTTAGGTTGAATAAAGGTATTAACCCTATTGATAGCATCAGTAGTACTCTTTTGCGCTGTAAATCAGTATTGAGCCTCGCTCAACAGTTTCTTGATATTTAAAAAGTTCATAATGCGGTTTATCAATAATTTTTCAAGTACTTTTCCACTAAGTGGCAATAAACTGATAGGACAATACTGGGAGGGTCCTTCAATATTTTCTTTACCTGGTTTAACAAAATATCTGATGTTACTCTGCTTCCATATCCTGGAAAAAAATCCTTGGTTAAGGCACTCGTTATATAATGTCACATGGGAGAAAGGAAGAAGGCAAATTGTTTTATCTAGAATTCTCTGCATATTCCATCAACGCCCTGAGATTTTTTCGAGTCCATACCTCTAACAGCAGCTAGTACTTCATTTAAAGTAAAGTCGAGGTCGTCCTCCGTGGAGATTTCATCATTCACTATTTGTCTACAGTACTTATGATAATTTGTATCTGTCATCTCGTTGTCATCTGGAGCAAAATAGTCCAAAGGAATTTCAACAGTTTCATTTAGACTATTAGTATAGTTTCGTCCAATTTTTTAATCGTTGTAAGATTTGCTGCAGATTTCATTTGTCAGACAATAATTTTGTATAACGCGTTCCACGGCTATGCACATTCAGCAGAACAAAATTCTTTGAAAGACTGAATTTTCGAAATTTTAATTTATTCATACACAATTAATTTATTCACATATTTTTTTTTCCAATCAAAGTGATCTTTTTTCCTAATTTCACGAAGGTTAGTGTTATTGTATGTTGGTTGAAAATTCCTACATTTAGTGTTAACCATTTTTCGTAACTCGGTTAATTTGGTGTTCCACTAACCAACCGTTTTATGGTTTACAGACGTATAGATACGGTTGTTTCTAATCATATTCATAGATTTCTTGCATGCCTTTTTCAAACTTCGATTACATAACATCAAAAACGGATCAATGTCTATAATCTCCTTAATTAAGTTACTAAGATTTGTATCTAATTTTTGTATGTTAGAAGGATAATAAGCCGTAACGTCCATGGAAAACATTTCAGATAATTCTTCACAGAGAATTTTTTCAAAGATCTCCCACTTCGCTGTCTTTGGGTTAAATCGAAATCCTTTTGTTTTTCTAACATCAGGGGTATTTTTAATCTGAGTCGTGCAAATGCTAAAACCTATAATTTTGTGGTCAGAACAGCTTTCTTCATCCTCAATTCTCCAATCTTTTAATAACGGAAGCAGAAAATAAGATAAAACCGTTAAGTCAATAAAACTTTTACCGTTTTGGGTTAGGTAAGTCGGGATATCAACATTATTGTTTGCTATCCAAAATGATTTTACAGACAGATATGACTCAAACTTTTTGCCACGGGAATTGGTAATGCTATCGAACCAGCTTCTTGAGCGTGAATTGCTATCAAACGTTAAAAGGCAGTGTTTATTAGAATTAATCTGCGAAAACGAATCGAGCTTTAATAGATCATCATCAATATTATTATTTAAATCTAAGTATATGCTTGCAGAAAGGAGTTGAAACACGTGAAAATAAATATTAATAAAAACCATATCCTCATTAAAAATCTGAGAAAGGATCTATATCCTTGTAAGATATTATTACCCTTCTCAGGGATAACACAATTGCCAAATAATGGTCAACACAGAAAAGCCCCCTGGGCGAGATTTTTGTGAGTTATTTTATAATCTGTATCCTTGTTTGTAACAAAAATGGCTGCTCTATCCCTACCTTGGCCCGCTTGAAAAATTCGAAATCGCTTCGAGAAACCAGCAATATTATTGTTTATGCAGTATGGTTCTTGTATGAAAAGAATGTCAATAAGTTCGCAGATGTTGTGGGTAGACCGAAGCGAAAGTTGAAGATTAAGTTGAAAACATTTAAAAATACAAAAAGGGGAATTAAAGGTCATAGTCAACATTTTCCATTATCCTCTCAATTTTTAATTTATACGTAGGGCACTGACGATCCATTGCGACATGGATGACATTGAATTTTTGCCCGTCTTTTGAAAACCTGTTATGGTTTATGAATTTACTGCATTTTGTTTCCGTTGGTTTCGGGCATTCTTTCATAGAATGATCACCCGAACATAACGGGCGTACCGTTTCTGACTGACAATTTTTTGTGTTATGGTTAAATTTATTGCATTTGTAACATCTCAGGACTGAAATCTAATCCGCGCAATTACAAATACTCCGTTTGAACTTCATTTTCGCTCCGCACTCAATTATTTTCTTCCTTATATCTGGGAGATCTCTATTATTCAATTTCTATTATTTTTCCTCCCAGTAAATATAAACTTTGCTTCTATTTTTTCATTCTCCTGTATAACTTCAGTGTTTTGTGATTTTATGATTCTTTCAACGTTATCAATATTGATCTCATCAGGTATATTATATACAATCATACGCGGTAGGAATTTTTCTCCATAATCACAAGATCCCCACAACACTTTTCAGTTGCATTTGCTATAGAGTCATTATCCTCATTATCGTTTTTGTTCTCATTATGGAAACATATCACTTCATCTAGAGAGTGCTGCTCACCGTAGTTCGGGGATTTGTTCGCTAGGACTTAAGAGATTCGCATTTCTTGGAAAATTGTACGTCTCGGTGCATCATGACCCTTGCTGTCACTGCGTCGTAAACATGGCCGGATTTAAAATTTTGCCACCCCAAGGCTACTTTGTGCCGCCCCTTCCTACCCATCTGCACCCTCCACCCCAATCAGTTGTAGGAACATAAAAATTGTTACATTCAATATACGCCAAAAACTTTTGTATTGACAATATAAATACGTTGAAACGCAAACTCATAAATTGAAACATAAACATTAAACAATATTAACTTATATTGAAGTATTATCTCTTCTTTGTATATAATAAATCAAATTCAATTTTATTGAAATAAATTTTAATTTTAGCAAAAAATAAAAGCCTTATCGAACACTAGCATTTAAATTTAAAGCATGACGTCTAGCCTTCATCTAGCCAAACCGGCGCAGCATGACCACTGTAGTCTTTGAGCCGTAAAACCAAAAAACAAACAAATTCAGCCAAAATATCTGATTATATCATCGTATGGTATTGATTTTTTTTATGTCAGACTTAATACACAATTGCAAATTAAATCAATATACAAAATTTAAATATATATTATAAATATATATTACACATACATATAAGACATCGATTTATTTTTAAAGCAATTAACATCTTAATAATATGTATCTAATTTAACGTAGTTTTGGATAAATGGTTTAGTTCCTTTACAATTTTGTACTGAAAATTGATTTTATGTTTTATTTTATCTCACGGAAGTAATAAATCCCGAAATAGCGATCAATTCAGTGAGAGTGTATTCACCTGCAAAGCTTCCCGAGAGTTGCCTTTTTTATTTCGTAAATGGCAAATTTATGAGATTTCAGATGAATTGCGCTAACTGCATTTAGTTCCGCTAAACTCGTA
>QLNU02015360.1:118268113-118280334 GCA_006491805.2 Dysdera silvatica | reverse complement strand
AGCATACCACATGTGAATAAAAACTTATCGTACACGTAAAGTAGATTCAGATTCCTCGAGAAAATATAGACCTACTGCCTTATATTGGCGTAGTGGTGACGGGTTAGTCTAATGTGCCATTGCGGTAGCGTGTCACTCCCAGTGGTATCGTAAAAGTCTTGCCGTTTTTCAGTTCAGCCTAGTCCGGGGTTTATTTCTTTTGGTACCAGAGAACGCATTAGTCTTACGTGCCACTGGTGCCATTAGCGAAAAGCGTCACTCTCAGTGGTATCGTAAAAGTCATGCCATTTTTCTGTTCACCCTAGTCAAGGGATTGGTTTTCTTGGTACCAGAGGTTCAGATTCCACGAAAAACTGCAAGCCCCGACTTTGCACAAACCTTAATATCATTTCACCGTAAATAAAAACCACAAATAAATGAATAAATACTTTCGAGTAATAAAGGTCGTTTTGAAACCCAATTTCTTACTTTCAGGTCAATCACGGTGGGATTGTTCCAGAACATTATTATTTTAAGAATGCGGGGCGAAAGTTATGCATGAAGGGTGATGTTGTGACCTACGAGCTTAGCAGGAAAGGTAAAGCTGATATTATTTTCGACGTGGTCGAGCCAGGATCTCATATTGAATGGGAGTTTGCGTCCGAACATAATGACATTGCCTTCAGGTTATCCTACAAAACGGGACACGAGAGCAAAATAAAGCCCATTCCGCTCATCGAAACGCAGAGGGTCGAAGCTCATATGCACAGTGAAATTGGCATGTATGTGTGCAGCAAAACGGGTGTCTGTAAGTATAGCTTTTACTCGGTTCAAATTAAGTGGTTCATATTTAAATACACGTCGGTTTGTTTGTGTCATGTAGCGCAAGGATAATTAAAAGCCCGGTGATGCACCAAGCCCCTAAGATTTTCAAGGAATCTGTGGCCTGGGGACTCGAACCTTAACAAACCGAAATACGTTGACCACCCCTTTGAGCCATCTGTCACGTTTTCATAGCGAGATTCTACTGATTAATTCATTTCCGATCTTGTACGTATAGTCTTTAGATAGTAATTGAGTATTCTTTAAGAAATTCACTTCACATCGGTCTCTGGTAATTGCCGAAAGTAATCTATAGTTCAGCAATTTAAAGAATGCATCTATAGGAAGCTACGAGGCAATTCAGTGGAATATGATGGAATAGGAATATGTATATTTATGTAATAAAGGTTGTTTTCAAAGTTATGCTACTATTATTATATCATCCGTTTAAAAGCTAACTTTAAACTACACAATTTGCATTGTTCGCAATCAAAACTCTATCGTAGTTAATTTTGCAAGTCAAAATTACAGGAAAAGACATTGTCTTTTAAACCTCTGTATTTACATTGTGCAGAAGATGATTATATAATCATGTAATGAAACTAGATTTTTGCGTTCCATTGGGTGAAGGAAGACATCACAAATAACATTGCAATCAAATGTGTTTGAGAGGAAAGTGGCTTAGGAATAAATTAACCTTGCTGTGCCTTTCATAACCCAAAGTCAGCTGTTTTTCTAAATATTTCCTTAAATATTGTAACTTAGTTCTTATGCCTTCACGACTTTTATTATTTTGCAATTCTTAATACAAAATGATTAAAATTTCAACGGATCGTTTACAAATATGGTCGCTGGAAAAAAGTAACACTTACGTCCTGCAGGCCAAAAACGATCCATATAGATTCATGATATTAAATTATAAAATATATCAGTCATTTAATATTTAAAATTATTTTTATTTATCTCACAACCATGAAGAATCTTTAACTACCTCAACACTACATCGTTTATTTATTAAAATTTTTATATTTTCACATTATGTTTGTTTCCCGTTTCATGTTCTTGTATTGTATCATGCTGTTATTACGTAATCTCACAACTGGCATCAAATATAATAATAATAAATAATATATAAGTTGATGTGGCAGCAGTTTTTTGATTTAATGTGACACGATTTTATGTCAAAACATCTTACGTATGGAATATAAAGCCATATGTTAGTAAACAATATGGCGAGGCTCGAGAAAAAATCTGGCCTTTACATTTGTAATGGATCTATTTCAAGGACTGAAATGTCACACTATTACTTGTGGCAATTACTTTACTTCGTATTAACTTGGCAGGTACTTCCTCAAAGAAATATTACGATGTTTGAACCATAAGAAAGGACAAAGCTTCACTCCCCTTAAAAGTTACGCAGGTAACAGGACGTGAAGTGACAAGTTCAGTTTTTGCATTCACTAAAGAAACACACTCTTGTTTCTTACGTTCCAAACAAAAATAAATACGTATTATTACGTCGTCTTTTTCATCATGAGGAAACAGTAAGAAACATGACCAAAAAACCCAAGAATATTCTTGACTATAATACGACAAAAAGAGTAGTGGATACAATTGACAAGATCTTGGTGTCGCATAGTGTAAAAAGGAAAACTAATAGATGGCAACGGATTTTATTTTTCAATATATGTTAGACATATCTTCTCATAATAAGTATATCCTCTTTAGAAATTTACAGGAGCCACAAAAGGATAAGCTACGAAATTGTCTTCAGCTTTTAGGATAACTTGGGCATACTTAATAAAACCAAATATGACGAATCGAAAATATTTGCCCAGAGATAAATTTTCAAAAACTATAGAACAGGCTTCGAATGTAAGTGCAGGAAGCACTGCAACTGCGCAAATGAAATCTTCCAAAAAAAGGGGGGGTGGGGGAGTCGTTACGGATTGGTCAAAAAATAATAATAAAAAACAGCATAATTTCCAAAAATTGTGCTATGTGTGTTCATAAAAATCATTCTTTATTCCCCGTTATGTGTTGCAAATGCAAGTCGAAAGTAAAGAGAATTCTGTTCATTTGGAAAAATTCATTTATATACGTATCCCATATAGCGTCCCTTATATTTCAAAATCATCGTAGTGTTATTTAAATAACATAATACAAATTAATTTTAATATAAATATCATATTTGTTTTAGTATATTTTTTATTGGTTGTATATTTATTCACTCTAACGTAGATACTTAAATTATGTTAAAATGTATCAACATTAGGTATAAAATTATTATGGGTCAAAAAAGACTGAAATGTCTTAACTGTGCGTCGCAATTCACAGATGCAGCAAGGTCAAAGATAATATTTCAGGAAATCTGAAACTAAATATTGTTGACTGGGAAAGATCGCCATCTGAACGAAAGAAAACAGGTTATTTCAAGTAGGCAAAACTTTTCAGATTAGATTTATCTCTCTATGCAAACGGCAAATGCACGCCAAATTTCGCAGCTCTCACTGTATTTTTCTAAATGACATTTATATATATATATATGCAACAACACACGTGATCTGTATGCAGGCCATGGATTAAAAGAATGGAAACTCTGAGGTATTGCGTGAGGTATCGGTAGTTGCAATGTAGGTGCACATCGCAGCCACCATGAAAGTAGTGGAAATGTAGCAGTGCTTCTAACGATAGTAGATAAATATAGTAAGTCCAAGGACTGTGGGAGACTCTCTACCGTTTATTAAATGTTAACATGAAATCACGGTAGATGACAGTATGTACTTCTGAAAGAGGTGTTATTGTTGAATGAACGTTAGCAGGGGCGGATTGGGCTGTCGGCTCACCGGCCTAAGGGCGGATTCGTCCTCATGGGCGATAGGACTCCAGGATAATGCCTTCGAATAGGCAAGGATTTGCGCCCTCCTAAAATCCAAGGTATGCCCCCCTTTCAGAAGACCTGGTCCGCCCCTGAACGTTAGTAGACGTATTTTTGACTAATACATCTATAATTGGAAATCTTACTCAAAGCATAATCTCTAAAGTTATGTCAGCCCGGAAGTCTGGGGCAGGAAGACCATGTTCAGTGGTCAAGAAACAGTGAGAGAAAGCACGTACAAAAGAGGAACGTTCAAGTTTTAATGTTCTGTGCCAAGTAAACTAAGCGGACTGCTGCTAAGAAAATGTCAAAGACTCAACACCAGTAAAAAAAACAAAACGTATTTCAACCAAACCCATACGCCGAAAATTACACAAACTTGGATTTCACGGTCGATTTACCTTACTTAAGCCTTTCGTTACTCGGTGTCATTATAAGTTGTCATGACTAGCAGTGAAAGCGCACAAACGGTGGACTGCGCAATGGTGGATAAATGTCATATGGTCCGATGAATTCATATGTATAATGTCTTCCCTAAATGAACGAAGATGAAAGTGGCGTCTACATCAATGTTGAGTTTTCAAAGTTATTGCGGGGAAGCATATATTATGTATATTTATACACTGCAATATAATTCGCAGTTTATTTTAAATTATTATTAGCCTTCGTGCCCACATGGCCCATATAACTCCACGGCCATGAGAGCTAGATTTTTATAATACGTCGGCTGATACAGTTGAAATTTAATTATTTCACCGTTAAGACAACTCAGAATAGTTTTGATAGCGATGTAACGGGTAGGGCGCATTTTGGCTAGTATGGTTTGGATTCACTTGTTACATTGGAAGACATACTGGATGCCATGTACACCCTTCGAGCATCACCATTCCTCATCCCAAGTTAACTCAATTATCTGCTACACAGCCAACAGTGCAACGCTTTCAAATAAGGTAATGGGGCCCTCCATCAAGATAACACCCCACCACCTGATTTGCAGAACATATCTGAGTAAGGTCTTGCCTGCAATAACCATCCCAATCACATTTAAAACCACCATATGGAACAAATATTGGGCATATATTAGAGAGAGAGAGAGAGAAAGACAAAGGAACGTTTCTTTCCTCTAAGAAACAAAAGTCAATTGATGCAGTTGCTGTTGGAGGAATGGTATGAAATCCACCCGGTCCAATCCCAAGCATTGTTTAACTTTCGCCCTCAACATATATATATATATATATATATATCATCATCATCATCATCATATTCAACCATTATCTATCCACTGCTGGATGAAGGTCTCTCCAAATGCTTTCCACACAAGTCTATCCTGGGCCATTCGTTTCCACGTCACCCCAACCTCTTTTCTTATTTCATCCACCCATCTAGTTTGAGGACGTTTTCTAGGTCTTCGGTGGTCTCTTGGAATCCAGTTCAGAATTTCTGTTGTCCATCGTTGATCAGTTCTTCTTGCAATATGCCCAGCCCATCGCCATTTCAGCCCTTTTACTTTAACAATGATGTCCTCTACTCTAGTTTGCTCTCTCACCCAAGTGTTTCTTTTTCGATCTCTCCTAGTTATTCCAAGCATGCACCTCTCCATGCTCCTTTGCGTTGTCTGTAACTTTCGTATTGCTCCAACTGTTAGACTCCATGTCTCTGATCCATAAGAGAGGACTGGCAATACACACTGGTTGAAGACTTTTCTTTTTAGACATAAAGGCAATTTCCCCTTCAGGATAAAACTGTTTCTTCCAAATGCACTCCAGCCAAGTTTAATACGTCTGTTGAGTTCTTTCATAATGTTGCCATCCATTGAAATCAGCTGGCCAAGGTAAATATATGAATCAGCAATTTCTAGCTCAGTGTTGTCAACTTGTATTTTTGTTTCCTCTACAAAATTATTGAACATGATCTTAGTTTTTTGTAGGTTCATCTTGAGTCCAACTTCTTCACTTCTAGTTGAGAGCTCTTGTACCATGTCTTGGAGTTCTAATGGGTCCGTTGAAAAAATAACAATGTCATCAGCAAACCGCAGATGATTTAAATATTCACCATTTATTTTTATTCCCTTGTTATTCCAATTTATCAGCTGAAAAATCATCTGTAAAGCTGAAGTAAAAAGTTTTGGAGAAATGGTATCTCCCTGCCTCACCCCTTTGCCAAGTTTGATAGTTTTGGTATCTTTATGTAACCGAAATTTTGCACTTGCATTTTTATACACACGTTTCACCATGTCAATGTACACATCCTCAATGTCTGTTGATCTTAAAGAGTTGATGACTGCTGATGTTTTAATAGAGTCAAAGGCCTTCTCATAGTCAATAAATGCCACACACAATGGAAGTTCATATTCATGTGTTCTTTCAATTAATTCTCTTAATACTTGAATATGGTCCACTGTACTGAATCCACTTCGAAATCCAGCTTGTTCTCTTGGTTGAGCTGCATCTAATTTTTTCTGCAGGCGATGTGTTAGCACTTTTGTGAAGATTTTATAAATAGCAGGTAACAAGCTAATTGGTCGGTAATTTTTCAAATCCTCTTTATCACCTTTTTTATGCAAAAGAATTACTGTTGCAGAATCCCATTGGTTTGGTATGTTACCGCTGTTAAGACATTTGGTAAAGAATTTTGCAAGTATGTCTTCTACATATTCTCCAGCTTCTTTTAGGATATCTAATGTAATACCATCATCACCAGGGGCTCTTCCTTTCTTCATACTTTTTATTGCAAATGAAACTTCTTCTTTTAAGATTTTAGGAGCTGTTCCTTCGACTATTTCAATGTCTTCGTTTAATCCACTGTTACTTTCGTATAGATTTTTGTAGAATTCTTCAACTCTTCTAAGTATTTCTTCCCTATTTCTTGTTACGGTGCCATCCTCTCCTTTTAATGCAATGATGTGTTTCTTCCCAACAGATAAACTTCCTTTAACAACCCTAAGGCTCTTGTTATTTTCAATGGCTTTCCTTACTAGCTCACAGTTGAATTTTCTTATGTCTTCTTTCATGCTTTTGCGCAGAGTTTTACAAAGTTCTATGTACTCAATCCTGGAACTGGTATTTTGATTGTCCACCTTCATATCTCTTCGCCTTTTCATGAGCTGTTTCGTCTTCTCAGATAATTTGCTATTGTGCTTTTTACAGGTTACACCACCAATTTCCCCAGCAGTTTCAACTATTGTCTTAACAATGTTTTCATTTGCTTCTGAGATATCACTTTCATCAATAAGTCCTTCCAGTGCAGAAAAGCGATTTTTTAATTCCAACTTGAATGCCTCGGTATTTTCTTTTAATTTCTTTAAATCCACCCTCTTACTTACTTGTTTCCTAATGAGCTTCTGTCGTTCTAATTTAGTATTTAAGTGCACTTTACATCTCACCATTCGATGATCACTTCCAGTATTAAATCTGTTCAGTACACTGCAATCTTCAATAATTGATTTCTTGTTTGCCAGGATATAGTCAATTTCACTAGTTCCCCCATTTGGGTGTTTCCATGTCCATTTTCTTTGCGGTTTCTTCTTAAAAAATGAATTCATGATGCTAAGATTTTCAGCTTCTGCAAATTCGATGAGTTGATCGCCACGTTCATTCCTTTCCCCATATCCGTATTTACCAACCGATGTCTCTCCTTGTTCCTGTTGTCCAATTCTTGCATTGAAATCCCCCATGATGAGCTTGATATGTTGTTTCCCTTTGGTGTGTAACTCTTTGATTTCTTCATAAAATTCTTCAACCTCTTCGTCGGTATGGCTTGATGTTGGTGCATATACCTGTACTATTTGAAGTTGGTATCGCTGGGTTAGTTGAACAACGAGCCTCGCTGCTCGATCTGACGTGCTTTCGACTTCAAGAAGGTAGTCTTTAATTCTTTTGTTGATTAAGAAGCCAACACCACTTGTTCTTCCAGTTTCCGTTCCTCTATAATAAAACAAATGTCCACTTTTAAGTTCCACCAACTCTTCACCTTTTCTTCTAACTTCACTGAGTCCTACAATGTCCCATTTGATCTTGTCAAGTTCTTCTTCCAATTCCTGAAGTTTTGCTTCAGAAGCAAGGGATCGTCCATTAAACGTAGCCAAGGTCAATAACAAACGGCAGCCTGGGCCATTCCAGTGATTCTTAGCACCCCCTGCTTTCATGCCACACTGACCGCTGCCTTGATCAGGAGCACTCCAGCACCTGGAGACTAGGGGCCATGGTTTCTGGTGTGTCAACATAATGGAGGAATTAGCCATAATTTCACCACGCTGGCTAGACGGGTTGGTGAATTAGCCCTCCCCTTCCGCCTTTCTATCCGTGTAGCAAATATTAATTTGCCACATAAATAGAAAGCTCAGCCTGCACCACTTGAAGGCGGGGTAGGACACTAGGTTACTGGCCTGGCCGGTTCCACACATCGTCACATACGTTCAGCGTGTGGGTCTCCTTCCAGTTAGATACCAGCAACCCTTTTGCAGGCCATAAACTAATTGTAATCATAAATAAAATAGTAGTAATCATAAATGAAATAATTGTAATCATAAATAAAGTAACTGTGATCAGAAATAAGAAATAAAATAACTGTAATCAGAAATAAGAAATAAAATAACTGTAATCAGAAATAAGAAATAAAATAGTAATCATCAGTATGAAATAATTTTGTTTAAGCGACTACCCCATCTTTCCCCGGGCACAGGGTGAAAGAAAGCACTTTACAACGTTTTACATAAAGTTCAATATTTCCTTACAAGTTCGTAATAAAGCAAAACTTCTAAGATACGCGCTACAGCAATATATTATGATAATAAGCAGACCAAAATAATTCCTCGCGTCCTTTATCTGATATAAATAGAGCTAATTCAAACGTGAAAGTTACCGTCTTTTACCTTGGGTTGCTCTATACGTATACCATGTATCATTAGGATTTTACATAGTTTCGCGCCATTACTTAAAACATTTCTTATTATCTGTACCCTCTAAGACAGAATCTTTGTAGAAAAGAGAGAAAACGTTTTTTAAACACGATCATAGGTGTTTGGGTCAATGTTGAGTATCTCCAAATTCGTCGCAAGCGTTTTTGGTACTATCCCTGTTGCTGAGATGACTAACGGGATGATGAGGATCTTTTCCATACCCCATATATCTCGTACTTCATGTCTGAGATCTTGGTACTTGGTGATTTTCGTTGTGTAGGTTGTCTGTATGTTATTGGTGTTGGGTACTGCTATGTCGATTAAGTACGTGGTCTTATTCGATTTATCGACGAGGGTTATGTCAGGACGGTTATGTGGGACTGTCTTGTCTGTTATGATTGCTCTATCCCAGTAAAGCTTGTGTGTTTCGTTCTCATGCACGGTCTCTGGCTCATATTTGTAGTACGGGCATTTTTCTGTCAGAAAGCCAGCATTCGCTGCCAATTTCTGGTGGACTATTTTCGCTACTTGATCGTGTCTATGTTTGTAGTCTGACTGCGCAAGGATCTTGCATCCTGCCATCACGTGTTGGATTGTCTCCGATGCCGCATGACAGTGTCTGCATTTGTCGCTTTCTATGTCTTTTCTCTGGATGAATTTCTGATTGTTCCTTGTTGCGATCACTTGGTCTTGGATGGCTAGCATGAATCCTTCTGTCTCTGGCTGGAGAGTGCCTTTGGCCAGCCAAGAATTTGATGCCTTTTTGTCAACGTGTGGTTGTTGCAGGTCATTGTAGTGCCTGCCATGTAATGGTTTTCCGGCCCAAGTTCTCAGTTTCTGTTCGTTGGCTGTTTCGAGGACACGCTCTTCGGTACTACACAGGTTTAGTGGCGTGTAATTTGCATCTGCTTGTATTATGGCTTGGATGAGTGGCGATCGGGGACTCTTCAACTGGAAGTATTGCCTCATGCTCTGGATCTGCTTGTCATGTAAGTCTTTGAGGTCCGCTTGTCCGCGTCCTCCTTCTTCCCGGGGTAGTGTTTGCCGTTCAATTGCCGTTGCAGGGTGTAGTTGTCCGGCTCTTCTTTGGATGGTTCTCATTTTCCGCTGGAGTTGTTCTAGTTCAGTGTTGGTCCATTTGATGATCCCGAAGGAGTAGGTGAGCACTGGTACCGCATATGCGTTAATTGCTTGCGTGGTGTTCTTCCCGCTCAGTTTCGTCTTCACAATGCTTCTAAGTCTTTCTTGGAATGCTTGCGTGAGCTGGACCTTGACTTTCTTGTGCTCCTGCTGCCGTTTTTGCATTATCCCTAGGTATTTGTAGGTTTCGCCCTCGTCCAAGGTCTTCAGTAGTCTCCCGTCTTCGAGTTCGATGCCTGGTAAATCTTCTTTGCTATTCTTCTGTATTTTGCACTTATCGAGGCCGAATTCCATTCCTATGTCCTTGGAGAATGTCTCTGTTATACTGATGAGTTGTCGGAGTTGGGTGATTGTTGGCGCGTATAGCTTGATGTCATCTACGTACATGAGGTGGGAGACTTTATGTAGGTTTCTCTTGTCTTTCTTCAGCATGTATCCGTATTTACTTGTGTTCAGCATCCTTGACAAGGGGTTTAACGCCAAGCAGAACCACTGGGGGCTTAGTGCGTCTCCTTGAAAGATTCCGCGGCGGATGGGGATCTCGGCCGATTCTATTTTACTGTCTGGCGTGTTTAGCTGTAACCGGGTTCTCCATTGTTTCATGCTGCTCTGTAGGAATCGGATGATTGAGGGATGCACTTTGTATATGCTGAGTATTTCAAGGAGCCACGAGTGCGGAACAGAGTCGAAAGCCTTCTTGTAGTCTATGTATGCGGTGTTGAGTTTTCGCTTTTGTTTTCTTGCTTGTTCCAGGATAACTGAGTCGATGGTAAGCTGCTCTTTACATCCCAGAGTCCTTTTCGGGCATCCTTTTTGTTCTTCGGTCATTAGGTTGTTGCTTTCGCTGTGCCGGCTTATTTTTTCAGAGATGCATCCTGTAAGTATCTTGTACAGGGTGTTCAGGCACGTAATGGGTCGGTATTTCGCTGGGTTACTGGTATCCTGGTCCTTCGGTAGGAGGTAAGTTATTCCCTTGCAGAGGAATTCAGGCATTTTGCTGGGGTCTTCAATTATCGCCGTAAGTTCCTTGGCTAATGGGCCATGGGCGCTGGTAAATTTCTTGTACCAGAAGTTGTGTATGCCGTCAATACCCGGGGCTTTCCAGTTGTGCGTACGTTGGATTACCTGCTGGAGTTCCTCTATCGTGATGCCCGTGTACTCCATCTCCTCTATTCCTCTCGTAGCCTCCATTTCTTGCTGAATCCAGGGGGCGCTTTTGTGCTGTACTTCATTGGACCATAGTGTCTTCCAGAAGGTCTCTATTTCTGCTGGCTTTGGGGCTTCGTACTTGTCTTTGTTCGCTGGGGTCTCTCGAAGCTTCCTGTAGAAGGCCTTCTGGTTTGTTTGGAATTGCATGTTCTGTTGTTTTTTGTTGGTATAGTCTTTGTATCTTCGGAGTCTTCTGGCGTATACACCCAGTTTTTGTTTGAGGTATTTCTTATCGTGTAATCGTCATCATATTCAACCATTATCTATCCACTGCTGGATGAAGGTCTCTCCAAATGCTTTCCACACAAGTCTATCCTGAGCAATTCGCTTCCACGTCACCCCAACCTGTTTTCTTATTTCATCCACCCATCTAGTTTGAGGACGTTTTCTAGGTCTTCGGTGGTCTCTTGGAATCCAGTTCAGAATTTCTGTTGTCCATCGTTGATCAGTTCTTCTTGCAATATGCCCAGCCCTTTTACTTTAACAATGATGTCCTCTACTCTAGTTTGCTCTCTCACCCAAGTGTTCCTTTTTCGATCTCTCCTAGTTATTCCAAGCATGCACCTCTCCATGCTCCTTTGCGTTGTCTGTAACTTTCGTATTGCTCCAACTGTTAGACTCCATGTCTCTGATCCATAAGAGAGGACTGGCAATACACACTGGTTGAAGACCTTTCTTTTTAGACACAAAGGCAATTTCCCCTTCAGGATAAAACTGTTTCTTCCAAATGCACTCCAGCCAAGTTTAATACGTCTGTTGAGTTCTTTCATAATGTTGCCATCCATTGAAATCAGCTGGCCAAGGTAAATATATGAATCAGCAATTTCTAGCTCAATGTTGTCAACTTGTATTTTTGTTTCCTCTACGAAATTATTGAACATGATCTTAGTTTTTTGTAGGTTCATCTTGAGTCCAACTTCTTTACTTCTAGTTGAGAGCTCCTGTACCATGTCTTGGAGTTCTGATGGGTTCGTTGAAAAAATAACAATGTCATCAGCAAACCGCAAATGATTTAAATATTCACCATTTATTTTTATTCCCCTGTTATTCCAATTTATTTGATGAAAAATCATCTGTAAAGCTGAAGTAAAAAGTTTTGGAGAAATGGTATCTCCCTGCCTCACACCTTTACCAATTTTGATAGTTTTGGTATCTTTATGTAACCGAAATTTTGCACTTGCATTTTTATACACACATTTCACCATGTCAATGTACACATCCTCGATGTCTGCTGATCTTAAAGAGTTGATGACTGCTGATGTTTTAATAGAGTCAAAGGCCTTCTCATAGTCAATA
>QLNU02015360.1:118240511-118250709 GCA_006491805.2 Dysdera silvatica | reverse complement strand
TGCTTTGTGAATGCTCTAATTCTTATATTAGCGAGATTAAGCAAGCCCTAAAACGCAGGCTAAGGGAACATCAAAATTATATAAAAAATGCTGAATTCCAAAAGTCATCCATTGTCACCCACTACTGGAAAAATAAACGTTTTAATTTCCATGACCCAACCATCTTTTGTCATCCCAGATCTCCTCTTATACTGGATTTTCTGGAGGCCTGTCACATTAAATCTAATTCATCTTACATTGTTAAGGACAAAAGTTAACACCATTCTTGCAGCGTGTGGATAATTCTATTGTCAGAAATCACATCTGGTACTGATTCTCAAGGTTTTCCAGCCACAATATACAGTTCAGCCTCAAAACAATGCCTGCAAAGAATGGCAACATGCAATAGTCTCTCCCACCCTCCATGAAGACCAACATATGCCTAGCTTGAAATGTGTGGAGTTTTTAATTATTAAAAAAAGCGTTCTGTGCATTCAACCCTTTGTTATCTGTTTTATTTATTAAATTTAGTGCATAGTGTCTTCAAAATATATTAGTTATTGTAGATCAGTGGTTCCCAACTCAATTTAAGCCGCGGACCACTTTTCCACTTCAATTGGACTCGCGGACCACTTTGAAAAATTCTCACAAATTGACTACAAGACCTGAATCTGACTGAGAGCTGGGTCTTTTTTTTTAGGGAAATGTGTTTGTAAAATCGTCTTTGTAAAAAAGAGAAAGAATAAAGAGAAAAAAACATAAATCTAATAATAATAATACAGTCAAATCTCATTAAACCAAAACACGCTTAAGACGAATTACTTTTAATACGAACCGTTTTCTGAAGTTCCGTCAGATTGTAAAATACTACAAATATATTAAGTATTTTTTTCAATTATTTTTTTTTTTAAATAATGACCCGTCTCGCGGACTACCAGTGGTCCACGGAATGCCAGTTGGGAACCATTGTTGTAGATCATTCATATTGTTGGTAAATTTTTACTTTTCCTGTTATTTCTGTTTAATAGAAGAGATCCCATTTTTTGCTTAATTTTACATCTCACTTGCCAAATAATTTTATTTTTCCTCCACTTTTTTAAATTTACTCTAACCTTTTTTTTCTCTTTCTTATAACTTTTTTTTAATTCCTTAGTTTTCTCATTTTCTTTCACTACTCTTTCTTCCGATTTATTTTTTTTTCATACCTTAACCGGTGATAGGATTTTGCTGTTTTTTTGTTGTTTTTTTTGGCCCAAGTCTATCTTTTGTAATGTTTTGTCAAATTTATGCTTTTTTTTAAGATATATAATATGAAATTAATTTGTATGCGAAATTAATTTTTAACGGCCTTTGTTATATTAATGTTCATACATTTTTATCTTATGTATTTGGTCCACGTATTTTGTACATACATAGGATGCTCATAGAATATGTTCAAACATCTGACCCACTATGGAAAGGAATAGTATATTCTTTATTACTATTCATGAATGGGTGTGTTCAGTCTGTTCTCCTTGGGGTATATTTCCACCGAATGTTTGTTCTTGGAATGCGCATAAGGACAGCCCTTGTTTCTGCAATTTATGATAAGGTAATAACCTATTATATATTTAATCAGTATGTAGGATATAATAATGCCTTGATTAGTACTATCAAGTGAGTAGAAAAGTTCTGTCATTTTATTGTACAAAATTAAATTTCTATATGATTATTTCAAAAATAATTTTACTCATCCAAAAAAAAAAAGGTGCAATTACATTCCATGACCAAGAAATTTCACAATAACCAACAATTCAATTTCAATTAACAATTCAGTTAAAAAAACAAACAAAAAACCCCACTAACTCAAAATGAGTTGCAATGGAACAGTTGTGCAGCACATTGCAAAAGTTAAAATCTTAACTCAGTGAATTAAAGAATCTGTTGAGAACATCACTGATTCTATAATTCTGAATAAAGTTCTGGAAACTATGCCAATAAAATATAGAAACCTCATATATAAATAAAATATAGAAACATCAGGCAGGCATGGTTATCCATGGATAAAACCAAACAGACCTTATCCAACTTAACCACGAGACTTCTTGATGAAGAAACCTTTCTCAGTCAAGCCAAGCAAGATGAATCAACGTTCCCAGCATCAGCACATCACAACAGATTTTGTTTTAGGGGTGACTGGGACGCGTCAAGCTGGAAATTTCCAGCTTTTTTTCCAGTCATCCCTCAGGTATATTTTATTAGTTTAAATTTTATGTGGTATATATATGAAGAACTATAACACCTTAATATACCCGAAAAATAAATCGTATTGTATTGTAAACCGAAGAAACGGAGCCTCCAGCTCTTGAATTGAGTGCAAGAAATTTTGTTGAAGTTGAACAAAACAGAAGTGTTGATAAATTCAGGGTAATTTGTTATTCCTATTGTAAAAAAGAACATTTTGCATGTGAGTGTCATTTTAAATATTGTGAAAGAACAACGAAATACAACTTTGAGCCAAGTACAAGTAGCAGTTTATCAAACTACAACGCATTTGATGCAGAAATGTAAGAAGTAATGAAATGGGCTACACTGCATAGTAAAGCCTTGTCTTTGTTGCCAATCATGCCAACTTCCTGCTCAGGTTTTGCCGTGATGGAATAGTGTCCAGAGGGTTGCTTTTACTTATCAGGGAGGGGGATCCCTCCTTACGTTCATTCTTTATCTTAATCAATGTTTCTTATTAAGTATCTACATTACATCTTTTCTTGGATTAATGCATCCTGTTTTTTCTCCTCTTCAAATTTGCAGTTGTTGAATGTATGACATCATAATCTCTGACGTCACACTTTATCATCTCTATCGGCTCTCTAAACTGCCATTATTCGCATTTGACATCTTTTTTCTTCGGATAATGTCTTTTCTTGGAATAATGTGTCATGTTTTCTCCTTCAAATTTGCAGTCATTGCATGTAAGGTTTCTGTAATCCGAGCTGATGCATCGACCATGTTGTTCCCCATTTCACGTTGTTTCCAATCTGTTGACTGTGGGATGGTGTGAGTTTGTTGCAGAAGTAATATTCTACACTCTTTGAAATCGGTGGATGTGCGGCAGCAAATTGCTCAAATCATTTCAGAAATGAATTTAGGATGGTTGGATTTCCATCTGGAAAAGAAAGATGAATTAAATGGACTATAAATTGCAGGAGAAAAGACTGGGAAACAAATGGGTTTCACCAGTGTTGGTAATTGAACCTATGTTGCCACTGCAATATTGATTCAATTGCCAAATCTATCACTACCTTTCCAATAGTAATTTCTGCCTGTCAGGCTGTGTGCCATGCTTGCTAATAATAAATCTCTTTATATATGTTAAACTGTGTGATTAATAGACAGTGACTATTTCCTTACTTTTTAGCGGCTCATAATAAACCATACTCTCCATATCTCACCAAATGCACATCAATGCTTTGATTGTGAATATTTCACCTTGGTGTCGACGTTGATGGTTGGGCAGGATCAACCCATGATTTTTTGTATTCCAGATTGTTGAAATATATCAATTTTTCATTCCTTATCAAGATACGCCACAAGAAACGTTTCTTTCTTTGTCTTACAAGTAAATAAATGCCAATGTTTAGCTTATCAGCAATGGCATTTTCGATCAAAACATGTGGCAGCCATTTTCCTTCTTTTTATGTCCTTTCTGTGGCTTGCAAATATTGTGAAATAGTTGATTTATCAGCTCATAGTTGTTCAGCTAATTCTTTAAGTGTTTGAGCAGGATTTTCTTCCAATAACACTTGTGATTGTTCATTGTAGCATTTTTTTCAATTGGCCAGGCTACTGCTTGTCATGAATATCAAAACCACCATTTTTAAATCATCAAAACCAATCTCAACATACTATTTCTAGTGGAGCCAATTCACCATGAGTTTTTACAAGCAATCTATGAGGTTCTGCTGCCCTTTTATCCAAATCAAAGTAGTGTAGAAGTACACAACGAAAATACAACTTACCAGGTTCCATTTCCCTTTGGTTGTAAAGAAACATCAGTATAAACAATGGATGATGTCTGGTGACTGAATTTTAGTGGAAAATGTTCAAACTTATAGATGGCATAATTATCAGCTGTAATAGCCCAGTGAATATGCAGCCAGAGCCATCTACATGTAAACAGCTGGTTTCAATGCAACCACGTAATACAGAGGTCACCTTTTGGACTTTCAGACCACTAAATTCATAATTTTAAATCCCGCGGAACATTAATATGAATTTTTTGAAAAGATAAATATAAGGCTTCTCCTGGTAACCACAATGCTGCAAGTGAGGTTTTTTTTTTCACTAATCGCCGATAATATTTTAGGTATAAAATTTACAATTAATTATTTTAACAGAAAGTTAGAAATTAGTACTTAAACGTTTAGGATCCAATCAAGCACATTTCGTGAATTTAGTGCAATATAAAGGCAAAAATTGTCATTCAGAATATGAGAATTTCTTACAAGGGAACTTTTTTTGTGGGTCCCTTTACCTAGAATCGAGACCTATTACATTTTGTAGAGGCTGCTGCCTTAGTTACAAATGTGGTGTTATTTTTCTGCAAGACTCATATTTTGATTTTTTATTTGACTTTGAAGTTAGGGAAAGTGCGATTTTAGAGCAATATTCATATTTTTTGCTGACACTGTATTTCAATTAATTTTATTTTCATTTAAGTAGTAGTAAAGGAAGTTACGAAACGAAACGTGTAAAATTAAAAAAAAATCAAAAACATGAATCTGATTCGCAAAAAATTTCAATTCAGAAGGTCTATGCAGAATTTGGCGATTTTGGCTCCAGTTGTTGGTTTCTTTTTTAACATTTGGCGACTTTATTGTGAATCAAAAGGAGAAAAAGTGATTGCGTGGTATTTTCTTAATCAGCACAAAGTGCAAAAATACTTGTATTTACTAATTTTATATTTAACACAAACCTTTAAAAATATGCCTAATACAAAGAGAAGTCTGGCAAATACATATTTTCTTTATAAATAATACATTTACATTAATGAATTTCAGCTTTAGCTAATGGATGGTTCATAATCTTGAAAAATGTACTTTCTGTCTAGAATCAGGGTTCATACGCTCCTTAACCTGTTAATCGGGGAATAAAATTTTGTGAAACTCGTTTCACACTGGGGACTTTTTTTCACAGTGATAAGTAATGTCATCACACCATCACGCTAGGATTAAATATATAAGAACTACATAAAACGTAATGCGTTCAACATAATACGGTTAATTTTAATGACGAAAAATGTCGTCATTCGCATTTTGGTAGTCTTCCGGGCATGACGAAAAATGTCATACCCAGTTAACAGGTTAAAAATTCCTTGAAATTCCTTAATAATCGTTTTCAAAAATTAAGGGCACTTAATACTCCTTAATATTATGTGGGACTCCTTAAAAACTCCTTATTTTTTCCTTCATGGTAGCAAACATGATTAACGAAATGTGAAACTTTCACAACCTTTCGGATTGCTGTGACCTTGACCTATTTTAGCCTGAAGCATAATGCACATGGTTTCAATTATCCAAACTGGCCAACCAATCCTCTTTCTCCTTCCCTCTCCTTATTTCGGCGAGTGTTTCCCTAGAAGTCATGCGTTTGAAAGCTTCCAAAGAAAATATCATCTGTAACAGCAGTAAAGTCAAAATGAAAATGACGGGTGAAAAATGTGTTTTGAACAAGTTATGGATTGAATACCCTGAATGTAGGGAATAGCTATTAATGTACGATGATGATCACTATAAAGCAAAGTGCTACTTTGCAACAAGGTATTCAATGTCTCAGGAATGGTAGAGTCTGCAGTAAAGATACATATGAAAGTTAAGTATAATTTTTTCTTTTATAATTTTGCATCCGAATGTGGTTGGATTCGATTATCAAATTGTGCATATCACACCAGTAGCGCACCCAGAAATTTCCCGAGGAAGGGTGCGTTTCACAATTTCTCAAGTGGGGAGGGAGGGTGGCTATGCCTCATGATACATAAATTTTTTACACAATACATACACATTTCTCATTTTTACTTAAAGAATGTCAGCCCAAGGGGGGCCTGGGCCGATGAAAATAAAATTATTTTGCTTTATGAGGTCAAATTTTAATGACGTAATGTGACCTGTGGTTGATAACTACTGGTTTAGTATGCTGTTTCTCAACCCCCCCCCAAAATTACACTAAATAAAATGTGTCTTAGGTCTTCCCCCCTAAAAAATTCTGAATCTTTCTGTCTTTTTACTGGACCTGATTCGCAACAAAATTTTAATGGTGCACAAAAAATGAAAAAAATTTTTTTCTTCCAAATTGCTACAAATTCATAACTTTGAAAACTTTTCTATGCTTTAGACTATATCTCCTTGATGTTTGAGATGGAAAGGAGCCATCCAGTGACATAGCTAGATAGTTTGCCGCCTGGGGCGAGTGACTGTCATTGCTGTGCCTATCATTGTTTTTTAAAGGTTAATTGCCGCCCTCCAAATTGTATCACCCAGGGAAGCCGCCCCCTCTAGCTATGCTACTGGGGCTGTCCCTTAATTACATATGTATAGTTTTCAAGTAGTACCTTTTAACCCCTCCCCCTTGCGTACAAATTACTAAATTTTCAGTACATTCTGCTTTTGGAATTTTAAATAATACTGCAGAAGTTTGCAGTGTGCAAGTATACAAATTAATAACAACCCTCCCCCTTATGTACAAGTGTATACACATTCCCCCCCTAAACTACATGTAATTAATGTATGGCCTGAAATGGTAAATTAGCAACTTTTAAGCAAATCTATATTTTACACACAATAAAATCCATGTAAATTTGTTTCAATTATTTACACCCCCTTTTTTCTTATTTTTAAAGGGAAAAAGCATTGGGGACAAATTGTTAAACTAATCTCTAAGAAAAAAAGTCTCGCAGAGACAAGTTATGGAATTAAAGCATGAGTGTCAATCATTTTTTTTTTTACAACGATTAAAAATCTTGTTGAAAATCGCCAATTCAGTACAAAATTGTGAGAAGTATGTCCCGTATTGATCCATGCTTGATGTTTTCAAAAAGTAGCAATTGTTATTAAAAAATGACACACATCTTTTCAATTTTATCCAACTGTAAAAAAATCAGAGAAGAAGATTTTGATTTGATACTTTCTGAATTCCTTGATTTTCTAAATATCACTGCCATAAAATGTCCAGACTTTGGAGCATGTAGCCCATACAAAACATGTGTCGATAAGTTTTTACATGACCAAATCAAAGGTACCAAAAAATATAAGTTATGGGAGTTATGAAATTGTTACTTGTCATATCTCATGGACAAGCTGCCATTGGAAGAGGTTTCTCTATCAACAGGCATATTGAAGTTTAGAATCTTCATGAGGAATCCTACATTGCCAGAAGATTAGTGCTGGATGAAATTAGATGCTCTGCATGGTTAGAGAAGGTTCCGATAACAAAGGAATTAAGAATTTCTGCTTGTGGAGCACACTAAAAGTATTACCATTACCTCGATGAGCAGTGTGTGAAAAGGAATGCAGAACTACCTGATAAAAAGAGAAAAAATGTAAATGAAGTAGAGGTTTTGAAAACCAAGAAATCTCATTTGCAACAGGCTGTAGAAAAGCTACAGTCATCTGCAGATAAATTATCGGAAAAGGCAGAAAAAACATTAAATCTTAACCTTGTTACCCAGTCAAACAGTTTTAGGCAAACTGCCAAAGAAAAAACTGCTGAAATAGCGAACATTGATGCTAAAATTAAATAGATACTTAGTGAACTTAAGAAGTAAACCCTTGTTTGTAAAATGCTTCCATTGCTTATAGAACTTAGAGGTAAGTAAGGACGAATGTATACTTCATTAACAGGTTTAGAGTTTATTACTTACAGAAAAACTATGTATTAACATAATGTCATTGCATTCAGTAAAAATAGTTTGAAGTTTAATTTTTAGAAATTGAATGCACTTTGCACATGGCCATCCATTTTAAGATTTTTTTTTTCAGATATGGAAAAACTATCAGTATTTAATCTAAAATAATATGTTGTAACAGAAATTGTGCATATATACATAACATTTTTACACTTATTTCAGACTAAATTATCAAGTCTAATTGGGTAGGCCTATAATTTTCAGTTTTATTTTCTTGTGGAGTTTTCCAATTTTAACTGGTTGGTATTAATAACTGTGTATCAGATGAAAGTAGTTTTATTTTGCACCCAATATGTTGTGTATAAATTCTCCTGTTAACCTAAGATTTCTTGTAGTGCAAACTATGTTTTTTTTTTTTGTATGGCGCATTATTTAAAATAATGATTATTACAAATAATTATATCAGTGGTGGGAAAAAAGTGGACACCTTAAAAAATTGTTTTGGGGTCCTTAAATACTCCTTAAAAACTTCTTAATTTTTGTTTTGAAAAATGTGTATGAACCCTGTAGAAAATGAGGTGATAAATGTTAAATTACATAATTTATGCATATAACTGTTATTTTGAAAGGAAAGAGGAAAAAGGAACATGCATATTTATTTTAGAAAGTATCTGTATTGTTATCTTGCAACATTTCTTTTTGCAAAAAGATAAGAAAAAAGGAATAAAAAGCATCGATTAAAACACTTCTTACTTATATATACTATATATACACAGGAGTCGCAGACTTGCGGACTTTGTTTACAAAATTTGTATAAAAATGTTCAATAAAGTCTTGAAATATAAAACATTTTCTCTGTGTGGTGGCCTCCCTTGGAAATGTTAAGAAAATAAAACAAAATGTAATAAGACATGTTTTTTTATGAGCATCATGTATTTTATTATGTAAAATAGGTAGAAGAGTATTTTGTTGCAGTAGGAACATTTTAAGAATGAAAATGACTGGCAGTTATCAATCAATGGTGCGAATATCATATACTTCAAAGCACATTTCTTCTACATTCGAAAAATTCCCTGGATTTTTGTCACTGTAACAGCATTTAAACCATGGGAATTGTAACATTTCACGAAATTTTTCTGACTGTAACTGATTATAGATAAGTGAATGAATTTTTAAAATTGCATTTCTATTGGTAATGTCAACGTTTATTTCATCCAGCATAATTCTGCTTATGATTAAAAAACCATAAACAGAATTACGCAGACTTTTTGTGCTGGCGAAATAAATGTCTAAAGGCTGAATGAGCGATGTGGTTTTTGCAGGTATTTGTATGTGAGTTGAATTTTTCTTAAGGTTGTCATATATATATATATGGGTCAGTACAGCCTGTCCATGCATCTAAAAGAATGCAGGATGGAGGTTCAAGAAGTGGATTCAAACAGTTGATTTATCCAATCTTTCATGGTCTTTTTATCCATTTTCCCGGATTTGGAACAAGTGACGTATACATTTGAAGGCCGAAATAATTTTTCTTCTACCTTTGGCCCAAAACTTCCTGAAACTTCTTGTAGACATACAAGAAGTTTTCCTTTTAATTCCCCACCTATAGAAATAATGGACATTATCGTATATTAGTGTGTTGTATTATGCAATGCCTTTTAAACTGCAAAGGTTTGTCTTTCCCCACTAATGTGATAATAATCTGTCATTTCCAATAAAATAATTAAATTCACGTTGGTCTGCATTAAACACTTGACTTGGAACACAATTTTTTATCCCATCTCGTGTTTGTAAAACAAATTCTATAGCATTATTTTGTATTTTGTCTTCATCTCTAACTTCAATAATCGTAACAAACTTTGTAATTTTTCTGGAAACTATTTTGAACTTTTTTTTAAAGTATTTATATAGGAATCTGTACATTTAAATTCTGCGAAACTTATTTCTTTGGCTTTCACCAGTTTCCACTTTCTCAAGTTCTTTTCATAGACAGCAAAATTATTTTCTCTGGCATTTAAAAAATTGTTATGTACATAATTTTTAACAATGCTGCATTTTTCACTGACACTACCCTGTTTGTTCAAATGTGTTCTAAATTTTGCAACACGTGATTTACTCTTAAGCCATGGGTAACGTTTTTGAATCTGTTTAAATTTACCTGTTTTGCAAGAACCATAAAACTTAATGATTTCTTTCATTTGTTTAAGACTGACTATACCGTTATTTTGTTTAGAAGCAGGTTCATATAAATCATCAGAATCACCGCAATCACTACAATAATCATCGCTAATATAATCATTATTAAAATTATGATCCTCAACATCTAATGTTATCTCTTCC
>QLNU02015360.1:118209910-118230961 GCA_006491805.2 Dysdera silvatica | reverse complement strand
TATCTTACATCTCTATATGCAGAGAAAGAGGACGTTGTTCCTGTCCGTGTTCGTCTAGCAGTCAAGACACTCTGAGCTCAATGGAGGAACCCTGGTTCGAATCCAGGATGAGGACGGCGTCTCTTTTTCTCCTAAAACAAAAAAGCTCTAGCTCGAGCTACTTATACATGGCTGCTGAAAATTGTTTAATTGCATATTTATCATAGAACATGGAATTATTCCAAAGGAATTCAAGATATCAAGGGTTATTCTAATCTACAAAAAGGGCTGTAGGTTTGATCCATTAAATTATCGACCATTCTTGGTTATTGCAGTTTTCCCGAAGATTTTTTAATCACTATTGTGTGAAAGATTGCAGAAGTATTTAACTCGATTTTCAATAATTGACTCACATCAATTTGGATTTTAGCCTAATAGATCAACAGAAATGTCTTTACTTAAAATAGTGGGTTGTGTGAAGAAATCTTTTGATGTGGGATATCATTCGTTAGGAGTATTTTTTGATATTTCCAAGGCATTCGACTCAATTGATTACAAGATACTTGTAAAAAAATTAAATCATATTGGAGTTGAGGGACATTGTTTAGAATTATTCAAGAATTATCTATCTTTTCTGTGTTGACCATATTTGGCAATTGTGTTATCCCTGCGGAGGGTAATAATACCTTAACACCTTTACATACGGAGAAAGAGAGCGTTATTAACTGTCCTCATTCGTCTAGCGGTCCAAGACACTCCGGGCTAAACGGAGGGACCCTGGTTCGAATCCAGGATGGGGAAAGCGTCTCTTTTTCTCCAAAATTACATAAGCTCTAGTTTGAGCTATAATTAATACGTGGGTGGCAGAAATTATTGTATAATAAATTCCCCCACGAAAACTCACAAAATTCTCGCCCCGGAGGCTTTCTTGTGTTGACCATATTTGGCAATTGTGTTATCCCTGCGGAGGGTAATAATACCTTAACATCTTTACATACGGAGAAAGAGAGCGTTGTTTCCTGTCCTCATTCGTCTAGCGGTCCAAGACACTCCGGGCTAAACGGAGGGACCCTGGTTCGAATCCAGGATGGGGAAAGCGTCTCTTTTTCTCCAAAATTACACAAGCTCTAGTTTGAGCTATAATTAAAACGTGGGTGGCAGAAATTATTGTATAATTATCTATCTGGTCAAAAACAATTAGTACAAATTTCAGGAGTTAAATCAAATTTGCTATTAAATAGTTTGGGAGTTCCTCAGGGTTCTAATCTCGGCCCAACCTTGTTTTTGATATATATAAATGATATATTTAGATTATTTGAGCATTCGGAAACTATTATTTTTGCCGATGACACTGTTTTTTTTAAATCAGGTGCAGATACTGATTTGCTACTTTGTGAAAATAACGAAATTATAAATGAAGTACTTAAATGGTTTTGGGAAAATAGGTTAAAAGTAAACGAGACAAAAACAAAAAAACTAAGTGTATCGTATTTCACAATAAAAGGAAGATACTTACAATGGAAGTGTTTTAAGTGCCAATTGCACCCAGATTGGAGACTTAGAAAATTGGAAAGATCTACATTTTTGATAAATAAATCCATTGGAACCAGCGTGTAAAACACATTTTTTGATTTCTTATTCATTATTATTAATATTTGGATTGGAGCATCTACTGATGTAGACAAATGTTTGGCACTAATGAATGGGGGTTGTTATCCTTCATTTTGGGGGATTAACTTGGCATTTTGAAGTAACGAAGTTGCAGTATTAATGTGGAAGATATTTTCCCTTTTCATACGGATTAGGCATCGCATTTAATGAAGGTGTAATTTTTTTTTTCGTACTGGAAAGCAATACTCTTCACATATATTATACCATGATTTGAAAACATTATTTACATATAAGAAAAATCCAAGACAGTATTAACAATTTTCAGTCATTTTAAATTAATATATATATATATAATCAGTTTAAATATTAGCAATCTTACCACAATTAAAGAGAACCGGTACCATACAAAGTAAAATTTTCATGCCAAAATTTGAGGAAATTATTTTAAATAACTCGGCATTTGAAGAGGAAGTGACGTATTTGGAAAATGAAAATGACTGTCATAATATCGATGACGAAATATTTTCTGTGAGAGAATTTGATAAGAAATGCGAGACAGAAAATTTTACTTTACCTCAAATGAAGGCTGTAATTAATTTTTATGACTGGTGTAAAAGCAGTAAATTTTAGCAAACATAGCAGCGTCATAAACGTATCCGCGATCAGAAGCAAATTTCTGGTTTCAAAAATGATGTGTCAAAATGTGATACACGCAAAGATAAATTTAAAACTCTAAAGGAAATGTTACAATCGAAATTTCATCGTATTCAAAGTCATAGTTTACCAGTTCGTGATAGTAATTTAAAAATATGGGCCACTAACATTGCAAAAGATTTAAATATGAAATATCAAGTAGCTTTATCAATAATTTAAAATTAGTCAATCAAATCGTTTTACAAAAAATAAGGAAATATACTACTGTCCGATCACTTCATGATGTTGAAACTAATGAAAACAAAGCTATGGAATTTGTTTTATAAACAAGAGATTTAATTTCAGGCTGTAATATACGGAACAAGTGCTTAATGCAGATCGGAGTGGGTTTCAGTACTTCATCCCAAGCGACATAACGCTTTCTATTAAGGGTGAAAAGTGTATAGTGGCAATGGTTGAGTCCAAATTTTCAGCCACACATTCGTATACAATAATGCCATTTTTGTTTATGACCGCAATCTGAAAGGGAAATTACTTTTTACGTCAACAGTCGGAAAATGTAATCCATCAGTTCAAAAAACATTATTTCGTATTTTTTAACATTATTTTTTATTTATTACTAAAATTATTCAACTTATAGATTCCTCAATGATGTTACCTCAACTGATATATTGCATTTTTGTTTGGTTTCCTTTGGGCTCTACTAAAATAAATAAAATGCAGCGCATTCAGAAAAGAATAGTCGATATATTAATAACTAGATCTGGACTTATAATTTACGACTCCTGGGAACGCTTTCATATTCTACCATTTCACAAACTAGTTAAATATCGCATTTCAATTATAATGTATCGGATAAAACATTACAATAATATTATTACACTACAATGCATAACAAAGAGGCATCCATCTAGACAAGATCATGAATTTTTACCTGTTGTCTCTAGTAATAATTATATTATGATATCGATTCTGTGGGTCCGGAAGTTTGGAATTCTCTGCCACTTTCACTTAGAAGTATTAACAATTTGGGTTTATTTAAGAAAAAAACTAAAACTTTTCTATTGATACATTGATGATTATGTATAATGATATCTTGTAGATATAATTGACGATTGTGTATAGTAATGTGTTATATGGTGACCTTTTTTTGGCATTTTTGTTCAGTTTTTGTGATTTTGAGTTGACCATTGTTGTGTTTGTTTTGTATGTAGTAAAATGCTGAATATTGCAGTATGCTAAATGAATAAAAATAGGGGGCCCTGAGACTCGTCAAGCCATTCTTTTATCGGCTTTTTTCTCTGTCTCCTGCCAGGCCACTACATACGATGCTAATTCATGGTATTTGTAAACCTATGTGCAACTCGGCTCAATAAACATATATTATTATTATACTAAAAACTTTTTTGATACTAAAAAATATCTATTTCTTTTAAATGTTTATATATTTTAACACATTAGTAGGCTTTTTGAACCTTTAAATTTCAGTATGAAAATATTTAAGTGACTTAACTTTATCTTTATTTTGCATTTTGTCTAGGGCTCAACTGCTTATGTAAGTCAGCAAGCATGGATCCAAAATGCTAGGTTAAAAAACAATATTTTATTTTTGCAACCACTTCATAGACAATTTTATCAAGATGTTTTAGATGCCTGTGGTCTGCTTCCAGACTTAGCAGTTTTGCCTGGTGGAGATTCAACAGAAATAGGAGAAAAAGTTAGTTATAAAAAATTCAAGCATTTATCCCAAAAGCATTCAATATACAGTAGGACCTACTTATGAGGAGACTACAATTAGCAAGTTTCTGGATATAATGAAGAAAATATGGATTTTGTTTGATGTAATGATTAAGTGCAATATAATTTGTTTTTGTAAACAGAGCTCTTGTGGACTCCAAATTTAATGAATAAAAAATGGTGAGATTTTTTCTACAAAATGTAGCGTATACAGAAGATCGTTCACACATTATGAAAACAAATTTAAATATCCATTGTAATATGAAAATTAATACTCATGTAGGTGGGGCCCTATCATACGTTTTCTGGCTATATAAGCTGTGGTATTTAAACTGGTATTTTGTTTAACACCAGATATGCCTCCGGAAATAAATTCTTGGTTAGAAGGTTACGTGACCACTCTTTCCAAAGAGAAATACTCCTATTCTGAAATTGTAAAAAGGTGCAAGATCAAAGGATATATCATTTCCAAAAAGAGGTGTTTATAATATTCTTAACATGGCAAAGAACACATGGCTACATTAATAGGCCAAAAAAGTTCTCCAAAATTATGTCCCAAGAAAATCCGAACTAACAATCATATTCGAAAAGTGAAAGCTATGGTTACCATTAAAAATCATCCAATGCAAAAAGCCATCGCCATGAGGTTAGGAATACCTCCTGCAACTGTAAATAAAATTATTATCCATGATTTAAACCTTAAAGCTGTACACAAACCGGAGGTTCACAAGCTTCTGCCTCGCCATATTCAGGAGAGAAAAACCAACTGCAGAAGATTGTATGACAACTTCTTGTCTGGCAAAAAATGGAAGAAAGTTGTTACCCTAGATGAGGCCTGGCTTTATCTAAGTGATTGTGGCAAAAATAAAAGAGCAATTTGCTCTCACCATCATGATGGGGCTGACCAGCGAAAATGGTTTCGTGAATGCAAATAAAGTTTCCCTAAGAGATTTATGGTGGCTGCTGGATTTAGTTATAATGGTAAACTAAAATTACGTAAAGTGGGATCTAAGATTAAAATCAATTCCCAATATTATCAAAGAGATATTCTGGAGCCGATTTTTCGGATAGATATTCCTAGTCTCTCTGAAAATGACACCCAAAACGTTATCTTTCATCAAGACAAAGCTTCTAGCCATACTTAGAAATCGGACAAGGATTTCATAGTGAAATTGTAAAATGACACCGAAATAACACCCATTCCTTTTAGCCATATCCCTGCCAAGTCACCTGATGTGGCGCCGATGGATTTTTTTTTCGTCAGATCTCTTAAAAATGCACTTGGGAGAAGGTGGTCAACAACATTACAGGGTTTATGGAAAATAGCACAAGGCGAGAGGGAGAAACTTGATATGACTGTACTTCAAAACAGCTTGTTATTATGGAAATACCGTTGCAGGGCAATATTCAAGAACCATGGCCTTCAAATAGAACATTCCAGGAAAAACAAATTTGGATTATTAACACAAAAATAACAATTTAAATTCTTTTCCACAATGTGTGAATGACCTTCTGTACATGGGTGCCGACGGCATAAAAATATTGGGGGGGGGACAGTATACCAGTGAAAGGCAGCTTGTTAAACAGACCAGCCGGGTAACAAGCGGGTGGTCCCAAAGGCCCGTCCCCCCTTCCGTAATGTTTTTGCTACCAATACTTATTTATTAATGAGGTTGTAAAAATGTTTTGCTACCCCCAAAAAAATTTCTGGTTAATATCTTGTTAACTTTTTACAGGGAGAACAGACACCAACGAATCAGTAATTCAAATTTTAATTCTGCTTGATGACGTTCACTTTACCATAAAATCAATATTCTAGTTACATTTCCAGTTTCATTTTCACATGATTCACTAAATTTCTTATTACGCTGATGATAATGATGTAAAGTGTTTCTTTAATTTATGTTGTTGATGATGAGCTTACTGGGCCAAAAAGCTTTTCGAGCTTGCGAAATTGAAATAAAGAAACTATAGTTTTAGTTGTAACGTTATTAAAAGCGTTTCGTTTGAAAGTTGAAATAATAACACGTCAATAAAAACGCTGGAATGCAGAAAAGAGAGCTATATAATGCAATCTAACAAAAGGTATAATTACATCAAATAAATGACAAAGTGCATTTTTTTATTTCGTACTAAATATACTACACCAAAAAATATAACCACACTCCTTACAAAGGAACCTTATGAACTGTCAGAGCTCGATTTTTCTGAATTTCGGTTTATAGGCCAATATGACCGAGTAGATGAAAGATCCAAAATCAAATTTGACCCAGTCGACCTGGGGGTCGAGCTACGGCCCACTGAAAATAGAGCTCACCCTACAATGATGCTTCGCTGCATGACAGGTGAAAACAGTGTTTTGGCGTGCTGAGCAAGCATTAAGCGCCAAAATTTTACTGTGAGTTACTTTTATTCATGTTAGAAGTTTAGCTTTCTACGTCTTGTAGAAGTGAAGTCCTGGCGCATCGGAAAAGCTGAGGTTCCTTTGCAAATAATTTTAGAGGCACTTTCCAAAATCAATTAAAATTATTTACCGCTGCAATATTGACATATGGAACTGATTTGAATTATGAATATAGAATATTTACATTTAAAACTGATTTGAATTAGGAATATGGAGTATTTACATATGAAACTGATTTGAATTATGAATATGGAGTATTTACATATGAAACTGATTTGAATTATGAACATGGAGTATTTATGTATGAAAATGAATTTATGTAGATATGAAAAAAAAAATTTTGAGTTACCTAACTGCGGGGGTTTCCAGAGTTATAACTGCGCTCTTGGCTATGATGAACTTAAAACGCTTTTAATGGAAATGAAAATCAATAAAAAAAATGAGAAAGCATAATAACTTTGAGCAATGATTGCAACAAATGAATGAACTACCATCGCAGTCCATTTCGTGACACGCTTGGTCCGTGAAATTAAAACAAATTTCTTGCACATTGAAGAATTTTTCAGGCTTAAGTACCGGGTACGTTGATTTCCACCAAGCATAGATTATCATATTACGGAATTTTGGGGAAGACAGCTGATTGTGAATGAGTGAATGCAGTTTTGTGATGTTATTCCTTTCTAATAAGCTTACATGATCATAATGCAAAAGGCAAAATTGTGTTAAGCGTTTAGCGAAATATTTCCATTGAAGAAAGAAATATACGTAGTATGGCTGTATGAGTGCTATCCCTCCAGGTGGTGTAATCATCAATTTCGATTGCTCTGAAAGACTGGCTTGACTAAATTTATCATCAACTATATTTTCGTCCATTTGACCTGTCCACGAATCCGTAATTAATAGAACTTTTGATGTTAGCGATATTCCCTGGATTAGTGCCAGCTGAGGAACATATGTATTTCGGTAGAGGATTTGCAACTTTTGGAACATTCCAGAATAACATTAGGAGATTAAATAACTTTTCCTGTACCCGTGGATCGAATACACCCTTTGGTTCCTGATGGATGAGCAGAAATTGTCGCAATAATTGTCCAGTAGCAGAAATGACAGGTTCAATTGTTACGGAATGGGATATGGCGTGAGAAGATTGAATGGTACTTGGAGTGTGATTTCCCTCTTAATCGACAGAGTGCGCGTAGATGCCAGATCTTTAGTGAATCCGCTGTGGTCGATGTCTAAAACCTCATCAAAAGGATAGTTGCTCATTGCATCTGTAACTATGTTGACGAATTCTATAGCTCTATCTTCCAAAGCCGTTGTGTGCATAGTATGTTCATGCGTAATGAACTTGGTGACTCTTCTTTTTTAAATTTTAATAGAAAAGCATCACTTGCGCTAAAGTTTGTGAGATTTTCTCTCATTGCAATGTTCAGAAACCATAACTTTAAATCGGCATCGTGAACTGTTAATAAAACATGTTCCCGGGCATTTTTAAACTTCTCAAATACTTCGTCTTTCATCCGTAACAGTTTTTCACATCTTGTACCCTGGGAAGCAACATAATCCCGAAAGCGATATATTTGTCTATGTAAAAACGTGTTGTCTTTAAAGCGATGCTGTATGCTTTTCAAGGAACGTAGTTTTCCTGACCCACTCCATGGAAATTCTTTTCATGTCTTCTAATGTGTAAGTTACGCGTGACGGCAAATTAGTTTGTTCATCCCATTCCTCATCATTCATTTCATTACCCTGCACTACATTATACTTCATTTCATTTAAACAAATATCAAGTGTGTTTTTGTCATTCATTTCATATGTTAACCTGCTTATCAAAGTTTCAATTAATGTAAATATTTCTTTCTCAATATCCATCTTATAATCTGATACAAAATCGGCTTGCTTTGTGTATTTTTCACAAACAACGCGAAACAAGTATGTTGATATGGTGGAAAAGGAAGACATGGTGACAAATAAGGCTTGAAATTCCACGCTTTCCAACAAAAAAATTAAAAATGTCAAAAATAATGAAGTTACAGGCAAGTGATGATTGCTACTGATTTGAAAATTGAAGGATCGCGTCTTATTTATTCAAGACTGATTTACGTACCAGGCGGTTTTGAGTTCTTTGCCAGTCTTAAGTTTGTCAGTTATAAAAAAGTAAGGTAAACACTTCAAATATTTTTTACTTTTACACTGGCATACACAATGTATAATTATTTCAGGTACAACTAAAATGACTATTATAAATATGTGCTATATTTTATTCATATGTGTTATTTTTTTCCTACGATAATGTTTGGCGTTTAATGCTTACCCAGCACGCCAAAACACTGTTTTCACCTGTCATGCAGCGAAGCATCATCGTAGGGTGAGCTCTATTTTCAGTGGGCCAAATTTGATTTTGGATCTTTCATCTGCTCGGTCATATTGGCCTATAAACCGAAATTAAAAAAAACGAGCTCTGACAGTTCGCGAGTTAGATTCCCATGTTAGATTAAAAAAAATTTTGAATTTTGAACGTTACCTAATATAAAGTTTTTGTTTGAGTGGGGGCATATAACCTAATACCAACATTGGAGGGGATGGGTCCCCCTGTCCCTCCACTAACGGCACCTGTGAGTGTATATATATATGTAGTAAAACCTCTTAATATGCACTTCCCTTAATGACCACTTTTTCTTGATTTAGAGACTGTTGAAAACCATACTCCCTTTAATGGTGACTGCATTCTTGGGTACTGATAAGAGAGGAATTTAATTTCCTGTGTATATTCGCATCTTGACTGGAAGAAAAATAGTAGCCTTCACCATAGTTGCTTTTAAAAGGCAGTTGGTTTCTAAAGCAGTGCATTTTCAAACTGATAGCTACAGTTTTGGTGCCAAGTGGGAGGGGACAAACCAGGTATTCGCCGTGAGCAACACATTTTTAAGAGTGGGCAAATAGGATTATTATAAAAACAAAGTCATTTTGGGATGGTAAATCAAGTGTTTACCGTGAGCAGCATAATGCCTAGCACTGGACCTGCACAGCCAAAAAGGTAATTTTAACCTTAGAGAAGCAAATAAATGTTATAAATGAACATGAAAATGGAAAGTCTGAAAGAAAATTTGCCCACATGTTTAAATGTGGAAAAACACAGATAAATAACTCCATAAAAAAACTGTAACAGAAAAAATTTTAAAATCAAAACAAATTATAGCAAAGTTTTGTTAATCTGAGCCATGCTAATTGAAAAATATGGTTAATCTAATTTATTTTTCAGCCTGCTGTAACGGCAGCCAACTGACAAGAATTAACCAGCATTATGCTTGTTAACCAATTTAAATTTCCCATAAAGGAGGGGGAAATTTTCAGCTGCTAGCCTGTTGTCTGTTACATGCGCATACCCAAACACGCTTCAAACAATTATAGCTCACAGTAAAATAAATCTGAAGTAAAAATTTCAATAGAAATAAAATACAGGGTACCAGGGAGGAAATTTACATACAAAAGGTTAAACACTGGTAAAATAGCAATGAAAAAGATCACCCAAGCTTTCGGACGCGTCAGCAGCAGTCCTTCATCAGGAGTAATGGTCAGGATATGATATAATAATCAGGAGTAAAAGTTTATTCCTGATGAAGGACTGCTACTGACGTGTCCAAAAGCTTGGGTGATCTTTTCATTGCTATTTCACCAGTGTTTAACGTTTTGTATGTAAAAATTTCAGTTACTCCAAAAATTTATTAATCTAAATAAGTCTCAATCCCCATTAGTTTGGATTAACAAGATTCTGTTGTACTACTATTCCTTTTTGTAAAAAGTTGTAAATTCCATGGCTTGCAATTGACATTAAAATTATCAAATCATATTTTTTAAGTTTATATTTTGCCATTTGTATATGTAATTTCAATTACTTTCTATTTAATTTAATATTCATTCTTTCCCCATCCTGTATCTCCATTAAGAGATCACTTTTCTGAACAACTGCTTTTTCACAAAGCCGACTGTGGTCATCTTCAAATGCAGACATGTGTGGGGGGTCACAGGGGTCATGACCCACCCCAGAAGTATATTTTTCACTGTAAAAGATTCCAACTTCCACAACTTTCATGATAAATGAAGGGTGTTATTCCAAGACCATGGCAAATTCTGTCCTTAACCCCCCAAATGAAAGTCTGTATATATATATATATATATATATATATTTATTGTTATTGTTTAATCAAAATTCTCTAAAAACATAAGAAAACGTAAAAAAATTTCAATAATTGAAGATGTCTGTTTAAATGAGGGAAAAAAAAATTAAATACACTTTTTAATACATGAAATCGGAGAATGTCTGAAATCTCACATCCCATTCAAAAAGCATGATAAAGAGTTTACAATAAACACATTTTTGTCTCAAGAGATTCATTGACGACAATGTGTTTAATGGTCTAAATGTTTAAGAATGAAATTTTAATGAGCATAGATACAGTAGAATAAAATAAATAACTGTAGACAATTTTTTAGCATTTTCAAATAAGGCTTATTTTGCGAATGTTTACTCACTGCAAATGTTATATCACTTAATTTATATTACTTTTTTTTTCATTTAACTTACTGTACTGAAAATCAAATAGAAATATGATATAATCATTAAATTTGAAGCAAATTCAAAGCTGAATATTATTGTATACATGTTGAATGCACATATATTACCTAAACAGGCTTGATTTTGAAAGTTTAAAATTTTAAATTCCAAAATGGATATAGTGAGCATTTTCATTGGTCCCAAGCTTCTCATCATATACAGGTCCTACTGTACTTTGTACTTTCGAATAATATATATATATATATATATAAATAATTTATTTCATCAACAGGGTATCAATTTAAGTGGAGGACAAAAACAAAGAGTGAGTCTAGCAAGGGCTGTGTATTCTTCTGCTGATATCTACTTATTAGACGATCCATTATCTGCAGTGGATTCTCATGTTGGTCGTCACATCTTTGACAGAGTCATTGGTCCTGATGGCCTTTTGAAGGGAAAGGTATTTATTGGATTCAACTTGTGAAATGTGTGTGATAAATGAATATTTTAATAAATATTCTAATTTTAAAATCTAAATTCTTTAATGGAGATTAATTGTAGCCATCTCCCTTTTAATATGTATTAATAATAAATAAGTTATTTTAAGGAAAATTTTACTACAAATTAAAATTATTTTCACTAAAGAATTTTTTTTTTGTAATCCTTGTCACTATATATTAGTTTTTACAGACTTGAATAATAACTTTGATGCAAGCTACAAAAATATAGAACTATAATCTAGTAAATTAATAATGGTATTTTAACATTTTTAGACTCGCATCCTAGTCACTCATGGTCTCACTTACCTTCCTCAAATGGATATTATCTTAGTAATCAAAAATAATACCATTGCCGAAATGGGTTCCTACCAACAACTTATAGACAGCAGAGGTCCATTTTCTGAATTTCTCTCACAGTATCTCTTACAAAATGATATTGCAGAAGAGAATCGTGAAGTACTTGAAGATATTAGCAGTAAGAATCCTGAGCTTCTGAGGTGATTTTTCAGGCTTCATGTATAAAACGTACTTTAAAGAAACAATATTTACATTAAAAATGTTATAAAATAAAAACAAACTTTATTTGTATTAGACAATCTAAAATCCATGAAAGACCTTGGTTTATGTATTGCATGTAAAATAATTAGAATATTTCTACTCACAGTAGTAATAGAAATAACCCAGTACCAACAAAATACAGTTAATTTGTTTGCTGAAATGTTTTTCAGTGGATTATGTCCACTGTGCCTTCGAATCACCAAAATAAAATAGCACTTATAAGAAGTTCTAAATTTTTTAACAATATATAGTAGCCAATTGATAGTGTCTGTGAAAGATACTGCAATTTAATAGTATGAGACCTGCTTTAGGTATTGAAGGCATCGAGACCTGCATTAGGTATCCAAAGGCACAATGCCTTTGGAAAGTTTACCTGGCCATCTGTCTTTAAGTGATTTTTACAATTGCTTCAGGGTTTCACAATAAGACGCTTCAGTAATTGTGGCCCCCTTCAGCATGAATTCAATATTCACCGCACCTTCTTTGTCGTCAGCGTCATCATTAACTTACCTGCAGATAGAACTGTTTTGAACTTTTTTCGAGTTGAAGAAGTGGAATGTTTGCACTCCATTTGTATGGTCATTCTTGAACATGCAGACCCATTTTCAGAAAGCTGGGTGGGATTATGCCTTATCACCGTACACTTTGTGTAACTGCCAAAAATTTCCAGTGCAATTTGCAACCTTTTTTCCACACAAAAAATGAACAATTGTATGCACTTAAAATTTAGATGCCACCTCCAGCTGCCGAGGCATGTTTATAACTGATTAGCAATCAAACTAATGCTGATATGTCAACACCACTACTGCACGTGCCACAGGCAAATGCCTTTATTGTTGCCACAAAGTTTCAATGAAATATAACTTTTACTTAGATTTTTATGGGGAAGTGAAACTCTTTGACTGTCCCTCGTATGATTGTCCCATTTTAGATTAGACTGTGTTATTACACCCAGAAATTTGGTTTCATTTGCTAATGGAACTGGATTATTTCCAATAAGAACTGTGTATTGAGAGAAATTGTGAACGTTCCTACAATAAGTAAATAAGAGACATTTAGTTTTATCTGTATTTAGTGATTATTTAAGTGATTATTATTGGAGTATTTGGTGAAGTTTTTAAAATCATTTTGGGCTATTGAGGAAAGTTCTGTACAATCCTTTCTATTATTTATAATAGTGACTCTTTTATGAAAAGGACTCATATCATCAGCAAAGCAGATGATTTACAATTAAGTCATAGTAATAAACAGATCATTAATGTAAAAGATGAAGAGCAAGAGGCCAAGGGTAGATCCCTGAGGGACTCCACATAGTGGTTATCAAATACTTGAAGAATACTCACCTATTTGAACGTATTGAATGCTGTTAGTTAAAGAATTCCTAAACAATTTATTTTGATTACCTTTGACCCCTGCAGCCCTTAATTTATAGATTAGTTTTTCATGGTTAATAGTGTCAAAAGCTTTAGATAAATCAAAAAATGTCCCCAATACAGATTCTTTATTATCTAATGATGAGTAAATTAGATCAGTAGCTGCAACAAGGGAATACTCAGTTGATTTGTGTTTTCTAATTCCGAATTGGTTGTTGTGAATTATGTTGTTTGTTTCAAAGAAATCCAATAATCTATTATGAAGCAGTTTTTCAAAAATTTTTGCAAATACTGACAGAATTGAAATAGATCTGTAATTGGAAACATTTAATTTTGACCCCTTTTTAAATACAGGGATGATTCTTGAGGTTTTAAATTCTATATGGAGGTCTCCTATATTATAGTCTATCTTTATGTGGTTTTGTCAGAAGTAGCCACCATTAACTGCTATACACTTGGCCCAATAAGTCGCCACTTCTAGAACATGCTTTAACCCATTTTTTGACATAGTCTTTAAAACTGCTTCCTTCAAAAGTGCTATGTTGAATGGAAATGTAGGCCTTGAAACTCTGATTTTAAGTGATTGAATAAAAATAGTTGCATGAAGCGAAGTCCAGGCTATATGGCGAGTATGGCACATATTCTATTTCTTTTTGAGCAAACACTGGATAACAATGTTGCAGACGTGGTTATGATGTTGTTCACTGCAAAAGCACCCAAATCACTTTGCTTTGAAAACGAAATATGTCCTTCCTTAAATTCTTTGAACCACCGAAATGCTGTTAATTTTGGTAAAACATCATCATATGCTTATTGCAACATTTTACATACTCCTGCATCAGATTTCTGTAAACAAACACAAAATTTCAAGGCTGCATATTGCTCATCATGAACAGACACCATTTTCTTTAGGTGAAAGAGAGCTCATCATATATTTGTGTTTTATTCCAGCCAAATGCATTGCCACATCTACTTAAAACATTTTTCCCCAAGCGGATGATATCCAAGCTATTTATGCAACTTTATTTTACTGCCATGTATTATCCATATTTTTAAAAATAAATGATTCTCAATCTTTATTGACTGGACTATGTATATTACATAGCACCCAATGTCTGCTTGGTTATGCTAACAAATAAGGAAAACAGTAATATGGTTTTATAAACACTGTTTTTATACTCTGAAAAAAGTGAATATCATCCACTGAAAAACGTTTAAGCAGATAGAGAAATTAAACTGTGTTAGTTTTATTACTTTTGCAAGTTTAATATGTATAATGTCATTTGTCATTCAATTAAATACTCACTTGATTTAAACTATGGAAATCCCCAAGGTTCTTCAGACCCAGTTTAAGAATTTATACATTATGTGATAATTGCCTTGAATGCAATGTGTATTGCAACATTTATATGAGTAGTGTATCCAATAATTTAAAATTCAAGTAGTTTTCTTAGCTGTACTTGTTTCTTCATTAAAAGGATATAAAGTAATGTGATATGATAATACACACAATTTTTAGTTTGCTAGACATTAACTATATCATGTTTTTTATATTAAAAACATTCACATATGTATTCAATTTACAAAAAGCAGGTGTACTTTCTAAACAAATCTGAATTTTTCTTGCATCGATAATATAAAATGTATATTATGTTTAGGAGCCTTTCATCTGGAAGTGAAGCATGCTCCGATGCTACAGAAACTCAGCACACATCTCTTCTTTCTATTAGTGCATTGCCTAAGCAACCATCTATCCATAAAGAAAAATCAGTATCTAAAGAAAAAATAAAGCAGGAAGATAAGCAGTTTAATCTTATTGAAACTGAGAAAGCTGAAACTGGAAAAGTAAATATTTCTTGCTGTATAGAAATAAATATTTTTGTGCAAAAATTTAATTATTAAATAATAATGAAAAATAAGACATTTGCCTACTGGTAAATACAGACCTAGTATGTTTTTAAGTTTTCCTTGTTACCAAAAAAAAAAAGTTTCTCCACATTCCTTATAGAATATATTTTCTGTACTGTGCGGGAGACAATAAATGCATTAGTAGCCCAAGTAAAAATCGTTTAATATTGAAAATAAGGTTTTTAAGAAATGACACAAAACTTCATTGTTTAAATTTTGAGAAACATTGACTATAAAAAGTTTTTATAAAAACCTATGAAAAACTAAAATGTGGGCCATTATAGCATTGAAATTTGGTTTGGTTTTTATCATATTCACAAACACAACTCAATATTGGAGTTTTTGTCAGTTGGTCCATTTGAGCACTCAAGGCCCTATATATACATTATGTAAAAATAACTTTCATACTATGTACGTTTATTACAATTTCTTACACAGTTTTGTCTATTTATAATAGAAAATTAGATTTAAGGACATAGAATAATATTTATTTGTTCTGTATATATGTAGTCAAAATGTCTCAGTAAAATTTTAAAACTATTTTGCATTTTTTTATATTTTATTGAAAAATATTCATTTTAGTTTGATTATAAAAATGCAATTATAGAATGAAAATATCTTATGAAATATTACAAAGTTTTGAAATGTAACACAGGGTGATTCAAATTAAAGTATCCCTGTTTGAAGCTCTCTGGAAAAACAACTCGTGAACATATCGTCACTAAATTTCGAGAGTGTACATTTCAGACCATGGGAAAATTATTGGTGTAATAAAAAAGTTTAGTTTTTCCAAAAATAGATGATAGGGGAAAATAACGCTGCAAGCTGTAGTGGAGAAAAAACACACATAGATGCAAATTTTACTAAACGCAAATTGGCATAAAACACACATGAAAATCTGGTCAGAGGTGATATGAAATCGTGCAAGCCTTGCTGAAGCATTATTCAACGATTGCAATGGTTCTTCCATTGCTGCAACATGCATTGTTAAAGTTGTTTCATCAAAATGGGGACAACGCTGCTAAAGCTCTTTGTTTCTATAGTGGACAGAAATCATTGCTTAAGGGTTCACTCTTTTTTGCTAGGAATGGTGAATTGTTTCGAGGGGACAGGAACTTCTGCAGTTCAAGCCGAAAGAGGCCTAAAACAATGAATACTACAGGTGGCTGAAGTTGTTGCAACTGCTGTCGTTGAAAAATTGAATGCGAATCCAGTAGGAGCATGTAGTGCTCGCACCATAACACGGCAGTTAGATTTGCCTTACACAGCAATATGGAGGTGTTTGCAGAAAACACTGGAAGCCTATCCGTATAAGATCCACTGCTTACAAGAATTAAAACCTGGTGATAACAATGTGCATGAAATGTTCACTTTGACGTTTTTAGTCTGCATGCAAGTAGACCAGAATTGGCCATAGAACATCTTATGGAGTGATGAGGCGCACTGCCACATATGCGGATCAGTGAACTGCCATATCTGGGTAACAGAACATTCTCATCATGTCCATAACATGCCTGTATATTCTCCGTATGTGACTCTGTATGGATAGGTTCTACCACCACGTTTTTGGTTGGACTATTATTTTTTTAGGAAAACACTCCATGGGCAGGGCCCGACTTAGAAATTCTGGGGCCCAAGGCAGACACACATGAAGGGGCCCCAACCCCTCCTGTACCCACGACAGATTTCTGATTGCTATGTTTATTATAGGTATGAGTGAAAGAATTTTATTTATAAGACTATGGTAGATATAACGTATTATCTAGGTATGCTTTCCTGGTCTTAAGGGAAAGGAGCTAGTAAAGGATTTTTTAAATCCTGAAAAGTCTTCGGATTGCCAATAAAACAAATATTAAAATTTTTACGAATGTACTGGGTTAAATTTAGGATTTAGGGGTCCCGGGGCAGCTGCACCGAATGCCCCTATGTAAATCAGGTGCTGTCCACAGGGTCCAAAGACCTGTTCGGTAACTACAACATGTTATCGGGACATGTTGCAGGGTTTTGTCATTCCCGAATTACAACAATGAGGATACCTTGACAACACAACTTTCCAGCAAGACGGGGCTCCTCCACACATTAGCCAAATCGTCCATACATTAGATCAACAGTTGCTGTGACATCATTTTGCAGAGGATTGCATTATTAATCATGCATTACTTACAAATTGGCATTTGCATTCACCAGACCTTCGTCCTTGTGATTTTCGGGTTAGGGAGAATTCAATTATTACATAAGCAATATTTTGGCCATTTTATACCCCTCTCCCTCCTAAGCAAAAATTAACATGGGCTAACATAGGAAAATAAACACAACAGCAATGCCCTCTCTCCCCAAAGGTGCTTACGTAATACTTAAATGCTCCCTTACTTCAATCACAAAGTCTATCAAGGAAACTTCGAACACCTGGCAGATTTGAAGAGCCATATCACCTTACAAGCACACACCATCTGTGCTGATCAGTTGCATGCTGCTGTGGATAATGCTGTGAGACGACATCACTTGTTGGCCTTCCAGCACGGTAGATATATTGAGTACTGTCTGTTAGACCATTTTAAGACAGTTCCTAGAAGCCTTTGTTTACGCTTACGTTAGTCCCTTGTGTTTCCTTGGTGCTTTCATTGGTAGCCACATTTCTGTGTGATTGTCAGTTTCTGTCTGTGTATGGAGTCAATTAATAAATTCAGATAACTCTTTGTCTGCTGTTATTTATTGGTCATGTTTTCAATTCATTGTCTGCAAATGTTCTTAGTGCCACATTTTTCCCTATTGGCCATTTTTAAAACCAAATTTTTTTTTATTACAGCAATCATTTTCCTATGGTCTGATATGTATATCCTTGAAACTTGGTGAGGATACATCCACGGGTTGTTTCTCCAGAGAGTTTGAAACAGGGATACTTTTTAATTTTAATCACAGTGTATATAGCTAGACTAAACTTGTCAGATTACAAAACTATTTTTAACTTCATTAGCCACTATTGTAAGAAAATAATCTTGAGTAGTATATTAAAACTGTATATATTTAAAATATTGTTTGCTAAAACTAATTTTATGAAAATAAAAGTATTTGATACAAATCGTTCAAATTGACTAAGTATTGAAATGCAGAATGTAATTCGTTTTTGAGTTGTAACAATTATAAAAGAATACTGCCTTAATACAAATAATAACTTATATATGAAGAATGAAAGATTTTTAATGTAATAATATACATTTCTTATTTTCCAGGTTCATTGGGAAGTTTATATAAACTACATGAAAGCAGTTGGAATTAAGTGGGTACTTCTAATTTTGATTGCACATATTATTTGGCAGATCTTTGGAGTAGGCTCAAATGTTTGGTTAAGTGAATGGGGAAATGATTCATTGCAACCAAATGCAGCACAAAACATCCATCTAAGGAATATTCGACTTGGTGTATATGGAGCACTTGGTTTTGCACAAGGTTATTTTATTTTTCATTATTTGTAACATGTGTGTTGTATAAAATATATATTATACTGTACAAACGAATATACAGTAGGACTACTGTGTATCTATGGATGATATATTCCAAGACCTGCTGTAGGTATTGGAAACCATGAATAGTAAATCCTATATATATTAGTCATTTTTCATTTACATACACCTATGATTAAATCTAATTTTTAATTTATGCATAATAAGACATATCATCATTAAACAATAGCAAATACATTGTACATTATTATGCTTGTGCTCTTTCTCTCAAAGAAATTGGATTCAAATATTTTAACTTAAGGACTATTGAATAGTAAAAATCTTGTACATACACACATTTCAAATACATTTTTACATTTATTTCTTAAAAAAATGCCTTATCCTATTATATGTGCCCATTGCACTCTATGTACTCTATAGTGACATAATAATAGCATGTTTATCATGCCATTTAATCTGGTTCAATTCTAATGATAAAGTGGAACAAATACCATTTTTCTTCCCACCATAGTCTAGGATTTGGTCCCCTAGACAGTACAGGTTCAGGTTCCTAAAAAAATTGTAAGTCCCAGTGTGGAATGATCTTGTATGGTAAAACACAAACTTAACTAAACCATTCTTTGTTATTGCGATACAATGACTGTGATGGTGAGATAAAGTAAGATGATGGGGTATAGACATTGCGATATTTTGTTAGACTATTGCCCACAACTTTTTGACAGGTGGAGGATCACTTTGGGTGATCATGGTATCCTGAACTAAAGAAAGCAAAGCTGAAAAAGCAGATGTTGCAGGTTAAGAATCGTCGATTGGACACAGTTTTTCAACCTTGTGGAAAGAAATTAAGACAAATTATTTTTCCTTTCTTTCCAGTAGCCAAATATTTGCTGGCGAGGTTCTAATGCTTTGGAGGTCATATGAGTGGCTTTAATTTTATGTTCCATTATCGAATTGTAGTCTGATATTTTCCTTTAAAGTCTGTTCAATGTAAAACACTTTGCCAAGTTTTAAAAATTTTCACATTGGCCATTGGATGATTCAGTGATTTACGACATTCACTTAGCATAACGTTATCCTGGGTTTGACTTAACAGTGATGCAAAAAATGCTATGCCAATAATTTTCTGACTGTAGTCTAGGCAGGGTGGGGGGGTGGTGATTAGTTCTCTAGTCTTTGAAAACCATAGATCGTGGTGCACCACGACCATTGCTGCTCTTGTGCCATTAAACTCCCAGATAGTGTTCACATTGCTGGTTCTGTTTAAATTTTTTTCTTCATCTTGCTCAGTTCAGGCTTGACAAGGTCTTGCAATTTCTAATCCGTCAAAATTTCTCCATGTTCATCAATATGTTCAACTTTTTTATCAATTATATCAACAAATCTCTCTGTGTTAAAAAATTTATGAATCTCACGCACATTTATTTCTAAACTTCTTCATTTAAATTTTTATTTTCAGGCTGCAGTAAACCATGAATAATTGAAATTTCAGATACCAAAACCATGGATGCGGTAGTCCTACTGTATATGTGAAATTAATTTACGTCTAACACTTGCTATTTTTTCTCTTGAAGGTGTGGCAATTTTTATTGGCTCTTTTGGTATTGCTTATGGGACATTACAAGCATCAAATAGATTACATCAAGGTTTATTATTAAATGTATTGAAATCACCAATGTCTTTTTTTGATACAACTCCATTAGGACGAATTGTTAATAGGTTTGCAAAAGATGTAGATACTGTTGATGTTACAATACCTATGACATTACGATCATGGATGTCATGTCTGTTACAAGTTATAGCAACTGTCATTGTGATAAGTGTGCAGACACCAATTTTTTTAACTGTGTTTGTTCCAGTTGGAATTCTGTATTATTTTATACAAGTAAGTTACGAAAAAAATTTTCTTGAAAACATTTTATTGCATTTTTAGGAATTACATTTCTTTTTCATTTTAATCTACATTAATTGATAGTATGAAGATTAATAATGTTTAATCTTTGATTAAAGCAGGGTTCGAAATTAGAGGGTGCACCGTCCACCTGAAATCTTATCCGTGCACGTAATTTTTTAATTTGGGTACACTCAGTGAACCTAACCATTCAAAATTGTCAACTTTATTAATATTATCTAAAAAAAAATTGCGTTTTAAGAATTTTCTCCATTTCCATTAACTGACCCTCCCTCAGATAAGAAATAAGAGATAAGGATCTCTGATTTCACCTACAATAGCGCTTGGCACGGAGCCAGCAATGAACTTCAACCTTTCAACCTCAGTTATCCTTTCTCTGCATCTAAAAATGGAATTTCCCCC
>QLNU02015360.1:118157142-118174627 GCA_006491805.2 Dysdera silvatica | reverse complement strand
CATTTCCTAAAAAAAACAAAACCTAAACCTCTTCAACAAACGTTTATGCAACTTCAATAATAATGATGATCATCACAAAGTCGTTCATAAACTTGTTTTCGTAGGTGCCAGTCGAATAATTTAAAACTGTGCATAATGAAGTTTCCAATCCAACCAATAGATGGAGCTCCTATTGTTTCGCAAGTAAATTTCAGATGGAATTTTACTTTTACAGTCTGTATTACAGTTAGATATGCAAAAAATCCGGGAATATTGAAACGCGGGATTTTCCCGTTCTTTGACCTATTCTTCAAGGCGTTCAAACTTCTTTCAGTTGAAAAATTTCCAATGCTGTTGAAAGCGCTTAAAAAGCAAGATGGCCGGATCAGAAGAGTGGATTTCTCATGCAGAAAAGACATTTCCTGCAACAATCTCCATGATGTGGTGGCGACATGCGAGATTCAGCAGGTCTCTTCCAACATTCAATTCAGTAAGTTCACAAGCCCCTGCCTGTTGACCCGTGTTAACACTCATATCCAATGACATTGCTTGGATGCGGTTCTTGATCCTCCATTCTTCTAGGCAATCTACCACAGCTTTGGCAGTTACCTTGCCTGTTCCGGAAAGAAGTTTTGGAATGCCAAGAAATTTTGACACACCTGCCCCAGAAACAAGGATTCGAAGTCGGTCCACTTTACCTGTGACCATGAACTCCGAAAGTATTTTTCCGTCCCAATGAACAGTGAGGGTTATTTGGGGATCAAAGGTTGCTTTCAACAAGTCTGCAATGCTTTTCCTTCCATCAAGCCATGATCTATGTATAGTTCTGCGGTTGATCGAAAGTTCTTTTACATTATGCCCACGGGCGCCCCGAGGGGGTGCAAGGGGGTTCACTTCCACCCACTTGGTTTAGGAAAATACGGGAAAAAAGTACAAAGTACTTAAATTACAAGAAAAAAAAAGAAGTCGTTTAATGTAGAATATAATACATTCAATTGAAAAGAACCGGTATGCATAAATATTAATTAACGTTTGTTACAGAACTTAGGGAAATTAATTTTTTTTTTGCAACAATTAGAATTTTTTCCTGGATGCACCCCCTGCATGTAATTCTGGGGCGCCCATTATTATGTCTCAGAGTGTCCGCAACAGCTGAAAGCACGAAGACTGCATTTCGGTCGCTCACCTTAGTGCGATCAAGTGCTGAAGCTACCACTGACAAATGAAAATGAATGTTCTTCCTAGCTCGTTTCTTTTCCTTTTCTTTGATTTTATCATCTTTGATTCAAGTCTTCCTAGCTCTTTTTTTTCCTTTTCTTTGATTTTACCACGTTTGGGGCAGTATAGCTCAGATACTCTTGCGCCATTAAAAGTCAAACAAACAAACAAAACCTGCTGTGGTTCTTTTGACATGATCCTCCACCATTGCTACTCGATGAGGACTTTTGCAGATAACTTTTCTCTTCTTTCTTGTCTTTTTGTTTTAGTCGCTCAAGATTGTCTTCGCTTTGTCTCTTTCGGGCTTCGTGTCTTGCTAACTTTTTATCTACTTCATACATGCATCCCTTCCTTCCCTTCTCTCATTGGGTCAATGGAAACTATTTGTCTTCAGAAAAAGTAATCACGTCTAGAGCGTTGAGTGATATCGAAGATATTAGGTAATTCCTTATTGAATTACTTTTCCTTAGCTATCTGTGGTTCAGGTTACCGAGAGCTCCCCTTCTAAAGAGTACGTCACTGGTTGTACTTCTTTTGAACCTTCGGGATGATGTTATAGTCAGCCATGGTAGGTATTCCGGCTTTCCCCTTATCGACAGTAGCTCTTGCGTTATGATGCTTGAAGCATCTCGAAAAGCTTTCTTCTCAGTTCTTATAAGAAATAACAAATGACGCAGAACATTTCCTTTCGACGGGAGTTTCTTATCGGAAACAATAAACTTCTTAACCCAACTTCTTAACTTTACGCAAGGTTTAGCCTCAGCCATTGACAATAATGCCCAAATAGATATAATTTTTATCGATTTCTCGAAAGTGTTCGACAAAGTACTTCATTCCAAATTAATCTATAAGCTTCATTTAATTGACCTTGATATACAACTCTTGTCAAGGATTGAAGTTTTTCTAAAGGTCGAAAGAATTATGTGCACATACTCAATACTAATTCTGAGTTCTTAGATACATATTCAGGCACTCCTCAGGCTGCAGTTTTATTTCCCCTTCTTTTCCTAATTTTTATTAATGACATTGCTTCATCTATTTTTGTTCCAATTCGGCTATTTGCAGACGATTGCGTACTTTATAATCAAATATCATCATTAAATGATCATTGGCATTTACAATCTAACCTTGATCTCATTTCTCAATAGTGCATCTAGTGGTCCTTACCATTAAACTCATCTGAGACGGTTCTTTTACCTATTCATAAGAAAATAAATCCTTTATCCTTCTCCCATAAAATCCAATCCACTACAATTCAAGAAGTGAAACATTTCAGATACCTAGGGATAACATTTACTTCTGGTCTCCGATGGAATTGTTAATCAAGCTGAATCAAAATTATTTTTTATCTACAGGGACAATTAAAACATTCCACTAAATCCATCAGATTATTGTTACAAAACTTACATTTACTCAATATTAAATTATGCTTCCGAAATCTGTTATCAGTGCCATTTATTATTATTAAAGTATATCGGGAAACATCTGTGTGCAAAATTTCATATAAATCCGTCCATTATTTCGTCCTGTACACCCCTCTAAACAGGGAGCGTTTAATTTGAAAGACCCTGTACCTTGCTCAAGATACCATGATATGCTATACTGATTATATCATGACAAATCGTTTGCATAGATGCTGTACAGTGATTAAAACCCACTGTTAGAAAAATATGTATCAAACTGTAATTATCTACAATTATTTATGTCTATTGTGCAAATAAAGAAGTTTACAAAAAATGATGTGTCGTGAATAATTCTAGTGCTCATTGTTACTGGAAACAAATTATAGAGGTACACATGGTTGCAATGATTATAAGAATTGCTAAAATTTAATTTTATTTTAACGTTCAATAACTGGTAGTGTAAATCAGCTAATCTGACTTCTAAATACAGTAACTCTGATGTGGATATAATAGGGCTAAATTTCAACATGCTTGAGCCACCTTTACATGTTAATATTTTTGTTTCAAACTTTGCACAATTTATTTTTATAGCAAATAAAACCATTTGAAGGGGTCAGAGGTTAATTTTTCCGAATTTAATTTTTTTGCCATATAAATAAGGGTCTCCCTAGCAGATATCGGTGGTTTTGCCTTATGAGTCAGGTGTCTCAGAGGGGTTGTCCCGAATTCTTCGTCATGTGAATGTTAAGGCCTACTACAAACCTGTCTACACCTTACGAGATCTATTACTTAAAATTAAGGATCGTGTTCCTGATGGGGAAGAAACTGGTACTATTTACCAAATATATCATGTGGAGATTGTGACAAGGTGTATGTTGTAAACACGGGAAGATCGATACGTCTACGAGGAAAGGAGTATACGTGCGGTGGCCAGAGGGATAACTCAAGTCAATTAGCTGAACACGTTTCCAGAGAAAACCATGAACCTGATTAACATTCAATGAAAGTATTACACCAGAATGTAACAAATCTGAGTAGTAGACACTTTCTGGAATCATGGGAGACTTATAGCTTGAGAAGTCATGCTATTAGCATCTCAAAACATCTATCAGAACCTTACAAGATTTTTTTCAAACCTGGAGTTGGGGGCAGCCGGCTGACATCGTCCGGTGAGGAGGTTTCCCCAAACGGGACAAAGGAAACGAACTCAAAACACAAATACAAACTGAAATAGGTATTTACGGCAAAAAAAAAGTTCAAAAAAAGCATTACGAAAAAAATGGAAAATAGGCAAATAAGGCATTTTGCCTGAACTTTCGGGCTCTAGTTATGATTTACATATACATGAAAAAACAGGCTATATATAGGTCAGAAATGTGAAACATGCAAATTTAGTACTAATATTATGACGTAGCACTATGGAAATAATATACAAGCAGAATAACTAAAATAAGCCAGTCCAATTTTTTAGGCGTAGTATAATTTATTTAATGACAATCAATGCACGTTTTGGACGGAACTTGGCCGTCCAAAACATACATAGATTTTTGTTAAATAAATTACACTGCTCCTAAAACGTTAAATTTAATTTATTGATTCACATGTAAATTTGTATTCCTATACTGTATCCTCTACATTGCTTTATTTTTTAACAATATTATACGTGATGTATCTTATATGATAATATTTTATGTAAAATGTAAATCGATTGTTTTGTTTTAATATTATTCATTTTATGAATATTTGCTGGAGTGAAGTTGCTGCTTTGCTTAAAAAAAAGTTCGAAATTTGTCCCCTCCATAAATTTCTCTTAATTTAGTTTTTGTCACAACTAAATATCCATTAAATATTCCTTAAATTCACGGGTGAAAGTTTGTCACCCTATTAGGAATTAAACATATAACTTTTTTTTTTGTTATTTTCAGCTTTTTCTAATAGCAAAATTAACGAAGACTTTTAAAAACAAATAAGTATGAAAAATAATTCCAGGCAAATTACGTCCCAAGATTATATGATGGACCATTTAGGACGATAGTGACAGATTAACTTGATTTTTGAACGTTGTTACGTTTATACATGACTAAGCTTTTATGCCTCTGCTTTACTGTACAAAAACAACTAGGATTATCAAAATTCAAATATTTTAACATCTAAACAAATATCTAATCATTTTGTACCATTTCGCTTTTCTTATATTTTGGTGATGATATGGGACTAACCGTTGCGATTTTCAGTACGAAAAAGCTCCCTGCCATGTATCACTTTGTCTGCAGGAGTAGTTTGTTGAAAATGAGAGTGTAATCATGGATTGATAATGGTGGATCAAAAAGTAATACTCACTAGCAAATTTTTGTTTTACTGCAATAAAATTTCGTTTTAAAATGATATTATTTCAGTCTCTCATATATCAAATAAATGACATTAAAATGCATTTTAACAATTTTTTTATTAACAGTAATCTTTATTGGCATTGGCTAAAGTTATAAAAATGAAAAAGAAAAAAGAAATGCCCCATTGCAAAAACTTGATTATAATTTTCTTAAAAAAAATCGCAATAATACCAAGTAACTATAAGAGTCTTTTACGTATAATGTATATATTTTTATTTACGACATTATAGTTTTATTCGTTATGCAGGATATCGTAGTTTTTATTCATTATTTAGGACATTGCTGTTTTTAGTCATTATTTAGGATATTGTAGTTTTTACTCATTGTTTAGGACATTGTAGTTTTTATTCATTTTTTAGGACATCGTAATTTTTAATCATTATTTAGGATGGTATTTCTCAACCGCTGAGCAGCGACCCGGCACCGGACTCTGGGATTAATTATACCGGGCTGCTAGAGATTCTCCTGGAATTTGTCGTCTTAGTATTCTAAGCCTTTTTTATGAATAAATATTTTATCGTGGAAATATTTAAGAAGAAAAATAGTTGGGAATATGTCGAAAAGCTCAGATCTAGGATACCTAAATAACATTTGTGCAGCAAGTTCAAATGACCAAACCGTGTATTTTTAAATATGTAAGCATTCATGAATAATCGGAATTTCCAGACATCGAAATCTTTTAATATTCAAGAAAGAGTACACCACTTATTATCACCGGTCATAAAAAGTGCCTGCAAGCCGAATACAATAATGTGCGGTGCATTCTCTGTTCTTAAAACTGAACGAAATAATATCTGTTGAAAATGCTAGTCACCAATTAGCAAGGAAATGTATCAACGAAGTGTATATTAATATAAGGAGTGCATTGATGCTCTTTATCAGGCTCGTAGCAAGACGCTTGTCACGGGGGGGGGGCTTTGAAAGTTGCAGTGGGGTCATAATGCTGAGGCTTAAAAATTACGTTGATGTTTAAAGGTGCTTTATTAATATTGTAATACTAAATATCGAAGTGACTAATATATTTAATACTAATGAATAAATTTCTTAACATAAATTTTATATTGAAAACTTACAGAGGTAAACTAAAATTTATAATTTCCCTATATCCTTATTATATAGTAAATGAAGAATCAAACCTCTGTAAAAAATATCATATATACAAGATCTATTATAGAAATCTATTTTGAATATATTTTAATGTTGAAGAATGATTTTCATTGTCATGTACAATTTTATACAAAACAAAATATTTTAAATAAAATTCTAAAATAATTTATTTTGAAAAACTATTTTCCAGGGGGCTCAGCCCCCATAGCCCCAGCTTGATTACGGCTCTGCTATTTATAATTATGCCGCAATTAATTGTTTATACTTATAATAGTTTAATGCACGAACTTAAAAAAAAACAAAAAAAACATGGAAAGGTATTTTACCAGTACATTTGTTAGAACGGGCCCTCGTCTTGTATAATAATAAAAAACAAAAATTACTAGGCGGCGGTTTCATAAAGGTTGAGAAGCACTAATTTATGACACTGTAGTTTTGATTCATTATTTAGGATATTGTAGTTTTGATTCATTATTTAGGATATTGTAGTTTTGATTCATTATTTAGGATATTGTAGTTTTGATTCATTATTTAGAATAGCGTGGTTTTGATTCACTGTTTAGGACATTGTTGCTTTTTTTTTCACTATTTAAGACATTTCAGTTCTTATTCCTTATGCGGATTGTAATTCAAAATTGGAAGATGGTGGCGATCGATTAGTGTCAAATGGTTCCTTAATATATTTTATCCTTTATAAAAATATGTTTAATATATAAAAAAATTCTTACCGTTTTAGACAGAGATGCCAACTTGTACGGATTTTAGCTCCACCTTACTGTTTTACGGTCGACACAAAAAAATCTACGAAAAACCTCATTCAAGATCCTCATGTGCAATTTTCTACCGGCCCCTCAAAACTTCATTTTTTAATGTTTTTTTTAGTTAAAAAAAAAAACCCAACGCATTTTGCAGATGGCCTGAGCCTTCCATGTTTGGACGCGACGCTTCCCACTTGTCCCCTTGTTTCTCTTATTTTTTACGTCCAGCTTTGTATGTGAAACTTGCTTCAAATTTGGATTAAAACAACGAAATGAAACGCAGCCGTGATTGTGAAACAGCTGGGGGAAAAAAAGGGGGCAGACAATTTACCTGCAAGTGTATCGCGATATTTGTAGTAAGGAATGGCCGTTTTGCGAAGCATCAAAAGTATTTAAATTTTTACGTAGACCCACAATTTTACTACGTTTTGAATAACATTTTACTCGTAGCATTTTATTAAAAGTTCAGAAAAAAATCCTCATAATACTTTAAAAAATAGCGCGTAATTTGTGCCGAGATTTTGCGGCATATATTTCGGGATATTTCCCCCTTATGCTTTCGTTATCTACACACGCAGAGGCGTGCAGATTAATTTAAAAGTAAATTTACCTATTAAATAAATTTAATTAATTTACGTAATTTATAATTCTATTCCGTGAAAGAACACCTGGTGCCTGTTCCTAGAACTTAAGAAAAATTGGACTTAAAATACGATTTTAACGTTAATTAACGAGTGATGATTTTTCAGACACATGATTTCGTCCTTGATGCGCCGACAACAGGCAAAATTGTGAACTTATTAAATGTGCTATAATTACCGACTGTTGGTCATTTTTTAGTATTTTTCCATCAAAATAGAGGAATTTTGCCCTGATACACCATCTCAGGCTTGTAGGCCAGCAGGGGCGTGGCCTCTGTTGCTCCATGCTTTTGCCCCATTTGATCCATCAAGTTATTTATATACGAGGTGTGATTAGAAAGTTTTAAGAGAGGTGGCGCCATTACTTAATAAACAGGGCTAGGTTTGCTGTTGGGTGTGGGACGGGAAGCTTGTTTTGTCCTTGAAATATCCTGGAAAAATTGAAAAATTATCTCGATTATCTTTGTTCAGTAGAGAGTGGTATACTAGTGAATGAAGATGTGTTTTCAGTTCTCAGCGTATTTTTGATTTAGCAAAATGGATGAAAACATAGAACAACATATTTGTGTCAAATTTTGTTTTAAAACCGGGAAATCAGTTTTGAAGGCTTATGAACTTTTAAAATCAGCTTTCAGGGATAAATGTTTGAGCTGGTCATAGGTTTTTATCTGGTTTAACAGATTAAAATATGGCCGCGAATCAATTGAAGATGACAAAACATTGACAAAACAACAACGCCGAAACATTTGACTTTTCATTTTTATCGTGCTCATTCATTTGATTAAACTATTTTTTACCTACTACAAAACTCACGTGAAAATCAATTTTCCTGAACAAAATAGAATTGTGGTATTTGCCTGCTACAAAACTGGTGAAAAAGACTTTTTTTTCCTTCTACAAAACTTTCGCAATTTTTTTTTTTTTTACAAAACCCATATCGAAAGCCATTTTTTTTATACGAAACTGTTACAAAAGTTCATTTCTCCTGTTACGAACCTGATACAAATGGTATTGATAAGAGTGTAATCACCGTATAAGTACAGTTTAGTAACGTTTTAAGTTTAGTCACGTTATCAGGAATACTTGCATATTGTTTCAAGGGGGCGGGGAGGAGGTACATATATTGCTCTATAACAACGTAGGTGCTTTACTTATAAAAAATCTTTTTGAAAGAAATAAAGGAGTGAGGGCTTATTGAAAACTACTGAAAATTATTGATTTTTTACTTAAAATTACTGAATCTTTTTAATTTTTTAATGAAAACTACTGAAAATTCTTAATGTTTTTACTGAAAACTGCTGAAAATTCTTGACTTTTTTACTGATGACTACTTTCTCAGGTTGGATCTCTGGTTTTATGGCAAATGTGATACGTTTTTCCATAACTTGTGAAAAAATTGCTGAAGCATTGCTTGTGTACACATTTATTTTGCAAAAATCAAACAACAAATCTACAAAACTAAAAATTCTAGTAACACAATTCATTCCAGCAACACAGTTTAGTCTAAACACAATTGCTACAAAGTATTAAATACAAATATAGTATTTTGGCATCATACGTAATAGGGAAGGTAGAGAGAGAGAGAGTAGTAACTATAGTGAATTCTAGGGTAAATGCTATTTGGATTGATGCTCTATAGCAGGGATCGGCAACCCTTATGGTACGCGTGCCACATATGGCACGAAGACCAATTTTTAATGGCACGCGGAGTGATTTAAAAGCAAAAATATATTTCCGAAAATGGTTATTAAAATTAAAAAAAAAGTACTTTATTTATATTAATAGTTGGGTAATAAAATAAACATCCACAACTTGATGGGTTTAGTCTGATACGTGGAATAAAACTAATAAGACTGCAGTATTATTTCGGCACAGCACCCATAAAATGTTGCCGGCCCCTGCTGTATAGATAGCATGAGTTCCCAATTTTTTCTGCTTACGTGCCGGATGCGACCATGCCGCTAGCGACCTAGCTGAAGTGCCAGTAGCGACCCAACTGCTATGGATCCGTGCCGAATGCGACCCTTTCCGTTCTTCTATCCCCTTTTTTTTAAAAAATAGAAAAATCAATAAAATTAAGTAAAATAATTAAATAGTGGCCGTTATAATATTTACTTAAGCATGTTTGGGAGGGGATTGTAAGATTCGAGTCTTTATTCTGACAAAGGTGTGGAGGGGTCTGAACCATTAGGTAAGACACAAAAAATAGTACAACTAGCACATAGTTACAAAGTGACAATTGCACTGACTGAACTGCAATTCCTAGATGTACAACACACTGCGAGTGAAAGATATAAAATATAAAATACACGTAATCACATATAAATATTTAATTATTTAAACCAGTGGCTTTCAACCTTTTTCCGCTCGAGGACCCTTTTTAGGTTCCCCGTGATCCCTCTGACATTTTTAAATTATATAATGAATGTATTAATTTTAATAAATATATTTTACCAAATCCACTTATTTATTAAACACTATTTTCTTACAATGTAAGAAATATTAATAATGAAAATGTAACAAAATACTTTATAATACCACCAAAATATCTATTGAGAGTACATGTTTCCAAATGCGATAATTTGTTGTGAATACACTATTTATAAATAAGCATTTAATATTATAACAAACTTACTAATAAGTGCTCAATATTACAATAAAAATGTAAATAAGTATTATAATTTGCATCACACGTTGCATTCTTATTTCAAAACTTTATGCCAAAAAATTAGAGTATCGAAATCTTAAGTAAGCATGAAGGGGAGGGGAGGCAGTCATTTGCTTATTTTTTCTTACAAGGGGAGATATAAAACAGCTAGAAATGTGCCTACGTAATACTCGAACGGCTCCATAGCAGACGATGTAATAAATCAAGAAATATAAACCCTTTCTCAAAAAAGGCCATCTGAACGAGGTTGGTTACCTTAAATCAGGGGTCTTCAACTTTCGGCCTGCGGGCCACTTGCGGCCCGTCGACATGTTTTTTGCATCTTGTTAGTTAATGAAAAAATACAAATTGTTTCACACAAAAATAACGCCTCATGCTCACTCTGAGTCTTACATCTATGCATTTTATTTTATCCCGGTCACATTTTCACACTTCGTAATAAATATCTTAAAACGTTAAAGAACTAAAGTAATACGCGGTCTTCCCTCAATCGTGTTTTACTTTAATTTTCCAGCGCATATGGGCATTAGCGTAAGTTTTATTGATTTGCAGTGCAACGGTGATTTAAAACAAAATCAACTTAGGATTCATTAAATTCTATCCTAAATATGTCGATAAGAACATCTTCCCAACCATCCGACTGCATGCTCTGTAAACGATATCACTGTTCGGGAGCACTTATATCTGTGAACAACTCGTTTCAAGAATGAAATTGACAAAACAAAAAGTTAGGACCAGAATAACTGACGTCCACCTTGGAAACACTTTTAGGATTGTAATATCAAAAATAAGACCTGATATTGACAGGATTGTTAAAAATAAGCAGTGCCAAAAATATCACTAAAAGGTTTGATTTCGCTTTACATATTAACAACTAAAAGTATTGTAAATGTTTTTTGCTTCCATACGTATTTTTCATTAGGATATATATTATCCCATGGGTGGATCCAGTAAATATTTTCGGGGGCGCATAACGAATATAGAGACCTAAGAAAAGAGGGCAACAAAGACGGATTCAAGGGCGCCCCTGCTTCAATCCCAATATTGCCACTACTATACCGGCAATATTGGAACGGATTCAAGGGAGCCCCCTGCTTCTGTCCCAATATTGCCGGTATGGTAGTGCAGACCACGAGTCATCAAGAATAAGTAAAATTGACCCTTGGGCTGAAAAGGGTTGAAGACTCCTGCCTTAAATTCTTTAAAGTGTTAACATGTAATTCAAATACTTTTTCTTTATTGGTTGCTGCTGGCACGTTAACAGATGTCCTGGTCGCTAGTGGCACTGGTCGCTAGCGGCACTGTCGCATCCGACCTGACACCCTTTTTCCATGCCCCGCACCCCTAGGAAATATTTGTGTGATTATTGTTTGCACCCCCCTACAAAAATAATAGAGAGATCGCCGTTAATAAATTATTCGCTTAATATAATCAAATTCCCAGCAAGAGATTGAAATCAATGCAGTATTATTATAAAATCGTCAAATAATAAAAGCAATAACACTGCTTATAAAACAAATTTCAATAACAAAATCAAATAACACGACAACTCTGCTAAGAATCAAGGTCAAATGTATATCGTTCATTGTTTGGAATTTCTCTGTGATAATGCTGTTAAGTATTCCAAAAGATCAACAAAGAAGTGAAATTCTTCTGCTTTCCAGAGACCATTTTCGCCATTTCGAAAATCCAGAATCACACTTTTTGATGTAATGCAGACAAATAAAAAAAAATTCTTTTGGGATACTGTTATGATAAAAAGATCACTAACTGCTTCAAAGAATTGCTTCATTTCACATCGCAGGCTATAAAAGTTAGATGGTTTATAAAATCAAATTTATTGGAAGGGAAATGATTTCATGAAACGGCGGGTGCTGACATTTGAAGATGAAAAAATCTAATTCAGAATTTCTGCCCCTATAATGATGTTAGTGAACAAATAGAACTTAAAAATAAATTTTTAACTCAGTGCATAAAATGCAAAAATAAATCTAAACTAATTTATTCAGGAAAAAGAAGTAAACGGTGAACTGGATGATGACTCGTAACTCGTTATTTAAAAACACAAGTGCACCTCCTGAAACTTCATCTCGGACCCCTGGGGACCCCAGGTTGGGAACCCATTTTGCTCCATAGGATATTTTTTACAGTATATTCGAAAATTTTTTAAAATTTGTGCTTGTTTGGATAAACTTTCTTTACAGTGGACGATTAGTTTAAGGGTAATTACAAATTAGCTTGAAACAAATCATGAATAAATTGTTTTTCCGCTATGAGTTTTATAGTCTTATTATTTTGTAATCTTTGATTTCTAAAACTTTTGAATACATTACATTTATTTAAATTTGTGCAGACGTATTTTTTAATTTTTAAAGGGCTATTTTAAAACACAAAGTTTTATTTCATCGTAAATTTATGAAATGCAAAACTAATAAAAGAAAGCTTAATCAGCAAAAGCCTGGCCACCTATTATTTATAGTTTAAGAACAATTCAAATAAAAACGTATAATTGTATTGGCTTTATGAAAACAATAGAACGTTGCTACCGAATTTCTCAAATAAATTATTACCGCTAGGAGAAAAAACATTAATATAGCGAAATTTCCTATTGCATGACCGACTATCTGAAGAAAATTTTGCATCTTTTCGCTCGTGGATAAACATTAAAATAATGTTCAATTATAATGTGTAGGAGATTGCGTCAAGTTAGGTGTTGTTGAAAGAACTTTTTGTGAAAAATGGGAAATCTGTTATGAATGCAAATATGTTATTCAGACGCTACACACCGAAACAATTGTAAATGACACATCTAAGTTTATTTCTGGGGTTATGAATTTTTTCCAAATAAACTACTTTATGTACAAGTGAAAAATGCCCTGATATAAAACCACAACAAGCAATATGATTAAAAAAACACATGCTCATGAAAATATACATTATTTATATACATTAATTAGCAATACCTTTTTTTATATTAAAGATATTTGAAAATACAGAATATGTTCTCTTAAAGACAGAAAGACTCCAATTCCACTAAAAAAGTAAACAATTTCCAATCTAGTTCAAATATATATCTTGTAAATAAATTAAATATGCAGATTTCAAGGAACTTTTCATGAAAATTTAGATTTTTAAATGTAGTTTCTAGTTTCGAAGTCAATTTTTTTTCAGCATGTTTTCCTCAACCTGGACAAAAACTTCAGAATTTATTCATATGTATTCATTCTCCTCTTACTAAGATTCATAAAATTTAATTTTTATGTTGAATACGCATTTTACAAAATAATATGAAGCTGTTTAGTGCATGAATCGAAAATTCCTTTTATGTAAGCAAAATTATTTTCCTAAAATCAAATTAGTACACCCAAGATTTTGAACAATTTTTTGTTTTTATAATAAACCTTAATTTCAAAAAACAACATTTCCTCTGATGTCAGTTAAAAAATTTAGTAGATAAAAATTGTATGGGGAAATTACATTTATTTTTCATAATTTCAGTTTCACTAATATATCTGCCGCCATCCTAGAAGACAAAAATATGTTCCTAGATTATTTATCGCGAGCCTTTTTTCAGTTTCCCAGTGTAAGAATATGAATATACACTATAATAAATTACACGTGTGGAATTTCAATGAGAACTCAGTGATCTAAGTTTTTTGGGAAAAAAATTTATAGCGCAACTGTGTTTATTTCTATTGCAGATAATGTGACATTTCAAAATATGCTATATATTAGAAAAAAATAGAAAGCATTTTAAAAATTGCAGTAAATCATATATGGAAGTTTTCTTTCACACAGAAAAATTTTATGTAAATCTTTGCTCTAAAATTTTATTGGTCATTACAAATATATTTAGTTTAGTTTAACTACAGTTTTAGTTTACATAAATATATATATATAATTCTGCGTATGAAAAATTAAAAGAGATTTCCAGTGCCAATATTATTGACACCTTTAACGATCATATTGTCTGAAAATACAACAAATTTTATATTAATTATACACAAACGCAGGGCTTAATGAAAAAGCACCATTACTTTTGTCGTTACAAAAATACCAAGACATTTCTACTAATTACACAGACGAAACTTAATTCGGAAAACTAATTAATCGTCAACCATAAAAGAAAAGCCATCCTATGTTTTTCTTCCATTTAAAAAATTGAGAAAGCTCAGAAAATCTTGGAGTTTTTGTGATGCTTTCTTTTTAAACTGAAAACGGACGACTTTATTATAAAAGACTATTTAAATATGATAACTTCATTCTTTCTTTCTTTTCTTGTAAGGTTTAATTTAAAATGATCCTAAATGTAATGATCACACATTTGATTAAACATTAACAAGTTTCATAAATGGGTTTTGAAAGAGTATCTTAATACATAGGTGAATATTTCAAATTTCTGGGTATTAAATATATTCGCTTATGGAAATTACCATTATGAAAAATCATTGGCTTATCTAAAAATGTTCACAAATGAACAAAAAGTTAATTTATTCGTTTTTCTTAAAAAAAAATAAACGTTTCTAAATTTCATATATCCGTTTATTTACAAAGAAAAAAAGCTGAACTATATTTTCCGCCTTTTCGAAAAAAGGAAAAAAATGAAATTTACTTTACATGACATAAGAATTTATGAACTCCATAGAAAAATGAAAACACCATTTTGTAAAAAAATCACGGCTGATCTTGCTATGTGAGAATTGTTTTTTTAATAATATTATTATTTTGAAAATGAAAAAAAAAGCGTTCTATGGTATTATTATTTGCTTATTTTAAAGCGACTGAAGTGAGAGGTAATAATGTTGGAACTAATTTCAAAACGAAGATGGAGGGATATGCGTTTTAATATACAACCGAACTTCACTAACGTGAGTATGCACGGTAATAAGCAATTTGTTTGTGTTAAAAGTTATTTTCTTCTCGCATACCATTGGTAGTTACTTTAATCATTGGTATCTGGCAGTTCTATATTATTGGCTGAATGCGAGATATTATCAGTTGTTTCTCCATTAGGGTACCATACAGGCGATTGACATTACCTCACGATACGTGTACGACCAAGCTTATTTGGGAGCTGAGACCAAATCCAGTTCGTGTTAAAAGTAGTTAGGTTATCCGGAAATGATGAGATAGTATTACTAAGTTATTTAAATTTGACGAGGATTCAGGAAACAGTTCGTGTTAAAAGTAATTCACGTTAACGAGATTCGACTGTACAAGAAACGATATGCTGTAGAGATGGATTGCGGAAAGTGCAGCTGCCACTACACCTTTGAAACCAACGAACCGATAGCAACAGTGAAGGGGATAAACTAGTTTCTTGCTTCCAAAATTTCATACACATAAAGTTGTGTATTTGTACTCTGTTACACCAGTTCCTTTTCGTATGTACGATGACGAAACTCACACAAATGTATTCGATATACAAGGATTCAAAGAAGTCAAGCTTCTAAAGAATCAGGCAATGTTGTTTCGTTCCCACTTCCCTGCCAAATGCCTTCCATTATTGCAGGGGACCTGGCTAGATCATTTGCAGATAACGTGGTGTTGGCAGATCCCAATTGCGGATCAACATTATCATACTGGCGACTTTGACGAGCATTTGCACAAGGTATTTGTTCAAAATCAGTGAGAAGACCACGATTCAATCGCTGTCTTTCGGAGTGAAAAATTATAGTTAAAGTGGATGACTGACTCCATGGAAAAGCTATTTCCCCTGTAAAGAATGATTCAACATGAATGTTATATTATATGCATATAAACATAAGATCATTTAAAATAATTCATCAAAATTTTGATATTCCTTCTTTAGTAATTCATTTTTTTAGGGCAACAGGATTTTCATCCATCTATGGACATCACTACAAAACCGGATCAGAAATACATTTTACAGAGTTTAAAATTCCATCTACATCTGATTTCACCTTTTTATATTCTCTAACGCAGTGGTTCCCAAACTTCTTGTCCCGCGGAGCTCTTTTTAAACAAAAATTGTATCGCGGAACCCCTGACCCCTTTTCACTTTTAATATGTGTTTTTTTAGGTAGAGCCTATACGCAAGTTAATAGTAATTATAAAATGTATTATATAGTAACTAATGAGAGGAATGGGTTTATTTAGTTTGCATAATTCGTTGATGTTTTATTGAATATAACCTCAAACCATTGGCGTGCGCAGAAAGCTCATGGGAGGGGGGGGGTTAGAGAGCTAAAACTCTATATATATTCATATGTATATACAGGGTGTCTCAGCATCAGGGTTGCAAATATCTAGAAGGGGTAGGGTATACCTAGACGAACAATATTTGCCATAGAACCTAGGGTCGCAAACCACTCACAGCGCCAGTTCTAAAACCGTCCAGCATGCACAAATAGTGACAACCAGTGCATGAGAAGCGCAAAATGCGATGTCCTAATCATCTATGCACTTGAGCAGCTGACCTGAGTTTTATCTGGCGCTTTTCACGCACTGGTTGTAAATATTTGTGCATGCTGGACGGTTTTAGAACTAGCGCTGTGAGTGGTTTGCGACCCTAGGTTCTATGACAAATATTGTTCTTCTAAGTGTACCCTACCCCTCCTAGATGTTTATAACCCTGGTGCTGAGACACCCTGTATACAAAATTTCATCATAATGGGGGTCACAACCCATATCACCCCTTCGTGCGTACATCTTTTTTGCATGTCACGATTAAATTATCAGAGTACTATAGCTCAAGCCGTAGAACCTTTGCTTTAACACAAGAATAGATGTCAGGTCAGGGCGGTGGGTCCATTTAGCCCGTAAACTCATGTGAGCTGTAGATAATAGAGTTTTCTAATGATGTTATAGATGTTAGTGGCATTAGTGAAAGGGAGAGGGATAGAAATTTTTTTTTAATGATAAATAAATAAATAGCAGAATTAATGGGGTTAGTTTAGCTAAAGAGGTTTGAAAATTATGGGAGAGTAACTCTCGGATTTTGTTCATAAACTTACTTTAATAAAATTCATATTTATGTAGTTATGTTAATTGTATGCTTATTGGCAGTGATAATTTCTACTCGAATTTTAATTGTTGATTATTAAAAAGTTGAAAAGTAGAAAAAGTTTTGGTGTAGCCATCCAGCCTGTTATGTAGTTAAGTAGATCCAGCACACTTTAATAATGTTTTTACAAATGACGACGGCACCTCTTCTTCTACTGTTGAAGTAATTCCACCTCATTGTACCCCATACTGTCAACCTCGTGATGTGTACTTCTTCCGTCAAGTAAAAAATTTCATTAAAAGGTTACAAAATTGTGTTGAAATCTTACAAGAAAATAGTCATTTAAACACGCGA
>QLNU02015360.1:118102289-118141953 GCA_006491805.2 Dysdera silvatica | reverse complement strand
CCGTATCTGAGGGTGTCCGTTAAGAGTTAAGAGGGGTTTCACTGTATATGTATTTATATACAAACTCACGAGTTGTGTTGCTTGGTAAAAATCCGCATAATCTTTCGCCATCCAAAATCAAATAATCGTGACTACAGGCAACACTTGGTTCCATGTCGAATATGGATAATCGAACTTTAAGTTGGCATATCGTGGAAGATGATCGGCGTATAGTATATCGGCAATCAAGCCCTGGGGGATAATTTAGTGGATAGTATTCACTGCGAAGTTCAAAATTCGGTGCTTCTATTTCTTTATCACATGGATTTCTAGTTTCCGTTTGACCGCATGGAATTTGCCGTATGGACAACAAAAATCCAGGTTCTGTTGCCCACGGGTCACTGGAGAACGTAAGAACTTTCTCTGGAGAACGAAAATCAAACACACCTAAAAGAACAGCATTATTAAGATTACATGTTTCAACGTATCTATTGTCTGTAAACATGGGAATATACAGAGTCTTGGAACAAAAAAATAAAGCAAGGCATTTGTTTTAAATCTTTGGAAAAATTAACATAAGAATAGCCCTAATAAAATTATTTTTTATATGCAGTGGAATCTATTTGTGACGATATTTTCCCCCAGTTCCTTGGTTAGTGTTATAAGTAGTTTTCAATGTATTGTATAATACAGGGTGATCCAGATCAAACAGGTGTTCATACCTCTCTGTTGGGAAAACTACTTGGCCAATTTCACCTAAATATCGTACACATGCTCTCCAGAGTATGCGGTTTTGATTTCTGAAAGAAAGAATTGAGTTCATATTTCGGCCGCTAGGGAAGGAAATGGTGCTGCGGAGCAGGCAATTTATTAATATTAACAACGAAAAAGTGTTTTAACATGCAATAACCTTTATTGCAATCACATGAAATTAACTACAAATTACAGTATACCGTAGGACAGTAGGTATGACTAAAAAAAGATTTGTGCAATAACTTTATTGCTATCACATGTGGAACCACACTATCATCACAGATACGGCTCGATATGTCCTCCGTCTCTTTGCTCTAGAAATTGCATTCGATGCACAACACATTCCACGGCAGAACGTAACTCATTCGCTTGGAGGTGGGATACATGTTGCGAAATTCTGTCTTTTAAGACTGCTAAGTTCGGAACATTGCCTTTATAAACGCAGCTCTTTAAATATCCCCACAGCCAAAAGTCACAAGGGTTAAGATCGGGTGACCGAGGCGGCCAAGATGTTGAAAATGACCTGCTAATCACTCTGTCATCCGAAAAGTTTTGCCGTAATAATGTTTGAACAGGCAACGCGATGTGCGGGGGTGCACCATCTTTCATGAAGATTGTAGTGTCAAGACAATTTCTCTGTTGAAGCGAAGTGGTGGCGCTGAATAAAGTATTCATGACGACGGACCAGAATATAATAAAATTATATATGTTTATTTCTAATTTTCTCCGCTTTACTGGGAGAATGGTGTTGGCTGATGAAATCATCGCTTTAAAGAATTGCAATGCGGTCGACGCAGTCGGCGCCTGAATTACAACTGGTTTATACAACAATTTTCCGCAAGGTGGCGGTACAAAGCATGAAAATGGTAGAACTGTTTTATAAGACTTAACACGAAGGAATGACGAAGTTCTGGAGCATAAATGCATACCTAGAGCCAGTAACAGAACATGTCATTGGCCCCGAGGCCGTATTTTCTTCAAAGAAGTAAGGACCAATGACGAAAGATGAGGTGAAGCCACACCACACTGTCACTTTTGGAGCATGCAACGGAATTTGTTGATGAACGTGGGGATTTGTGTCAGACCAAATACGGCAGTTACGTGTGTTTACAGCGCCATTCAAGTGGAAATGGGCCTCATCACTCCACAGTATCTGCCAAGGCCATTCATCATCCACTGTCATCCGAGCAATGAACATCAAAGCAAATGTTTTCCGCACGTCATTATCACCAGAAAGCAATTGCTGAGTGTGGGCTATCTTATATGGATAAAACTTCAGGACATTTCTCATAACTCTCCACACTGTCGTATATGGCATGTCCAATTCCCGTGATATCGCACGTGCACTACTGCTACCATGTGCACTTGCTGCTCCCTGCTCCACTACTGCAGTTGCAACTTCTTCAAATTGCTGCACTCGAGTTGGTTTGCGGCCTCGTCCTGGTTTAACGGTGAATGTTCCAGTCTCCTCAAAATACAAGACCATTTTTCGAAGATTTGTAATTGTGAGAGTGCGTCTGCGTAAACCTTTTACCTGCCGAAATGCTTTAAGTGCAGCAGAAGCATTGCTATTTCGTTGATAAAAGAGCTTAACAAGTAACGCGCGATCTGGTAAAGTAAGTTTCATGACGGAGTCCTCGTATGGTGAAAAAGTGCTTCACGACTCCTTATATAGGCAGAGGATGTTGCGCATGTTAAGTAATATGTAAATTGCCTGCTCTGCAGCGCCATTTCCTCCCCTAGCGGCCGAAATATGAACTCAATTTTTTCTTTCAGAAATCGAAACCGCATACTCAGGGGAGCATGTGTATGAAATTTGGGTGAAATTGACAGAGTAGTTTTCTCTACAGAGAGGTCTAAACACCTCCTGTTTAATTTGGATCACCCGGTATATTGGATTTTAATTTAAATATTGATGTGTGGGCCACGAATATGATTTAATATGAGGCACATATATATTCATAAGCGTGCTTGCGGCATTAGCTGCCCTGGGCGAAACGTATTTTCGCTGCCCTCAAAAATGTTTTAAGGGCAGACGATTTTAAGGACCAACGATAAAAAAAAACTGACCAGGGTTTAGCATTACAAAATAAAGTTTTTCACTGGTTTAAACTCCAAAGGTAACAAGAAGATAATAAAGTCAAATTAAAAACGAACATTTCTAAACGAAGTTAGTAGGGACATACCAATCACTCTGCATTTCTTGCTTAACTTCGATGTTGTGGATAAATGGAAGTGTTTTATTTAGCTCTACTGAAGCACTTTAAACACAAAGAAAAACCAGTACAATGTAATTATAAATTTACGCTTCTCAGAACTTGGCAACAAGTTTTTTTTGTCGAAAATCGGAGATTTCTGTAGTGGCTATTTGGTCACCACAATAAACATGATAAAGGGTATAGTCTGGTGCATTTATATAATGATAAGTGGCATAGTCTGGTGCAAAATAAATATGCACGTTATTAGTAAAATGCTAACGCATTTGACTAATAACGTGTATATTTATTTTGACCACCATTTAGAAGCCTCATGAACATTATGGAAAATATTGTCACATACAAAATATCAATTGGCCAAATAATCTGGAAAAGTGTATAAGGGCCGCTAAAATTTTATTTCTTGGTGAATGCCCTGCATATTTAGCGGTCCTGGGCGGCCACCCAGCTTGCATCTCCTAAGCATGGACCTGCATATATTAAATCTTTACTGATTTGTGACTTTTAAATAAAAAATTGCAAATATCGTATTATTTATTGAAAATTTTTCGAGGAGATCTTTAAAAACGTATACTAATTAAACACTCTGTATAAAATAATCGGTTAAAAATTATTTCTCCAAGTTACAATGTATTGAAAAAATAAAAAGCATTTGGAACAAGGACGTCGTGTAAGAGAATATAAGTTCTCGATGTTTCATTCTCCGGGCCACAAGAGCTGAAAAAAAAATTGCAAATAAGTATATAAAACTTAATTCTCATTATATGATCGAACTTATCGATCTTTTTATCTTCTTGTTTGATGATTGTTTACAATCAAAGTTTTCAACACTTAGTAGCATTAGTCAATCAATTAATTTTACTTGTTAATGCCGAGGTGAAATGTTGTTCGTCTCATTTACAGAACGTTATTCAGAAAGCATGTTCAATAATTGAACAAAATGCGTCACAGATGTTTAAACATTTTCGTTTCTCACAAAACGAAACATTTACTGTAGAAAATTTTTATGATAATTTCTGAATGTGAAAAATTAAAGAAAATAATTTACGTGTCGTTCCAGTAGATCTATCTCCACATGCCCTCCATCCATCAATTTCTAAATAATCTCGGTAGCAGCCACCACTCCCTGCTTGCAAACGAAAATCCAGAAACGTTACGCGCAATTGACATATATGTTCTCCAAGACGGTGCACCGTATATCGGCAATTGATATTGTTCGGATAGTTGGCAGGATAGTTTGGGCTAGAAAACCTGCCATCGGTACTCCATAGATGACTGTCGCACCCCAGTGGTTGCGTAGGCACAGGCACACCACCAGAACAGTCTAATTGTCTAACGTATAAAAAGAAACCAGGACGTGGATTAAGGGAGTCAGATTTGAAACGTAAGACCTTTTCATAACCCCAGAAATTAAGAGTTCCTGAAAGTAAAAAAAACATAATAAAATATATATAATTTAGTGTATATAAGTATTCCTTATTTTACATAGGCCTTGTTACGTTTATTGTTATATTAAAAAATTTCAATTTATATATAAAACCATTTATGATAATTTTTATATATTTTAATATGCTTTGAGATTTGAAATTATTTCTCACTGATGTCTCCATAGAACTTACAGTCATTATTCAATTTATCAAATTTAACACTACATGCATATCTATTACATTCAACCATCTGCTGCTATATGCAAATCTCTCTCTCTCTCTCTATATATATATATATCATCATCATCATCATATTCAACCATTATCTATCCACTGCTGGATGAAGGTCTCTCCAAATGCTTTCCACACAAGTCTATCCTGAGCAATTCGCTTCCACGTCACCCCAACCTGTTTTCTTATTTCATCCACCCATCTAGTTTGAGGACGTTTTCTAGGTCTTCGGTGGTCTCTTGGAATCCAGTTCAGAATTTCTGTTGTCCATCGTTGATCAGTTCTTCTTGCAATATGCCCAGCCCATCGCCATTTCAGCCCTTTTACTTTAACAATGATGTCCTCTACTCTAGTTTGCTCTCTCACCCAAGTGTTTCTTTTTCGATCTCTCCTAGTTATTCCAAGCATGCACCTCTCCATGCTCCTTTGCGTTGTCTGTAACTTTCGTATTGCTCCAACTGTTAGACTCCATGTCTCTGATCCATAAGAGAGGACTGGCAATACACACTGGTTGAAGACCTTTCTTTTTAGACACAAAGGCAATTTCCCCTTCAGGATAAAACTGTTTCTTCCAAATGCACTCCAGCCAAGTTTAATACGTCTGTTGGGTATATATATATATATAAGTACCTGCTACTATTCATCATTCATCTATTCTTGTCCTGGACTATTCATCTGCCCAATGTTATTTTTAAAAAAATTCTTATTCTGAGAAACCTATATTGTCTATGGAAATTTTGTTAGTAACCGTTAGTCTCTTGCTATCTAGTCGTGAGTTTCAGCTATTCATGGTTGATAAGTTTGTACTGCGTGCGTGCGTGTGTGTGTGTGTGTTACATATATATGAAGGGGTGCAGAAAATGAAAGAACAGGATTTTTTATATTTTTCATAATATCGATATTCATTGTGTATACATACAGTCAAATCTGGTTATAGGGAGCTCAGTAATGACGAGAGGAAATAAAACATTTGACTGATCACATTCAAAATATACAGGACGAAAACACGTTATTGCTTGCAAAACGTGTTATAGCGAGTAATAGCTTATAATAAATTTTTCCCCATAATTTGCGTAGGTCGAGTATAAAAATAGATTTTTCCCCTTTTCTTCAAAGAAAACAGAAGTTGTCCTTTTTCTGAGGTTACAGCATCCGATATTCCTGCTCCTAGAGATATTGTCACTGAGCTACAAGCTGCAAACCAATCAGAATCGGATAATGATAGCAATAAGGACTTACCCGTCGGCTCACCACCAACCTATGTAATGACATCAGTGTGGCGAAAATATGTGAAATTCTGGTATTTAAACATATAATAAATGTAAATCATGTGATATTTGTTTTCGATTTTTATTGTCACATTTATTTTTATCTTATTTTAGTAGTTACCAGGTTTTAACGAAAACTCGAATATGACGAGTGAAAGTGTGTAGTCTACTCACCAAAAGAAGTTCGATGGTACCGTTAGAAAATAACGGGAGCTGACGTCACAAACGGCCTAGCCGATTACAGCAGAAGGGAGGATGTCAACTCCTCCCCCTCCTGAACTGGTTTTTGGCGCAGACAAACGTTCGCTAAAATCCAGTTCTGAAATTGGGTCCCCCTCTACTGTAATCGGCTAGGCCGTTTGTGACGTCGAACAAACTATAGGTATCTTCATGCTCGTTATAAACGGGTTCTACTGTATTTGCAAATATTATATGTGTATACGCGTTATGCACCTATGTATTTACGCACATTAATAAAAAATCAGCACATTATATTTCTACTTACTGACTTGATCTTCTGGAATTCTGCCACACAAGCGTTCGGATTCAAGCTGCAGATAATCGTAAACGCATCCAGGACTAGACTCAACATCGAAATCTAGGAATCGTATATCGATTTGGCAAACAGATTCTCGGTATTTCCTGACAACGAGGTGACAGTCTAAATTGTTCGAATAAGCATTAGGAAAACCAGGGCTTTCGAGGTAAAATTCTTTTTCATAGAAGACTCTATTGCAATTATTTGGCACTCTATCGCCGATGAGGTCTACAAAACAGAATAAAATATTCATACTCAGTTTATTTAAAATGATGTTCAATTTAGTTTGATCAGGTGGGATGATCATACTTGCCTGTGCCACCTGGCGATCTAACAGGTTGTCCTGGTGGCGGACATGGTATTTGCTGAAACAGGAGGTGGAATCCTAAATCAGATCTTAATGTGTCAGTCCTATAGATAATTTGCACGTTGCCCGACGCGTCAAAAGTCACGTTTTCTGCAAAGGGTATAGTAATGTAATCAAGGATTTGCTGTTCTACAAGCAGTGGACAAATTATGCTTTTTTTGGAAGTACAACAGTCAAATCTCGTTAAGACGAACACGCTTAAGACGAATTACTTTTAATACGAACCGTTTTCTGAAGTCCCGTCAGATTGTATAGCATACTATGCTTTCTGGAAAAGGCGAATTACTCTTAATGAAAACATATTTTCTGTTCCCCTTGGTGTTCGTCTTAACGAGGTTCGACTGTGATAAGCTTTTGCTCTTACTTCGTTGACTTCGCAGTGCTGTTCCACAAAATCGATGACCATCCAATTGAACAAAACTGCTGATACATCCAGGTGTGTATTCAACATTAAAATCGACGAAGTCTAACTCAACTTGGCAGTAACCAGAATGTCTTCTACCTATGCTATACCGACAAGCGGGCTCTTTGGATTCGGGGCTTCGATGGGTCACAAGTTCCCCAGAAACGTCTGTGATGAGTACGTCACAAGCATGCACGGCATCAATAACTGGAAAAGAAATAACTATCAATGAGCGAAAGTTTTTCACGCGATTAGAACTTTCAAGCGTTCTGTGGCATATTATGTATCAAAACAAAACACTGCACATGCAAAATATTATTGATGACTTTAACAATAGTTCGGAATATTTAAGTGATCTAATTACCTAAATGTAATGTAAAAGTTAAAGGTTTTACCGTTGAGGTCATTATCGCAGGTTGCTATTTGTTTCATGCTGATTTTGAAGCCACTTTTGACTATTTCTTTATTAGATTTGAAGGCGAGAAGCAATTCATCTTGTTTGTTATCAAACGGATATTCAACTGCAAATATAATTTATTATAAAAATATCCAACGCAATAAACATACAAAATTAACAAAGATAATGTTATTATTCTATCACTATCTAAATTTTTGTAAGTTACATTATGAAGAATTTGTAAAATTTTTAATCAAATACGAATCCATCGAAGAAAAATCATTCGAGTTTGATTTATATAGTCACGCTCGTGAAAAGACTTGTTAGAGTGTCACTCTGTAAAGTGAGAAATTTCAGTTTTCCTGATTTCTAGAATTTGTGGCACTTTTCATTTTCGTGATAATTGTTGAATAAACCTATATATGACAATAAAATTGAACTGTTGTATATCTATCACATTTTACATTAAAATATCAAGAAATTAACATCCTTTCACTGATGACTGGATGTTCCGGAAAGGAATTTAAAAAATAAGCAAGGAAATAAATGGAACATCGAGGCATAAGAAACGTGGAAGATACATTTGAAATAAAATATCTAGATAAAAGGGCCTTACAAATTTTGTTTTTCAAAGAAATTAATTTGTAAGTTCAGTGAACGGTCTCGAGAACAGGGCTGTAGCTAGGGGGTGGCGTTAAAGGCCCAGACCCGGAAGTTCCGGCGAGGAAGGGCATAAAATCGACTGAAATAATTCACAGGGGAGAGTATGTCCGTGACTAGGGGCGCAATCTAGACGGTTCTGCCAAGCTACGGCGCTGTTCAAGAAACGAGTCTGACAAAAACATTTTTAAAACATGCTGAGTAGGTACTCTCCGGCGCAGTATAGCCCAGATGCTCTTGCGCCATAAAAAAGCCAAACAAACAAAGGTACTCTCTAAGAAAATATATGGTGGAAATGCAATCAATTATTTACTTATATGAAAACACAATCATCTACTTACATGAAAATACAATTAATTATCGACTTACGTGAAACTACAATTAATTATCGACTTATATGAAAATATAATTAATTATCTACTCATAAGAAAATACAATTAATTATCTACTTACATGAAAATACAATCAATTATCTACCTGCGTATTAAATATCTATATGAATGAATGACATCTTTCATACGTGACGATAATACATTATACAAAATACTGGACATTTTTACATTTCCGAAAATACATTGCTCAAAATTAAAATTACCCTATAGCGCACTGGTCTTCTGAATAGGGCATTTCAAATGTCGATTGGTATATATTGAACAACTAGTTGAGAAAGGGGATATGCGGATACGATTTTCTCATTTTTTAAAGCTATATTTAATTTTTTTCTCATTGTATATTAATAACTTCGGGAAAGAAATGCCATGTATATTTGAAGGTATACTAATTTAAAATGAACAAAATTGTATGTAAAATCACACAGGTAATTAGCCGCATCCAATAGTGCCAGAGAGGGAAACCAGAATTTTGATAAGAATTTTTTCTCACATCAGTCCAAAATCAGTTATTTCTACAGGGAGAGGGTAGCCTAACCCTTCACAGAAAAATTTAGCCCCCTTAGAAAAACAAAAACCACAAATGAGCTTACGTACATAGCAATCAGGTGGGAGTTATAACCCCCACCCCCCCGATCTCGAGGCTTATCTCACCAGTAGTTATTTTTTTTTAGTAAAATTTTAACGCAATCCAAAGTTTAGTAAAATTATAACGTGTGTAAGATATTATTATCTTTCTCAGATTTAACACAATTGTTAACTGGTCAACACATGAAGCCACCCAGGCAAGGTTTCGTAAATTTTTTGCCTTGAAGAATTGAGATGCTTAATATTTTTCGACATCCAAGTTTAAGCTCAAATTAGAACATTTTTTGTAAAGAAGAAAAAAGAGATAGCATCCTGGCTTGGTAGCTTTACGTGTTGATCACTTGGTAATTATTACCCTAATATTAAAATCCTGAGGAGGGTGATAGTATCTTACAGACTTTACATACGAAGGAGAAAAGAATCGTTCCTGTGTTCTAGTAGCCGAGTAGATTAAGACACTTCGGTTCATACGGAGGGTCCCCGGTTCGACCCCGGGATAAGACGGTGTCTCTTTTTTTTTTTGCTTTAAAAAAAATAAATAAAAGCGCTGCTCCAGCTTAAACGTGGGCGTCAAAAACGTTAGCCAAAATTATAGCGTTTCGTCAAAAGGTGGCTGAAATCTCTATAAAAATAATAGAAATTCATACTAAATAGTAGCTTAATATTTTTTTAAAGAATAAAAAGCATTGTGTTAATATTTTATAAAAGCAGTTACCCTTAAAGTATAAGTTCTATTTACCCAATAATCATTTCAACTCAACGAAGTTCGATCAACGAATGTTCATGCTTTGGTGTAAATTGCCACCAAGATTTTAACAATATATGGTTAACATACTGTTATAAAATCTCGTTAATTGGACACATCATGGGGCAAGTGATTCACATCGGGTTATCGAGGTAGCAAAACTATAGTTCGTATATTTATAGAAGCAAAAACTATAGTTCGAGTGCGGAGAAATTTTATGCATGAGGATAGGAAATGTCATGGCCGTATCTAGATGGGGGATCTTAGGGACCGGTCCCCCCCGAAACTAAATTTTTAATGGGACTTGGCTACGGCCTTGCATGCTGTGATTGTATCGATATGACCTTCCATGCTGTGATTGTATCGATATGACCTTTCATGCTGTGATTGTATCGATATGACCTTTCATGCTGTGATTGTATCGATATGACCTTTCATGCTGCGATTGTATCGATACATGCTGTAAAAATTTTTGAACAACCTCCGAAATTAAATCCTGGCTACGGTCTTGGGAAGTGTAATTATCGAGAACTCTCAAAACTTTTCTATTTTCGCTGAGAATTTTCTTGTTAAATTTTCTTAACCAACATCCGAAAAGCAGAAGGGATGTGTTTACATTGACTTAAGCGAGCATCTATTTTGAGATGTCGAGTTAGTTAAGTTCTTCTCTCTCTCCATAGACAATACATTAAACTAAACGAAATCCTAAGAAAATTCGAGTTATCCTGGACGTCAAATCATCCGAGGGTGGGGTTAAAGAAACTCCACTGTGTGTAAAAAATGTTTTTGTTTCGTTCTGGTGAACTTCAATGTAATAAAGAATTACTTCACCTTATGTTGCAAAGCAATCTTAATACAGAAAAAAGAAGTATATATTAAGAAGGGATTTTATGATTAAAAGTAGAATTATTTTGATAATAGCAGCTGGTGCGTGATAAAATTGAAGGTAATTGAGAAAAGGGCGTGTGTATGAAAGTGAATGAATTGTAAATATTTTGTAATATATTAATATGTATATAATATTTATATATTGTTTAATAATTTGATAATATTCTGTGAAAATTTTACTCAAACAAGAAGAAACTTTTTATGTGTCATAGATAGGATTACCCTTGCATTTATCTTTGCATATGAATAAAGATAATATATGTTTAAATTAATAACATGTATAGAAGCAAATTATGTTTCAGAGCTTTGCTTGAGGTTTGATTCCTACCCTTTTCTATTAGATTTAACTAATTGGCAGATGAAAATAGATTAACAGTTACATTGCAAAAGTTGATTAACTACTTTAATATTAAATTAGATTAAAAATGATTAACTGTCAAATTACATTACCCAGCTGCATAAAAAAATTGCATTAAATGATTGTATAAAACTTACCAACGGTGTCTTGATTTATTTGTCCACAAAGTCTTTCATCACCAATCGCAAAATAATCACTTTTACATCCAGGGCTCATCTCCAAATCGAATTTGTTGAACGTAATTTCTACACCACATGTCTCTCGTGAAGCTCGTCCAATGACGTAACGACATAACTGTCCGCTTCCATAGTTGGCAGGGTAACCTGGATGCTCTAATATAAATTCCTTTTCCATTAATCTGCGATCACAATTCTTTGCTGACTGCTCGGATACTAAATGAATGAGTAAATAGTACAGATTTTATAGACACGCAATAGAAATGCTTTCGGATACAGGAATAGAATAAATGAAGAGGTACGTATAGTTGATTGTAATAAGTTCTGCCACTGCAAGTATTCACACATTTCGCATAAATTCAATTTAGAGCAACTATTTATTCCTAATGGAAAAATTATAAAAATATACAGAATTCATTTTTGGAAATATTAGAGCAAGAAGTGAATAAGCAAAGCATAATATGCTCCTTAACACCTCTCTCTCTCTTAGCTATATTTACACATATACATATAAATCACTGGCGTACGCAGGGGGTGTTGATGGGGGTTGTAACCCCCCATTGCAATGAAATTTTGTATATTTAATATAGGAATATGTGAGTTGTAGATCTGTAAACCCCCATTGAGCCTATAACCCTTTTATGAACTTCCCATGATATGAATATATCTAAAATAATGTACTATAACATTCTCGAGCGTTAAGTAACTTACTTTTAAAATAAGTTAAAATATAAAACTTGGTAGGTGTGGCATGTCTGCGAATTCTCAATTTTTACCGGCATGAAACAGCTAAAATGCAATTATCTCATTTTATAAAGCAAACTTAGGCTTCGTTAGAATTTGTAATTTGTTTAAAACCCTTTTTAAACCGTATTTTGAGGTACGATTAGACTGATGGAATTTATTCGATAGATTACATTAGGATTTAATAAATAAAAATACTTAAACTTTTTTGTCTTACTGAAAGGTTTCAACTACATGAGAACAACAGATGGAAAATTTGATATATTTTAGAAAGTATACAAAGCATGGAACCTTTTGATTAATAAAGATTTTGAAAACATATATTAATAATATAGAAATAAAATATAGTAATATATTAATACTTTGTATCCCACCGTCAAGTTCTTACATATTACTTATTTAAAATGTCTTAAATAAAAAATAAATGAATGCAAAATTGTTAATTACATGGCAAAAAATGAAATTTCATGTTTTATAAAAGATAGAACTCCGCATTTCAAACTGAACATTTTTAATTTAATAATTTTTGTTAATTATTTCAGAAGCAGAAACACGCCGTTAGCAATTTAATTGCGTGCCGTGTACTCCCATTGCATTCCTGTTCTAACATATGAAACGAGGAATAAAATTCAAATTGAACAATTCAGTTCCAAAAACGATGACGCCAGAAGATTAATTATTTAAAAGAGGCATTTTTTTAATTTCTTGATTTCATCTTCACTCCGAAAAAAGAACTAAATTAAAGCTATTTTTGCTTCAATATACAGACCGTGGAAACAAAGCGGATCAACGAAAATTCATTTTACTTTCAGTATCACTCTTCTTCAAAGTAGAAGTTTAATTAACTTTGCACAGTAACTGCCACATCCAAATTAAAAGACCAAAAACACTTTGAATAATTTATCAAAACACGAGAGTGGGTAGTAATAAATTATTTTATGTGCTTCGTGCGTTTTTTCGATTTATCTCAAGTTCGCATTATTAATTTACAAGAAATGTCTTGCCTTCAGTACCTATAATATAGTTTTGTTATTCTTGTTCAAGTTCGCATTTGTAACGCAAACCCTTGGATTTTGTAGATTAATGGAAATATATAATCGTATTTGCATTAATATTGCAGCGGGGGTCCATTTTAACCGCATCCGTTTCAACAGCGCCCTACGTCTGTCCGGATAAAACTTTCAAAGGCGATAGTTGTCAAGAAACAAATGAAAATTTCTGCTTTTTTTTTTTTTTTTAAATAATAAGCCTTCTATTATGTACAGCCCGTGAAACAAAAATCTGAACACCCGTTTGCCATTCTCGCAATAATTGTGCTATAGAAAATTCAAAGATGCCAATCAATAGGAAACACTGAAATCGACTAATCCATATGCACAAAATTTGCATAAGGGACCGTCTTCATTTAACGACAGGAAGAGTTTTGGATGAAGTAATAAATGTAGGAAGAGTCTATTGCAAATACCAGGACGATGCTTTGATTGCAATTATTCTAGAAGTTGCAAATTTCAATTAGAACATCTTTCCATCGACCGAAGCATGACATTATTTTCATTAACCGTCGATACATGACCGGTTTATTGGCAACACGTTGCACTAGTCTAACGAAAGAAATCGTTACACCAAATGTATCAGTGTAGTTAATTTAATTTAATGCACAAATAAATTCTGCGTAATCATTTATTCCATATCGATAAATGTTTTTATAGGTTTTAAAAGCTGGTTGTCTCACTTAAGCTACTGATTTGAACAATCATTATTTTATTAAAGAATGTTGCATTTTTATTTATTAATTTTCTGTATATAAAGATCACAGAGGGAGAGCCATCTTCGAAAGGTTTTGATATTTTGCACAAATGAATTGATTTTAGTATGATGTGGCGTACATGTGGTCCATTACCGCTTTCGGACCCGCTGGTTTAGATTCGATTCTTTGCAAACTTGGTTGTATGTAAATATATCACGCAGGTCACGTTACGTTGTCGGTCTCGTCACAGATCGCCTATAAGGAAGGCTTACGACGTAAGAGTATGTAAACAAAAAGAAATAAATTTGGTTTGATCAAATCACCATAACGATCAATGTAAGGTTACGATAACACCGAATTAGGTATACTAGGACGCTACAGGCTTGGAAGATAAAGAGCACGTAAAAACGATATTCCTGAAACATGAAGTTTGAGAATCTCGGAAAGGTGCGCAGATGCCTTTCAGTTAAAATAAAATTCTTTATAAGAGAATTTTTTTTTTATCAAAACCTCTCCCCTTTTCATCAAAACCACAGTTTTTAAAATATTGCGTGTGGGCCTGTAACCTTATATTAAGACTGGTTGTGTAACATATATACAACTAGTCTTAATATAAGATCACATACTATATCAAATAACATATTCTAATTTATATAATATTAGCAATCGGAACAAAATGTGCATGATCACACAATGTTTCAAATTATTTCTTGTAACCCATATAAATATGTCAAACCCAGAAAACAAGGCTTGCTACACATTATTATAAACAAATGCTCAACAGAAATTTAATAACAATGTGTTTCAACTATTTTGTAATCATTAGCAAAATGTGTAAGTAATTCTAGAGGGGAATTTCATTAGGGACATTCTCCAAAATTGCACGTCTGTTATCTTTTAGTAAACACACTACCAAATGCATTCTTAGTTAAAAATAAAGCATACATTCAGGAATGTGCCAAAGATCCTTATCTGGCCATTCGAAAAACAAGGGCTAGTCTACTATTAATGTGATCGGTATTTGTTTTTAATTTAGACATTATACTAATTTTAGAAAAATTGTGCTTCGTGGTGTCTGAATTTATCCTCCTTTTTTCCTATTTACTATAAGAATTAAAAAACGCGTTCTTTTCAAGAAAAGAAAACCAAATTTGAACAAAAATCAAGTTTTGAAATGGCATTGATTATTTTCAAAAAGGGAACAGTTTATTTACGGAAGACAATTTTTCCCGAAAGAAAATTAGTTGGTTTGACTCCTGTAGATTGTTTCGGAACTTGAGTGCGATAGATTGTTTCGGAACTTGAGTGCGATAGATTGTTTCATGGTGATGTATTGGTGTTTGGTGGAACCAGTTATGATGGGCGTATCTTTAAATAAGCTGTTACAAAAAGAAACAATGTGCAAGTGTGCTTCTGAATGAAGCATAATGGCCTATAAATATTAGAACAAGCTAGCCTTAGAAAAGCTTTCGTGATCTATTCATTTATCGAAACAAAGGAAACACTGCTTAATTTTCATTTTTCTCTGCCTTCTTTTCTCTTATTCTTGATTGCTGTTTATACGTGATATCCCTCGAGTGGAAACACGTCAAGGCCTGCCACACCAAGGTCATTGATTCTGCATCTTTGCACTAGGCTCCTTTTACCTTGTAAACAAGTTTGAAGATGCGGAATAGGATCCGAATAGCGCTTTGATTCGGAAACTCGGAACTCCTGAAATAACATGCAAACAGGTGCGGACTGGCCCCCGGGCCGTTTGAAGGACCCAGTCCACGGCTGCATGCAAACGACCTTGATTCATTGTCTTCTGCTTTCGAGATGCAACATTAGAGAGTAGTTGATAGTATTCGATTGAAAAATGGGGCGTTATAATATATATTATATATCTATTTTCTAAAATTTAAGTTTGGAAGGAATGTGTTATGAGTGATGTGGGGTGACTCATATCTTTATTTGCTAATTTTATTTAAAGATTGCGAGAGTTACCAACTTGCATTAGTTTAACTTTAAGATCGCGGAAAAAAGATTTCACCACTTATCAGAGAAAAGATGATTTTCTGGCTCGTGTAAGTAAAAGTACTTCTTTTCTGCTTTAGCGTCTCATATTATCTCGGTTTCCCATTTTGGCATTATCTCAGAAGAGTTAAATATTTATTAGCCACTTATCCTAAAACAACCCATCAGTTAGCTGAAGGGAGTAGATACATTTGCATATATTTATGAGGTTTTGGCTGCTTCAAGAATACTTTGGGATAGATATTTTCGGTTACAGGCAGCAACTATTTTCAAGACATAGCGAAAACAAAAGTAAGAAAAATGAGAATTAGAAGGAAGAATTGACCCGGACACTAGTTTATAGTCACTGCATTTGTACTAAGCTTAAAATATTAAAGAAACTATCGTTTCTCACAAAGAGAAGTAAATTTTGTCTAGCTCTTCAAAGCCAGTCACAAAGTTTGCAAATTATACGCTTACTTATTTGTTAACTTCGCCAGATGTGCGAGCTATTTATTTTCACATAGTATTAGATTCCGTTAATAGCCTACTAAGAAAAAACAACAACAACAAAAGACAATTTTGCTAAGAAAAATATTTACTTTAATTGTTAAACGAATTATTAAATCGTTATTCTTGTCCTGAGATGTATACTCTTTATCTGATTATAATGTAAGATGCATATGTTTACATATTCCTATATTGATCTGAACTGTGTCATTTTATTACTTCATTTTTATATAGTATAGTTGATCGAGGCATTTTAAGCCGACTTCTTTCGTCTCTTTTCCCATCCATCTATCAAGTTACTTCTGAATATATTGTTTGATGCATCTTATTGTGACCTTTCATATATAAATGTTAAATAAATAAATAAATAAATAAATAAATAAATAAATAAATAAATAAATAAATAAATAAATAAATGAATTATCCATCAAACTACTGAATGGACCATTTGTTGCGTGGAAGAATTATAGATTATTATTTAAAACTTGATTACGATCGTGCATTGAGTTTTTTTCTGATTCGATCGCAAAAAATAACAGTGTTCATTAATGATTTTTGCCTAAAAATATCGATACAAAGTGAAGTTTTTTATTTGTGAAAAGGATTCTTACATTCCTTTAAGTGGTTAAATCAAAACGCTAAATATTAAATGCTAAATCCATGAAAGAAATTTTACAAAAACATTTCATCTACGTGGAATGAGCGATTTTTTATCAAATAATGTACAGTCTATGAAACTTTTAATTGTAATTAATTAACTGTTATCTCTGTTTAGTATTTTTAAAACATGAAAATCTTGTTATATAGTGCATATTTATAAATTTTATTATTTATAATTAAAGTTATTTTACATTCTTTTGCTTCTTTCATTATATATGTAAATATATACATATGAAAATTGATTTTTCCTTCCCCACCCCCTTATTTTTAAGTTTTTCTTCTTTGATTATATTTCTTTGACGATGTATACAAAATGTCTTCTTTGATTCAGTATACAAAACGCTTACTTAGAAAAATACGCTTTAAAAAATAATACTATTTGTGTTTATATTTTTTTTATGAAGTAACTATTTTCTTAAATTTGCTATGAAAATGTTTTCGTTTTCCTTAATTTTTGTTTTTGTTCACAATTTATTTAAATTGACGTCCTATAGCTTGTGAAGAGCGTCACAATTTATAGCGATGTAGATATGCAACTAATTACTGAATATATCTTTAAAGTTAAAACAGAAATTGTCCGCAAAATAAATCCATCCCAAAATTAATTTTTGACCTCTGGCCCCTTTCTAATTATTAGATATCTTCGGTTAAAACTGCATTAATGTCCACAAAAAAATGGACACACACATAGCTTTATATATGCATGTGTAGCATTTTGCATTTCGCCAACCTGTACACTCAGATTACTTAATTCGATTTAAGTGTGCAATATAAGATATTATATGTGCAATATAAGATATTATATGTGCAATATAAGAATCCATATAAAACGTAACCGTGATACTCGGGATAAGAAGTGAAGCTAGAGAGAGTATAGAAAGGTCTATAATTTTTTTTTTGTATGTATGATCATTTTTAAATTTCGCTAAATATCAGTCATAAATTTTAATGAACTTTCAAAAGTAATCATTGGAATTTTAGACACACTGACTCTAACTTTAAACGTAAAAGGCAATAAATTTTATTGATTTTTAAGAAGGAAGTAACGCTACAAGAAATGCTCACTTTAGTTTTTAACAAACAGCAATGAAGAGAATGGAAAATAGTTTCAGGGAAAAGAAGATATTTCGAGATGACTTATTCCAAGGTATCTTCCAATTGTGACTGCAAAGGATGACATATATTCAAGTCAAAAGTTTTTGAAAACATAGTAAGACAATGGATGAACACCAACTGTCTTTGGAATTATCTTTATTTAATAAACCGTGTCAAGGTAAATTTTAAACAGAAAGCTTTTTGAGGATGATCCGGAAAACTGGTAGTTCATATTTTGTTAATGCACGTTTAAACATGATGTTACCATCATTTGAAACAGCTTTTCTTTAGAAAGCCTATTTTAAAGGCATATTTAAGTCCATGAAAATCAATGATTTGTATAAAAGGTATATGATTACAGAGTTGTAGCAAAAAACGTTGGCGCTCGTGGGTAAAATTATAGGCTACGTCCCATGTGAGCGACACCCTCATATAAGCGCTTAACCCATTAAAGGTCGCTACCAGTATTACATAATGCAGAAACCTTTTAATGGTTAAAAAAATGTGATTATACACAAGTTAACACAAAACCATTGAAAAATTATTTATTTATTAGAATTTGACATTTTTATGACATGTTCCCAATGGGAGTAATGGCCTTTTACAATATCATATCATGTTTTCCCAAAATGGAAGTAACATCGTTTTAGATACCTTTCTCATGGAATATAACGGAATATGCTTTATAAAGCATAACTAGACATTCGTTACAATGCAATCTCGTGTTTTTGCCACATATTTTGCAAGGAGATTGCTCGTTGGAATTTTCAATTATATGATTTATGCCATCAAAACCCACATTAGTATTTATTGCATAACTTGGACCAGAGAAATTTATCATGGAACTGTTAGCATTTTGCAACAAAGCCATTGTTACATCTCTTAGGAAATCAAGTTGAGACATCTCTCCGTTAAGTTTCCTGTGAATTTTCCATGCTGCAATGACTGCCATATTCAGTATGTTACTAAAAAAATGGCTACCACCACTTATTCCCTCTAATTCTTGGACGGTAGTTGCTCATATACCTGTCAAGAAGTTCAACGCCTCCCATATAGCTGTTATACGAGCTAATTATACGAGCTGTTATACGAGGCTGTTCAAAATCGATTTTCTTTCTTTTTGTTAGGCTCCACCTTTTACGTTAGATATTGGATCCACAGCATCAAAATTAGATTCCATGTTTAGAACTTCTTTGTCTTTCCACTTGACAACCACTAAAAGGCTAGTGGTGCACACACCGTGGTTTTCACGCGGTTCTCTTAACGTTTGTTTTGTGTCTTCGATGGGACATTGTTACAAATGGTTTTCCCGGATTGATCCCGTTACTTTGAGTCCTTTATTCCGTAACCCACTCTTCTAACAGTGGTAAGGATGTGAAAAATTATCGAAATATATATAATAATCATAACTTTTTATTTTATTTTCCATAAAATATGCATATACATTTGCATTTATCTACTAGATACTAAATATATCACTATATGCATATATATATGGCTGGTCCCATGAAAATATCTTCAAAGATATAATTCACTCGAGACCAGAAAAAACAAAAGAAAAAATTCAACTTGGCGCATATCACGAAATCACAAATTTCTGTACACGTATATGCATTGTTCATACAAAATCAATATATAGTTCATGGCAGCAGGGATTTTTGACACATTTTAACAAATCTAATACAAAAAGGTTCAAAGGGTTCAAAGTTCTGCACATCACTCGCTCTTTTTTCTCAACATAAACTTGCAAATTGAAAGGATATCTATCAGATGAACCGAGAACCCACAATCTATAATTAAAGCACACTGGCTTTCCTTTCATAAACATTTTGGCTGAATGATGACCGGTATATGGTAGCATCTGTTCATCGATGCTTAGATGCTTGCTAAATACACTGAATTGCTGCAATTTTTTAACAAATAACTCTAGGAATCCTCGCACTTTACTTAACTTATTGCTCTTGTCTATGTTGTCATTGTTGCATACATGATGTCGTAAAGGGCCAATGCTTCCATTTTGGGGGAACAAGTAATAAAATCATCATTATCAACCGAAATTTTTTTTTTTTTTCTGCATTTGCACTGAAAAATATAAAACTATTTCTTAGCTTTCGGAATACAGCCCTTTTTAAATTTCAGCTTTTTTTCTTTTTACGTGCACATTCTTAAGAAAATTCAAGTATCGTGAAAATGTGATTTTTATGGATTTCTGAATTTAAAATTCGACATGAAGTATTAAGATTTAATAAACATAAAAATTATCAGAGATTTGGGATAGACTACAGATAATATTGGCGAAGAAAAAAATTATTCGTATTTGTATGGTTACCAGAAATATTATTATAATCACGCTCCCTAGATGGGCGCAATGGCTTTTGGTATGTTAATTGTAAGTTGCGAAACATTGAGTCCAGCTAAACAAGCCATACAGAGATTTCAATCGGTTCGGAGAGCTAGGAAAACATCGATGTTGAGAACAAAAGACATTTGAAATGTGTGGACATTGAAAAGAAACAGTGAAATGGTTGTTGAAGTTAAAATACGGAAACAACAATGAACAGAACATACTGCAAAAAGAATTGATTAATTTTGAACAACCAAATTTTTTGACTAAGCGTCAAGATATAAGGGGTGATGAAGACGTATCTTGAAATAGAATGGATGAATTATCTAAGGAAGCAAGTTCAATGAAGACACTCATGCAGTTGTGGACCGATGCTAGTTAAAGTTAATCATACAATCTTACTTCCATGTTTTATTAGCCAAGTCATCTAGGAAAACGCAACTTTTAAATTTTATGTACTCAGTGTCATATTAAGGTGTTTATGGGCTCTAGACGGGAAGGGCAGAATGGTTCTTAACTATAGGCGTAGGTAGAAAGTTCATAAGAAGGTTACAGAGCTACAACTTATATGTAAGATATTATTACCCTTCATAGGGATAACACAATTGCCAAATAATGGTCAACACAGAAAAGCCTCCGGGGCGAGATTTTTGTGAGTTTTTCGTGATTTTTTCCCTCACGAAAAACTCACAAAAAAAAAAATTCCTGCCCGGAGGCTTTTCTGTGTTGACCATTATTTGGCAATTGTGTTATCCCTGTGAAGGGTAATAATATCTTACATCCTCATATACGGAGAAAAATGCGTTTGTTCTTGTCCTCGTTCGTCTAGTAGGTCAAGACACCGCGGGCTCAACGCGGGGACCCTGGTTCGAATCCAGGATGAGGACGGCGCCTCTTTTTCTCCAAAAATAAAAAAGCTCTAGTTTGAGCTAAATATACGTGGGTGGCAAAAATTATTGTATACAACTTATATATTAATATATAAAAATTCCATCGCAATGGGTTTTATGATCTCCATCAACCCTCCCCCCCGGCATACGCCAATACCCCTAACGAATGTATCTCTTGCAATGTTCAGTCAACAAACCATGAATTTTCCTTTAATGTTCACAATTTTCGATATTCAGGTTCATCAATAAGGAAAATTCCTTGGACATTTGCAAAACAATTCCTAAACTTAAATAACAGCAGGGCTCCAAAATCGCGGGGCATTATGCCCCGACCTACTTGGCCTATACGTAAATCCGGCATTTTATGTATCATTTGTGTTACACATAATTAATTAAATAAGGCTGTGAGAGAAATTAGGGTATTTCCTGTCGACATTATGTCAAACAATTGAAGTTATTTGTTAACGAATATTAAAACCTGTAAGAAATGCATCGAATTCAATTATTTATAAACCAAAACGACAGCTTTGAAAAATTAAAAATTATACCCAATGTCATTAGGCCTATATAACCAGAAGTTACATAATTATCCCCGATTTTACAGTGCTATGTACGTATATTTGAAAAGGAAATTGCAAATCCATTGTTGAAGTTATAGGTATCTCGTATTCATTCTCAGGAGCTAAAGGAAATTACATCAACGAAACGATCGTAACTGAAGATTTTCTTAAAATTGAAAACAAATTTTGAATTCACCAATATTTTTCATTTCTAATATAATGGACGCCACTGAATGTTATTAATGAATATACTGATTCTTTTGACCGCAACATTGATCTCTTGTTTCCTAAGCGTTTGGATTTAGCTGGAATCGTGTTTTGTTCTCAGAAAACCCATAAGTGGCCAAATGCCAAAGTAACCTGCCATTAGGAAACGAGCTCTAACCAAACATTTTGATCTTAGGTTTGCCTTCCAAAATAATGTTCGTTTCTCAAAACGGGAAAAACCCTAATGATATCATGATGGGAGGAGAAAGGGGCTGCATGAAAGATAACATTAGCACTTTTCTGTTTTCACATCATGAATGGTGATGAATGGACGAAGTAATAGATATTTTTTTTTATTTTAATGCTGTAGCGTAAACAGTCGTTCAAATAGAATAGCATTGAGCAGCTAAAGAAAAGTAGGAAGAAAAGTTTGACGCTCATTCTTCAAATCCTTTCAATAATTGCGAGGACGGCAGCATGCCATCTAGTACGTGGTAATAATGAGTTTTGAAACATTAACGGCTTTGTAAGATAATCACTTCATTTAAACGAGGGTCTTAATGGCTCACCTATGAGTTAATTAGTGGAGTGGGTTTTAGACTCAGAAAATAAGGTTGTGTGTATATTACGATTAACAAATCCCACTGAGCTTTCGGTTTGGTTTTAAATGATCCGTCGTGTATTTTTGGGACCAAGATTTAAACAATCCTTAACTGCTAAACAAATTATAGAAAGGGTATTTAATATTTTATTCATACATATGCTGTAGCATCTTTTAAAAAAACGCTATCCCAATTATACTAGCGTTTTAAAAATATTACTCCTCAATTAAAAAAATCTGGAGGTGTATCTATATTATAGGCTTTATAGAGGTGATTATAAAACCGAAAGAGAGAAACTCACAGCGAAGTTGCCTGGAGAATTTGGATGTTGAAAATGAAAGAGCAACTTCTGAGAAACAGTGCTTATTTTACTAGTTACAATTAAAATTTAACTTACCGTCTAATAAAATTTGATCGCTTATTTCTTACTGCAAGCCATCATTGAGTTATATAAAAAAATTGGCTTCCTCTTTTTGGCGCACGTGGTCTCGTGAGCAGGCCAAATTCTCACTATTTGGCATGATTTCGAGCGAGTAAGGCAAAAACACGATTTCCCTCTTCGATTCGTGTATCGTAACCTTGTGGTTGGCCGATTAGTTGTTTTTTTATAACGTACGGACAGTAAAGGTCATCCTGTACCAAACGAGAGGAAGATGGACATAAAATTAGACTCAACCTTATGGACTAGCTAATATAGGATGAACTAATTACTGACAGAACATGCAAAAATTTACAGATATTTAAACAAACTATAGATATCCGAACAAACTGTTCAGAAATGAATATGCAACACAAATAACAAATACCAATTACCAACACAAAACGATATTGGGTACTTACTGATTTCGAGCTCCTTAGAAATGTTTTCTGTGCCTGGTACAATAATATCTGTCACATTATAAGTATCTTTGCTCACGTAGATTTTTTCACTAAGTTCATCTGTTGGAACGTCAGTAGCATTGAAAGTATCATAATCATCGCTAGATGGTTCAGAGCTTTCAGAAGTTACAGAAAAATAACTGACCTGCAAAAAATTCTGAAATGTCACTAACCAATACTATTTCACAATGATTTCTGAACATATCATTAAAATAGTTTAAACACCTAAAAAGCACACGGTATTTGAAAATAGACCATCATTTTACCTAATGTAGGCATTAAAGTAAGTTTCTATACGCGTAAATCCATGCATTTACACCTAAATATATGGGTTTACATAAATATAAACCCATCTTTTGTTAAAATTATTAACTCTATAAGAGACATGGCTCTTTTAACCGTGCAATTTATTTATTGTTTTACAATTATTCGCCCTTTACAATTATTTTTTTACAATTTATATAAGTGAATGCACGAGTACGTCTTAAGTTTCTTCGCTACTTATTTGTTAATTACACGACTTTTATTGTTCCGTCATTCTCAGATAAAGATTAAAATCAAAGGTATGTAATTTGAACAATAATAATTAAATACTTGTTTGTTCTATTAAAATGAAACAAGAAAGTAGTTAAATAATTAAGAGTTGAAAAACTGAAACATTGAGTAGAAAATAATCGTGCGAATATATTATAGAAGTTTTTTACTTGTGTTAAGTAGGAAAAACTATTTTTTAATATTTTTTCTTAGTTGGCAGAAAGTTGTTATTTTATAAAACTAAGTTTGAAACGTGTATAAAGGTAATGAAAATAGCTTTGCATACTTTCAACGTATATAAAAACTACAGTTTGCAACATTTGATGATATTTAATGTCTGTATTTAATAAAGTGGTTTTCTTTTTTCCTGATTTTGTACGTTAAACTTCGTGGGCTATTGTGCAAAAATCTTTTAAGAAGCGTTGTCCAAGGAAGTTATTGTAAGAAAACAGAAGCAATTAAAAAAACTTGCAAGTTGTTGGTCGGTGGATATAAAATTGCCATCAATGATACGAATGCTCTTCGGTCATGACGCGTCCTAAAATTCATTTATACATTATATAATATATAAATGAAAAATATAAAAGAGTATTTGTATTCTTTTTAGGTGACCCTTAATTTATTTAAAGGCGGAAACTCGTACTTGTAAAAAGAGATAACTACATAAAAAATAACAGGGTTCTTTATGGAATTAGTATTCTTAATGCAAAATTTTAATGGACCTTCATCCTGTGACCAGATCGACGACATAAGTGAAAAAAATCGACTACTTGTTCGCGTACAATGATTTCCGATACAGTAAAATTGATAAAATTAGAAATTGACATCAAAAAATTATTAAAATAATGAACGTTGGTATTAAATATTGGCGCGAAAACTGATCAAAGGTGTAACTTTTTTTTTTTTATTGTGATTGTAGAAAACCTTGAGCACTTTTTATTTATCTCAATTTCTGAATAAGTCGTTATCTTACAAGCAACAACAATTTCATAATTTTAAGGACGTTCCATAAATTATCATGTAAAGGAATATAATTATTGTCAAAAATATATACGTGACATTTTTAAACGTAGTTTTTTTTTAGAAACTTACGTTTTGTTCGAAACTCTGTTAGACTTATTTTATGATTTCATATTTAAAAGGCGTTTACCTTTTGTTGAAATTATACAGTACAGTGAAACCTGTCTAAGGCGGAAACTCACGGGACCGGAAAAAAATTCCGTAGTATGCAGGTTTCCGCCTTATGGAGGTTACATGCAAAATAAATACATACATACATGCATAAACACAAAATAGATAGATAGATAGATAGATAGATAGATAGATAGATAGATTGATTGATTGATTGATTGATTGATTGACTGACCGATCGATTCAGTGGTAAGAGATGACTGCATATGCTATTTTTTTTCTTTGTCTTATCTTGCGAACTTTAAGACTATATTTTCCTTTTGATAAAAATATTTATTTTATCACTGCATTTTATTTTTATTAATTTTAATTTTTGCACTACTTTGGCGTTTTAGTAGTTACGATCAATATGGTGCAAAATTTCATGCTAACTATACATGCTTATACCATACAAAAAGTCTATTATGTAAGCTTAAATTGTAACGATAAAGTACCTCCCTTGTAAAGATAATGATTCCCTTGTATAAAGATACTCTCCCTTGCGGTGGGTTTATCCATGAATTGATAAAGTCGATATGAGTGACTTTTCGTTCTGGTTAATAATGAACGTTTTTATTTAAGAAGTGGGTGGCGTTGTCATACGCAAGGGGGGGGTGGTCGCGATTATGGTTGTAACCCCCATTGCGATGAAATTGTGCATAGTATACATACAAATACTATGTAGCTCTGTAACCCCCCATTGTAAGCCTGTAACCCTCCCCTTATGAACTTTCTGGGTATGCCTATGGTGGGTGGGTGGTGTGCAAAATGGTGGTCGGACAAGCATAGTCGTAAGCAGGAAGTTCATAAGGGAGGGTTATAGGCTTAATGGGAGGGGTTACAGAGCTACAACTCATATATAAATATACAAAAATATATAATATTTTATTGTGATGAAGGTTACAACCCCCAAAATCGCTCCCTGGCTGCACCTATGCGGACAAGGGCATTCTATATCTGTAAAATGTCTTTTGTTCGCCAGCCTCCACTTTGCTATTTGCATTGTATTACAGCTCTCTATCCTTTTTTCGCTGAGAAAATTTTCTTCCTACTAACGATTTTCCGCTTTATGCAGGTTTTTCTCTTTGACGGGACTAAATAGTGCTTTCCGTTTCCGCGTTAGACAGTTTCCGTAGCTAATGTTAACTACCATTGACTTTTGAAGGGACCGTAAAAAAATTCCGTGTTGAGCAAGTTTCCGCTTTATGTAGGTTCCGCCTAAGACAGTTTTCACTGTATACGATTTTCTGAAATCAACGTAGCCTATGTGAATTTTTGAAAGTATAGTATATGATATGTTGAAACTACAATATATGATTTGCTCAAATTGCTTGACATATTTGACAACCAAATATTAAGAAAATGATCAGTGAGTAAACGATTTTTTATTCGGAAGAGAAGAAAAAACACTTCATAATAATCGCAATCAGTATTGTTACATAAGCTGCGAAAAAACCGCAACAATTTGAGAACTGTCGGAGGAAATTACTAAGAGTGCGATATCCTACATTTCTATCTGTAGTATATGTGTGCGTCCGCGAGAATCTTAAGCAAGTCTATCGCTTGGGTTTTTCCCCCAACTAACCGCGCTTCTAGGTTTTCCTTGTTTTCTCGTAAAATTAATATTCCTCAAACTCCAGCTTTCGTCTATTGTTTTCTCAACAGAAAGAGTTACAATTTTTCAGCTTTTAGTACAATCATTTCTGAACTGTGGATTTCGAAAGGTTTATGAGAGGTGGGAATTTAGTAATTATTTGAAAATAATACAACATATAATAATAGCATATAATCGCGCTTAGTATTCATATGTATAGTATGGCATATTATATATATTTTTTCACATATATTACAGGTATATTTTGCTAATAATACGGTCCTGATGGATTAGACCATCGCTGTGAAGAGAATATCGCTTTAAAGTGAATCACAGCTTCTTTTTTCTTTTTTTTTTTAAACACAATGAATATAAAATCTTACACATGTGTTTATACTGCCATTTATAAAGTGCGCAATACCGCTATTCTGGTACACCCTGTAGATAAAAAAAACAATCTTAGGTTTATAATAGTTAGCCCTTCTAAATAACTTATTATTTATACTTATATTGATTAATAAACTGTGATATTAAAAGAGTGTTTGCCGTTGCAAATAGCCACACTTCAGGCAGACGAGTGTAAATAAAAAGAAAATGGAGGATTCTCAGAAATACTCCTATTCACTTCACATTAATAAAAACAGTTTTTTTACTTCCCTTTTAAAAATACGATTTTTATATGAGTTGTCAAGCATCGAAAGTTATTACTTTACCTTTCGCGTTAGAAAAGTTTGGTTATACCCTGAAGAATCAAGAATAAAAGCTTACTTTATTTTTGGCGATTTTTGCTGTTATCGTAGATAATCTGTATTTAAAAAAAAATAAATCGGCGTTCTCGATTGATCGAATTAAGGGAAATTTAATATGCGTAAGAGTTTCCAAATTCAGAAGGAACCTGGATCCATCTGTAATGTCCAGCCAATTCATCATTGAGTTTATCTTACTGCATATATATAAGTTTAAAACATAGTATACAGGGTGTTTCAAAACTAATGAAACAAACTTTCAGTTGTGATAGAACACACGGAAACAAACGATTTTCATCGTAGAATGCATGGTCGCAAGTGGAGAGGTTACGCGCTACAGGGCGCTTTCCATTTATCCACATACATGCAGTCGTACACAATACAAAAACGAGACTGGCACGAAACATCAAAACAAAGCTTTACTTAAGACAAAACGAAACGTCAACAACTGCTTGACATGACGAAATGAAATCAAATTTTCAGACATTAAATAAATGTACAAATTAAATCACATATGCACACATTAATCACCTCACGAAGACTCTCTTCTGACATAGCCGGCGTTCTAACACTTATGCCACGACCTGTGTCGTGCATGGCAGCACTGAATTATCCGTTTTCGGACAGTTGGCTGTGAAAGCGAGAAAATGTTCTGTGATCGGGAGCGCGCCTGTTGGGAAAGCGCTCTGGGTAAAGCCTAATAATCGTAGACAGAATGCATGTCCACCTTCTCTACATTGCTATATCGATCCATTCCGAATCGCCAATATCCTTATATATATATATATATATATGAAAGCCACCGCTTTTATACTCGCGCCTGAAAGAACTCTCTAGCACTTGAAAAAGCCTTTTAACACGTGAAAGAGCTCTCTAGCCTTTTGAAAAAGCCTTTTAGCACCTGGAAGAGCTCTCTAGCACCCGAAAAAGCCTTTTAGCACCTGAAAGAGCCCTTCAGCGAGAAATCTCTTCACTTGCGACCATGCATTCTATGACGAACAGGTTTTGTTTCGGTGCGTTTTATAACCCATGAAAGTTTGTTCCATTAGTTTTGAAACACCCTGTATAGCAGTGGTTTTCAACTACTTTTTGCCCATTCCCTCTGTTCACCCTGTCTAATTATTTGTAGGGATTGATATCATTCCCCATTTTTAAAATTATTTTCAGGCAGCAGCATCAGTATTGTTACAGTTTAAATCGACCAATTTGAATCCATAACTTCCTCCTCCCCCCTCAAAAATTGTAAAATCCATTATTGGTGGGATTCTATCTGCCTGGTTGAAAATCCCTAATACACATGGGTGTCTATACGGGTATTTCTAGGGGGTAAATAGGCTGAGAAAAATTATTACCTCCTTCTCAAAGCTGTCGAGAATTTTAGTGAATGTACAAGATACCAAAACGCTACAAAAATAATTGATATTGCTTGACAATTAGTAATGAGCTAAAAAGTACCTTATTTTAAAATGTGACTGTAAAACTTTTGAAAGTAAATGCATAGCAGGTTCGGGCAAATCAAATTTTTAAACGGCTAGGGGGGCCTCTGCCCCCATATGGGCGCCCATGCTAATATATAGCGTTTGCGGTGAAGTTTAGTTTTGTATTTATGAGCATGAATACAGAACTAGAATTGATTTTATACAATGCAGTAGTAGTAAAACTTTTGTTATACTATTGTTCAAAGTTTTTTATTAAGTTCGTTACAATGAGTCATTTTTGTACGAATTGTGAGTAAAATTCATTATACGCATACTGAAATTTAAATCTTACGAAAATAATTGTTTTAGTATAATTATGTTAATTATAATCCCTGCATAGGCTCTGCGGGGGTTGCACGTTCACTTAGCATGGGATTTATCCGGTTTTGACTACCAACAGCGTTAAAAAGTACATTAACCTAACAACTGTCCACTACAGTCCGGTATATGGAGACGTGTATAAACGCTCATAGACTATAGTCCGGTGTAAAGCTCCTAAAAAGGAACCTCATGCATATCCGCCATTTTGTTGCCGTTGTATCACGTGACCGTGGTTGCAAATTGTTTTTATTGGCGACATCTTAAAAGTTGCGCCAATGTTTACAATAGTCGGATAATCGCGGATTGTTGATTATTTTTATGCCAAAATAGCGATCATTGCGCCAATGCGGAAAACCTTTATCGCCAAGGTAAATGAAACCGGAAATATGAAGGAAAATGGCGGCTGATGCGTCGGCCTAGAATCCTAGGCGCTCTAGTCCGGCATATATAGACGTTAAAAGGTTTGAATTCCTCGGAGAAATATAGGTCCACTGCCCTATGGTGTTGAAATGGTAACGCATTCGTCTATTGTGCCTTTAACACGGGTCCATTCCCAATGGTATCGCGGAATGCGTGCCGTTTTTCTGCCCATCGTGGTTTGGGGTTTGTTTCACTCGGCAACAGAGCTTCGGATTTCTCGGAAAAATATAGGTTCCGGCGTAGCACGACCTTCCTTGTCCTTGCGCCGTAAAATTACAAACGATAAATAGTCATTTCATTTTTAAATACGAATATTGCAAAAGGACAAGAGATAACGCAAAAGCAGAAAGATGCTAAAGAACATCAAGAAAAGAAAATTGCCATGGCTTGGACAAATTCCATGTCAATATGGGCGCCAGACAGTGTCTGGGATTGCTGTAGGGTAATCTGCATCATAAATGAGGGCCTGGAACATTAGCAATGCCTTTCTTCTTGCAGAGCTGTAAAGATATACCAATTCCGACCTGCAAAGGACTTAAATGGCTTTGTTGAACAGAAAGAATTGGAAGCAGGTAACAGTGTTGTTACAAAACCAGGCAATATACGACTGAATAATTGACACAATTAATTACTTAGCACTAGCTTACGTAGAAAGTTCATAAGAGGAGTGGTTGCAGAGCTACAACTCCATATATTCATATGTATATACAGAAAATTGTTGAAAATTGCATCGTAATAGAGGTGTATGACTCCATCAAATACCCCTATGTACAGAGGCGCAGCTAGATGATCTTGCTCCTCTGGTAAAACTGTTTCGATTAGGCCCTAGTCACGAACATGTATCCCCTGTGAGTTATTTCAATTAATTTTATACCCTCCCTCGCCTGCGCCCCTCGTGTGGAGCTTCCAAGTCATCCCATAGCTACGGCCGTCACTGTGTACGCCAATGTAACTTGGGGTCGAAAAATGTACACATTATGCTTGATAACGGGGATTAAGGGATAATTAATTCATGCGTCCGTCGGTGTGGAAACAAACTAAGACAAATTCTTTTAAAATTAAATATTCTCAGTGCGAATCATTAATTCGACTACGTTTGTAAGTTTCACCGAATATATTGACGTAATAAACTAGCAATATGATGTATCTAACTTTTATGATCTTTGTAAGTTTTTAGCTCAACAAAGATTATTTAATTACCAATTTTATTTCTGGTTTGTCATGAAATTTAGAAAAGTATTTGATATAAATATATTGTGGTGCTTTCTCGGTTAAAACTATAAATAATTGGTCATTTTCAGGTATATATATATATACACAGGGCCACCCCAAGGGCGGATCGAGCCGGGCGGTCGCCCCGGGCGCCACCGCAAAATATTGGGTTTCACAATCGGGTAACATTAATTTACCGGGAGAAAATTATTTTAAAAAAAGTGGCTAACTGTTATACCAATTCTTTTCGTAACTCCAATACCGTGGAATTAACAATCGAATAGAACACTTGAACATGAAGGGTCTGTTTACAGTACATCGCAAGTAGCTTATTGGTTAGAGAACCGCGCCCTTGGAAACAGTACTCCCCCCCCCCTGCCCTCCGGTAGCGAAGCGTGGGTCGCTGTCATTGCCAACGAGCTGATGATTTATTGAAAGTCGGTTGTCGCGCCCTCTTTTCTTCCCTACCCGTCGCCCGTTCTGGCGCGAGCCCTGACCAATGACGTGGGAAAAGACTCGTCCGAGGTGAAATGAGCTTCTGCAAACTTCTACTAATTTCGAGAAAGCAATAGAATTCCTTCTTTCCAGATTGTTCTCTATAAGCTATTTAAAGCTTCCCCGTATGGATTGGAAGAGAGAGAGAGAGCCAGAGATTAAGATATTTGACGCCGTTTCCATCTAAAGATTTTGACCTAGCAGAGTAGCTATTGTAATTGTTCGCTATGGGAACTTTTGCCTTCATTGAAAAGTTTATGTGGGTTATTTGTGACGTTTATTGCCAATATTTGCGAACTGTATTTGTCAACTCGTCTAGTTGTGTTTCTAAGTGTTTAAGTACTGTGATTGAAAACATTTATTTTCAAGTTAACATCTTGTCATCTCAGCAATTATGCTTATGAAATCATCGTTACGAGTGAGTAGTGAATTTTATGATTTGAACTTAATAGTGGCTGTACAAATCCATGTGCTCCGAGAGTCATCTTTGTAAATACTTGTGTGCACTAGAAATCATCTTTATACGTTCTTGTAAATATCAGTAATCATCGTCATTGTTGAATTATTGCGCATCTTATGAATATATGTAATGAAGAGTTAAGGATTTCCATTATTCTCAGTCAGATCTAAGAACCCGCCCAGTTTGTAGTGTAAATAAAAGAATTTCTGTAACAGCACGTACGTACAGATTAAATATTGCGAGTGTGATTTTACTATGTCTAAAAAACTCTCTGGAGCGCAAAGATGCAAATTAGTGCAAGACGAGGAAGCATCAAATGCATCATTATTAAAAAAAGTGCCGAAGCTGACAACCTACTTTTCCCCTGTAAATTGTTCCTCGGCTGTTGTTTCTAAAGTCGTGAGTAATTCAAATGAAATAAACTTATTTACAACACAACATGAAAGCATTGATCCGTCAACTGAAATAAGCTTAATACGGTCGGGTGAGACTTCTGAATCCAGCGACATCATCACAGTGGCATCCTCTTCTGAGACTACTGCTAACATCAATCTACAAGCATCAAATGACACACTTTTGCAAAACGTATCTGCGGATGGTAGCAGCAGGTTTGAATGTCTTACAGCAGATCCCTCAACTTGGCCGGAATGCCTTAAAAAGGGGGAGAGAGATGAACTTGTTCTAAAAGGACCGCTACCTCTAACTAAAACTGATAAAAGAAAAGAGGCATTTTTCCAATGACTTTCAGTATCAATGTGCTGTAAACGGCGAAAGGGTAAGGCACCGGTGGTTGATTTATTCCTTCGTTAATGACTCGGTATATTGCTTTTGGTATCGTATTTTTGATCCCAACTCTAAATCACACTTTGACCAAAAACCAGGAATAAATGATTGGAAACACATTGCAGACGGACTTCATTCCCATGAAATCACCCCAGAACATTTTAAATATATGACGCAGTTGCATGAAGTGGAATTTCGCTTGAAAGGGAATACTTCCATGGAACATGAATTGTTGACTCAAATTGCACCGAAACTGAAAGATGGCAAGAGGTATGAAAACGTCTTGTATCAATAACCTTGTACTTAGCAGAACATAATATTGCTTTTCGAGGTTCATTATCGAAACTTTCACAAATAACAATGGCGATTTTCTAGGCAATTTTTGTAATAATACAATATTAATACAATTTTTGGGACAATTTGATAGCGTAATGATGTACTATTTAGGATAGGTAAAAAGTGGTAGTTCTCATCAAGTTAACTTGCTTGACAATAGAATTCAAAATGAGGTTATTTGTCTTTTAGGCAATAAAGTAAAACAAGCAATTACCAAAAAAATAAATAAATAAATAAATAAAAAAAATCCAAGTACTTCTCTGTCATTATGGACAGTACACCGGATATAAGCCATAAGGACCAAATCTCTCTCACAATTCGTTATGTGTTTGAACAAGGAGATATTGATTGAAATATAATGATTGAAGAAAGTTTTATTGGGCACAAAGTTGCTAAAGAGTCTACAGAAGAAGCTCTTATTAAGTTGCTGTTCGAAGGAATTGAAGAATGTAACCTGGATATGAATGACTGTCGTGGTCAAGCCTATGACAACGGGGCCAATATGGCTGGAATCAATAAAGGTGTTCAGGCCCGTATGTTGGAAGAATATCCTAGAGCAGCTTTTACTCCTTGTAGCAGCCATACTTTAAACCCAGTAGTTTCTGACTGTGCAAAGTCATCAGTCAAATCAATCTCACTTTTTGGAGTCCTCCGGCGTCTTTACACAATCTTTGCTGGATCGACAAAGCATTATTACATCATCAGTGAACATGTCATATCCCTATCTTTAAAGGAAGTTTGAGAAACACGCTGGGAAGCACGAATCAAGTCCATTCAAGCTATTAGGTACCAGTATGCTGAGATCAGGCAAGCGTTAGTGGAGTTGTCAGAAAGTGTGGATGACCCAACAACAGCGTCAGAGGCCCAATCACTAGTAAATCACATGAAAGACTTTTCTTTCTTGGTCAGTTTAATTGTTTGGCATGATCTTTTATTTCAAGTGAATCTGGTAAGCAAAACTTTGCAAGCTAAAGAAACTGATACCTCATCAACAATGAAACTGCTCCAGAGATGTGAAATTTTTTTTGGAGCTTTCAGGGAGAAGGGTCTAACTGATTCAATAATAACTGCTAAGGAAATTGCCGAAGAAATCGAAATGGAGCCTTCTTTTCCAATAAAGAGGCGCAATAGTATGAAAAATCAACATTCATATGAAGGCTCTGATGAAATTGCGGATTCTCCAGAAGATTTGTTTAAAAGAAAGGTATTCTTGTCCCTTGTCGACAATCTCTACATTTCTTAAAGAACAATCAGCTCAACTGAAAAAGTACCACAACGTACATGGGTTTTTTTACAGTATGAACAAGCTGCCCGAAAAAGAAGACCTCAAGAAAAGTTGTCAAAAAATTCAAAATTTTCTGACTACTAACGATGTTAGTGACATTAACGGAAAAGAATTATATAATGAAATTCTTCACGTCAGAAGTGTTATTCATGATGAAGATGAGGTGATAACTCCTATCAAGGTACTGCAGAAAATAAAATCCAACGACCAGAAGGATCTGTTTACAAACTTGTGGATAGCATTGCGCATACTATTGACTGTGCCTGTCACAGTTGCAAGTACCGAGCGAAGTTTTGTCAAACTAAAACTTATAAAAACTTACCTCAGATCAACCATGACCGAGGAGAGGCTTAGTGCTCTGGCAGTTTTAGCAATTGCAAACGAGGAAGCCAAAAAGTTGGACTTTAAACAAATTTTAAAATCTTTTGCAAGTGCCAAAGCCAGAAAGATTCCTTTAGATGTTTAACATATTGCATTTGGCTGTGAAGTCAAATAACATTATATATTATTAGGTTTTTTTCCATACCTTAATTCTTCGTTCAGCACTATATTAATATACCATATTTTTTGAAATGCATTGATTTTCTTTAAAACTACAAATCATATTGAGATTTTTTTTTTTTTTACTTCTACCCCAACTCTTTAACTCCCTAATTTTACTTAGGGCTATTTTCTGTTCAATGGCCATATGCCTACTAAAAGTAAGCATTTAAAAGTGCCTATTGAAAAGTGAAAAATTTTCAATGTTGAGTCGATAATTAAAAGCTTAGTTGGAAGATTTGGGAGATGGGAAGGGGGCCATACGTGTGAGGGGGCGCCTACAACCTTCGGAGCGGCCCTGTATATATATATAATATTTAATGAAATCATTATATCCATTTTGGGCTTATTTAAAATTTCTTATGTTATATTATATATATATATATAAGGTTTTCCTCGCCCATTCTTGGCGGAAACAGGCTTTGGGACGGGCAGAGCGCCATGTTCCCAAGCCTCTTTTTACATCACTTCTTAATGTGCCATGTCTAGAAACTTCCTGACAATGTGACACGTGTTTAGGATTGTGGCTTTTTGTATTTCAATGTAGGTGTTTGGGTCAATGTTGAGTATCTCCAAATTCGTCGCAAGCGTTTTTGGTACTATCCCTGTTGCTGAGATGACTAACGGGATGATGAGGATCTTTTCCATACCCCATATATCTCGTACTTCATGTCTGAGATCTTGGTACTTGGTGATGTTCATTCTTCCATTTTCTCCACGTCCCTCCTCTCTTCTTGTTCTATGCTTGTTTGGAGCGGTTCTCTTGCGCCAATAGTTGGTGCTTCTGGGTTGGCCACACTGGTTGAAGTGTTTGCCAGGTCATTGGCGACTTCATCTCTTAACCTTTGTAGTATGGGCTCTGCTAAGAGATTTCTGGTTATTATGTTCCTGCGTTGGGTTGTTATCCTTTCTATACTGATGTCCAGGTGTGGGTACTGTTGTGCGAATTTGGCGTGAAGTGTGGGTCTGTAATTTGTCATGTCTGTTTCTAGCTTTGTAATCGTATAGTAGGTGCGCATGATGTAGGTGTTCATATCTATTGTCCATGACATGCGCTGGCGTGGTCTTTCAGCCCTAGTGGTTGCACCTATACTAGGCTGCAAAGCACTTTGGGCTGTGTTGGTTCTAGTAGCCGTACAGTTGGAGGCGCCGCTACAACCGCCGACACCTCCAAGGAGAGACTGTTGCATATTTTTCGAACTGGCCCCTCTGCTTAAAGTCCGAACGCGGTTCTGATTTAAGAGCGCGACAACCGATGCTCCATTCATATTTTCATTATGGTTCATATCATCATAGTCTGAGATAGCCTTTTTCACGTCGCTGGGTTACCGAGTGGTACTCCAACGGCATATTCCGGATGCTGCTGTGGCGTCAGCTGACCACATATCCGGTTTTTCATAATCCAGTGGTATTTTCGTTGGTTATTAGTACCACTGGGCCACTTCGCCACTGTGTGTGTATATATATATATAGTTTTTATTTGTTAAAGACAGTAATCATAAATGATAAAATACAATTCAGTTTTCTCTTACTTGTTAGAAAATGTTAGTCATTAGAAATCATGGTCACAAAATCGACAACATAAATAACAAAATAAAAGTCAGTATTACATTTGAAAAAATTGTCTTCCGTACTTTTTTGGGTGCTCGTTATTGCATATGGGTTAGAAGTTAGAAGAATTGGGCATGCATGGCATAAAAATTAATGTATTTTTAATGTTAAACTGTAAAAACATTCAGCAATTATTAAGCGAATAAGAAATTATTTCAGGGAGTTGTGTAAAAAAAAAGCTTGTGTGTATGTCCGAAACCATATTTAGGTAGTTTTGCGATGCAAACATAATGCAAGAAGGAGGTACATGGAAAACGTGCAAGAATGAAAAGGTTCAGTGGTATTTGGATATCTGCAGCTCCTTGCTTCTTTGTGTTTTTATGGCGCAAGGACAAGAAAGGTCATACTGCGTCGTGATGAACAGTTACCCGAGGAATGCGAAACCCCTACTTCCGTAGAAACCAAACCACGGACTTCTGTGAGCAGAAAAATGGCACGCGTTCTACGGTAAAAATTGGGAATCGAACTCGGGGTAATGGCACGGAAGGCGAATTCGTTATCATTACGACACCATAGAGCAGTGGCCCTGTAATTTTCCGAGGAATCCGAACCTCTTAAGGCCTAGGGAACTAGCTCCCAGACTACGATAGAGCAGTAAGTTGGCAAGCTGTACCGCTTTTAAAAACAAACTTGTTATTGGTTTGTTTTTTTACGGTGCAAGGGCAGCAAGGGTCATGCTTTTGGGCTTGGGGACCTTTGGTTTTCCGAGGAATCCAAGCCTCTCATCGCCTAGGGAACATAACCCCCAGACTGCAGTGAGCAGATAGTCGATAACCTCTCGTTTTTGGGCACCGTTGGTAGTCGAATCCGGGATAAAGACGCGTTAGGCGATAGCGTTACCACTGTACCATCGCAGGGCCTTGGTTTTGGTTTCCTTCAGTCATAACTAATAATAATTCGCTATTTTTGTCACCAACTTTTACTCTGCGTAAATATTAAATGATACTGGACGACATTTCTTTTGTGGCATCTATTTTTAAGTTCTGACTATTCGCCACTTTCTTGTTTCGTTCGGTGAAGACAAAATTGTAGAACCGCACCCATCTTTTGTGTATTTGTACTTTCTTCGTAGACACTTATATTTATGATTGTGCATTTTGAACAAATGACATTCACTTGAGAATAAGAAAGCTCTTGTTTTAACGTTGTTTTTTCAGAATAAAAATTAAAAATATGAACTAATGTGAATTCTGTGAATTTGAAATTGCAACATATAGATATGATAACTAGATTTGGCCGTGTGGTGGCGCAATGGTATAGTCCGTTCGCGGAAAATTGACCGCTGGTCCCGTTAGAATTCACGGGATCTGACGTCACAAACGGGTTGGTTCATTGCAGTAGAGGGAAGGTCGCCATTTCCTTTACTTCAATGAGCTAACCCGTTTGTGACGTCAGCTCCCGTGAATTACTGATTCACTGATGATTACTGATTAATTGTTCTCAGTAATTTAGTGGTTAATTCCCTAGCTCAGCGATTCCCTGATTTTTGAATCGCGAAGCATTTTTAAGAATTTTTATGTTTCAGCACAGAATGACCTTGCGCCATAAACACATAAACGGATAGTTTGGTTTGTTTAAAAATATGTATATAAGACCATCTAGGTGACTTATGTAAATAATTAAAGTATCATAGCAGTTCCGCAGAAGTGAAAGCGTGTATGACAAAACGCGGTGATTTGTGACTGAGACATCTTATACATTTTTGTCGAATAACTATTTTTTAAAGTTAAGAAATTTATCTCCGAGGGAAGATAAGTTTGTTCGGAATGTCTAAAACCAACGTTTGCCTGAAATATAATCAAGTAACGGACTTCCAGAAACTCCGGATAGTTGCTGATGAACGCTCTCTTGATGCATAGGGACATTCGGCCGAGATAAAACCACAGTCCAATGATGTGTCCAGAAATAGTTGAAAGTAAGTACTTGGAAAGTCGGAACTGGAGTACGTCGAGTCTAATCATGATGGTCCTTTAAATCTGCGAGAAATTCCGATTACCCCTGCAGATACCTTATCGACTGTTAGATAGCTGTGATAATCACCATCATTATTCACAATCTGTAATAACAGTTTTCAGTTACCAAAATCGTGGTTTGAGGCGAATGGCCTTTATACACCTCTGGTCTCAATCCTATGGAGCAGCTTTGCAGAATTTTAGTTAGGTCTGCAAGGACTCACAGTTCCAGACAAAGATAATTTATTGAAGCTATTGAAAAATCTCGGGGAAACGTTGAAATACAAACTTCAATTCAACTTACTTCGTCAATCACAGGTAGAACGATAAAGAACATTGGGGAAAAGGCGCATTTATAGAGTACTGACAGTAAATTTACAACGAAATCCATTTACCTCATATTTAATTCCATGTTGTAATCCGTAAATGATTAAGATAGGTGAATTTTTCTGTTAATTTTTGGTCCTTTGCGCGAAGGCGGATTAAACCTATTGGGGGGCCCCTGGCCGTAAAAATTTCGAGGCTTTGAGACCCAAGCCCTAAAACAAAACAAAAATATGTAAGGATCTGAGGACTTTTTCGGGAAGATTTCAGTAGTAAATTTTTAGTGGGTTGCTTAAACCGGCAATATGTAGCTAATAATAAACTCAACGTTTCAAGAAAAATCAGATATTTATTCAAAAAATTTAATAGTAATAAATTACCTCAGTGCTTAAAAAATGTTTTGTATATAAATTTGTGTCTTGGTTTCTCTTTAGCAGATTCATCAATTATTTTTGTAGTATCTATTTCGTCCAAAATTTTTTGTTCTAGGTATAATATGGCCATGTTGTTCAATCTGTCTTCTCCCGCCGTACTTTTTAATTTAATAGATTCCAACGCGTTTTAAAACTGAAAAAAGATCTTTCACCTGTTGCATTTGATATTGGCATTGTTAAAAATATTTTCGAAATAATATCTACATTAGGAAAAGTTCCACTCTCTTTATACACTTCGAACTATTATTCAATAGCATTTCTGGCTATTTATTTATCGACACTTCTGATAATTTATTTATAAGTTTCTCACGTTCTTATTATTTCTCCTTTCATAACAACATATATTAATATTT
>QLNU02015360.1:118089994-118102189 GCA_006491805.2 Dysdera silvatica | reverse complement strand
TTTCATTAAATATTGACTAGAATTCTTCTTTTAGATCAGTTAATACAAAGGTATACTTACTCATATCGGAACACTCAGACCAGGAGAATTTGGGGAATTATGCCAAATATTTTTTCAGGAGATGAATTTACCATAAGCTAAATTTTTCTTTAAAGAGTTCACGACTGTCATTAATTAAGACTGTTTAATAAATTTTTTCAGCTTTGTCTTTGAATTACTAAAATGCTTATTAATGCCAATCAAAATCAGTCCTTCTGGATTATTGAATTATGAAAGGGGCGCAGGGTTGTTTTATTTTCTATAAATGTGAGTATATCTTCCTTCGTGGCAAACATCTTTTCTAAAAATTTTCCTCTGGAAAGCCTAAAATCATCAGAAAAATAACCAACATCTCCGCACTCTGAATTTAATGGGAAAACAAAAGTTTTTACTCTGAATTTGTACAGTCTTCAAGTTCTGATAAACTTCGTGACATTTAGAATCATCGACATATGTCATTAAATTAAACTTTCATGAGACAGGTACGGTGGGTAAAGGGCTGTAGTGTATCTTTTTCCAGTGCAGTATTTCTCAATAGGTTATACTAGGCTATAGACTAGGGCGACAAATGTTGACTATTTTGAATCTGATATAACAAATTCAATATCATTCGGTGATATAAGCAGATGTTCACAATAAATAATTAATATAGCCACTACAGAGATACCTGGATTCCGACAAAAAAAGAGGACTTACCACAAAGTTCTGACAAGCAGAAATTTATAATTATACTGTCTTTTCTTTGTATTGATAATGCGGTGGTGTATCCAAATTAAGCCATTTCATTTATCCACAATATCTTAAGCAAGATATCCCAAGTGATCGATCCCAAGCTAACTTTCTTTAGATTAATTTAACTTCATTATCTTCCCTTTACCTTTGATGTTTGGAACAGTAAAGAACTTTGTTTTGTAATGCTAAATCTCAGTCAGTTTTTTTAATCGCTGTGTTATGTTTAAACATTTCTGAGGGCCGTTAACACCACAAGCACGCTCCTGAGTCCTGGCGCCATGTTTGTCAAGCTTGCCCTTACAGCATTGCTTGTGAAACCTGCAGATGCAGATGATCCCTCGTTGACTACTGACCCCACCGTCATCGTGGACGGAGCTTATAAGAATAATATTATTGTGGCTCCCGCAGTGAGTACTTAGTGAACTTAGCTGGAAGCCTCCCACTCATGCCAAGGGGAGCGTTCAATTATTACGTAAGCAATATTTTGGCCATTTTATACCCCTCTCCCTCCTAAGCAAAAATTAACATTGGCTAACATAGGAAAATAAGCACAACAGCAATGCCCTCTCTCCCCTATGGTGCTTACGTAATACCTCCCTAGTGTCATTTCTCTCCGGTTGTAACACAATAACAGGATCATAACTGGTCAATCATTGAAGAAGCTGTGAACCGGATTAGGACCCCAAGGCACCTTTTGCCGCCCCTTTCTGCCCATTTGCCCCCCCCCCAATCAATAATAGGAACATAAAAATTGCTGCACTTTTTCAGTAACAATACATATGTTTAAAAACAAACACGTAAATTGAAACAAAAAACATTCAGCAATATTATTATATTGAAGTATTATCTCTTCTTGGTATATAATAAATCAAATTCAATTTTATTGAAATAAATTTTAATTTTAGCAAAAAATAAAAGCCTATCGAACACGGGTATTCAAATGGAAAGCATGACGTCTAGCTTTCTTCTTTTCAAAATAGTACTTCCCGTTTTTAGTTCTTGCTCGGCATCAGTAAATATCAAAAACCGACCAACGAAACTGTTATAATTCAAAATAGTACATCACGCAAACCTTGAACGAATATCATAAATCGTTATAACTAAAAATGTCGTGATAATGAGGGTTTTGATCTAATAAATGAAGCAAATTTTGCCTCATCTGATGTTTTCAGAAACTGATCTTACGATTGCAGTTATCGGATGAACAAAAAATCCCTCCATTCAGCCAGAAACGATTTTTTGCATTTTCTGAAGATTGGGATTTTTTGAGTTGTAACACTTTCATCGCAAAAGTCCGATATATATCCGTAGAGTGTAAAAATAGCAATTTATGCATATTCCGCCATTGAAGTATGAATATGGGGTGTGTACAGTACTAAACTAATTAAATGTTGAAAATTTATTTTTTCCATTGAAATACAAAATTCCAAAATACGTTTTATGATCGGTCATGAGAGATATGACACTCAAAATAAATAGAAATCGAAGGAAAATATTTCAAAATTATTGAATTTCATTCGTGATTCAGCTTGATGTATTTTGTCCCCTCCATACAAAATCCGCCAGCAGCAATTTGCAAAAGCGTACATATATATTATTGTAAGGTTCCCTCTCTTTTTTCTCTCTCTCTCTCTCTCTCTCTCTCTCTATATATATATCCCGTGTTTCACGCAGTGTGTCCGAAAGGAATATAAAATCAACGGTTTGTCATAAAAATAAAATGAAATATGAAAAATAATCAGCAAATAGAGGAGAATTTAGCTATAATAGTTTCATCCCAGGAAATAATAATTTCATAAAAATAATAATATTAACTTTTTTTATACACCCCCCAAAATCCAGAAAATGTCAGTTAGTTAAGTTTGCACATCAATGAATTAGGGTGAAAGAATTTTACCCCGTAGCTTTTCATGAAAAATTCGCTGAGATATTGCTAATTGAAAATTTTGGGTTTGCCACTTTTTTTGAGAAAAAAAAATTAAATTTGCCCCTACGAGCTACTTGTCCTGTATACAGCTGTGAGTACAGGAGAAGTATATCATTTAGGGGCGATTCTTCTCCCATATGCATAGCATAGCTGTATGCAGGAGAAGTATCACATAGGAGCCGATTTTGTTTTCTCTCTCTCTCTCTCTCTCTCTCTGTGTGTGTGTGCACAGATGTATACAGAAAAAGTAGGGTGTCAAAACCCCCAAAATTTTATCCCTAACTTCCGCGGCCAATTCGCCACTGATTGTATGATTTCGATTTGATTCTTATACAGACAATTCACATTTTATATATGAAAGGCATGGCAAAATTTATTTTACTAATATATTGTAATATATATCTTTTCGCCGTTAGAGATTAATCTTGCTTTAATCTTCAAGAAGCTTAAAAAATACAATAATACAAACTTCTTCATCGGTTTCTGGTTCACTTTTTCCATGGTTTCAGTTGACTAACATGAGCTGTAGTCGAAAAGAAATGTCCTTTCATCTTTTCTTCTAACGGTGCCACTCGATAAGTATCGTTAGGCATTACACTAGTGATAATGAAGGGTCCTCAATATTTGGATTGAGTCTTCTTTGGTTGTCTTGTAGACCCAGATGCTCTCTTCATCACTACAATCTCTCCTTGTTCAAATACTAGTGTTCCCCACCTTTTTTTTATCGAAGTCACATTTCATTTTTCTCGCCTTCCTCTATGGTTTCCCTCGCTTCTTCTCGTAATCTGTCTGGGTCGGTCCACATGTAAGCATCCTCATCAAATTTTCTGCCAACTCATTTTGCAGTATTACAGCATCATTGCCAGGACCGGTGGCTGAGAATTTTGTCACGTGGTTACTACAACTATATTTAAAAATCATAGGATATACAGCAATAACTTCTATGTATAATTGTCTACTATGTAGGTAATAAAATCAAACGAGTAATTTTGTAATGTACAAACTGAAATATGTATTAGTCAAATAAATTTTGCCATTACTCTCATACATAAAATGTGCATTGCCTATATAAGAATCAAATCGAACTCCTATAATCAATGTCAAATTGACCGGGGAAGTTAGGGATAAAATTTTGGGGGTCCTGACACCCTACTTTTTCTGTATACATCTGTGCACACACAGAGGAAAAAAAATCGGCTCCTACACGATACTTCTCCTGTGTACAGCTATGCATATAGGAAAAGATTCACCCCTATATGATATACTTCTGTGGACACAGTTATATACAGGACAAGTAGCTCGTAAGGGCAACTTTAATTTTTTTTTTCTCAGAAAAAGTGGCAACGCCCCAAATTTTCAATTATCACTATCTCAACGAATTTTTCATGAAAAGCTATGGGGTAAAATCCTTTCACCCTAATTCAGTGAGGCACAAATTTTACTAATTGACATTTTGGATTTAGGGGGTATAAAAAGTTAATGTTAATATTTTTATGAAATTATTACTTCCTGGAGGTGAAACTATTATAGATCAATTCTCCTCTATTTATTGATTATTTTTCATATTTCATTTTATTTTTACGACCAACCGTTGATTTTATATTCCTTTCGAGCATTCTTCGTGAAACACGGTTATATATATATTTTTGTATCTTCCTGTAGAAGAATATATTAACTAAAATCGAAAAAATTGTAAAAGATTGATGTAGATGATGTTTACAAAATATTTGTATATCCCATTACTGAAATAAATTGATTTGAAAAAAAAAGATTCTCTTTTGCAGAGATTTTTACGAAGAAGCGCAACTAACTTTTTGACTGACCCTCGTAGAGAAACGAACACGCAAAACTTCCATTAAATTAGATATTTAGGTGAAACTGCTCATTTGAATATAACGTACAGTTAGCATTGGCATAACCGGGGGGAAGAGAAATTCCCCTATACAATTTTAGCCCTCACTAGAAAATTGAAAATTACAATTGAATATTATATGCCGATCATGGGGTTGGAGTTTATAACCCTGTCCAGAACTCTTATAACCCTTCCTAAGAGCTGGGCTGGTTTTATGTCAATTGCTTCTATTTTATGTATATAATATTTTAACCTAAATACGATGATGGTTGACCGTCAATTGTAAAAAAAATTAATTGCCAAATTCAAAATTTCCTCGCGCGAATTTTGATTTCATAAAACAATAAATTTCTAATTTTAAATCATTCAAAAAAATAAATAATGAAATCAACTCTTTTTGCATATAAAATTTTACAGAATATCTCTCTGGTTTTAGAAAATGTTTTTCAAAAGACATATTTTAAAATTTGTGTATATGCCAAAACGCGTTTCTCTCTCTCTCTCTCGCATGTCGCTAATGGATTAAGCTATTTTTAGCAACGTTACCCTAAAAATCGGTAAGCCGAAAAAAAAAATACATATGCACACGAGCAAGGCGCTACACACGCACCATGTGAACACTCAGTTGATCGAAGTAAAAAATCTCGAGTTTTGTCTCTACAATCAGAACTGGAAATTCCCATTTCCGATATACGCATATGGTATTTTAAATTTTTGTCTGGGCGCGTACGTTTCCTTCTATTCGTTCGATGGAGTTTTAAAATCCCTAACAAATGGAAATATAAAATTTCTGCCTTTTGCGAAGAGTTCTAATTTTATTAATATAAAAATAATACACTCTATAACAAAAAAATCGATGCACCAAGAAAGAGTTGTCCGATTGTAATGAAATTTCGTATGCAAAGACATTTTGACCGAACATGCAAATGATTAAAATTTGGTGTCCAATGAATGAATAGCGGGAACTCCAGCGCATCGGAACTGCGCATTCAGCAGGTGTATATAAGGAGCGATTCTCAATATGTGGTCAAAATTTCTGTTGCATTTTGACTGCGGATATCTTACGTCGACTGTAACAATGCCTCGCCGAAAGATTCGTGCTCATTACGAGCATATGTCAGAGTTTGAAAGAGGTCGTGCTATCGGATTGAAAGAGGCTGGTTGGACGAATCGAAGAATCGCTGGACATGTGGGTCGAAGCGATGCGGCGATTGGACGGTGCTGGCAAGAGTGGGTCAACAACGGCAGATGTCAGCGTCGGGACGGCAGCGGTCGACCTAGGGCCACAACAGAACGGGAAGACAGAGCGATTGTCAGAGCAGCTGTCACAGCACCGGATTCGTCGTTATCAACTATCCAACGTGTGGCCCGCACACATGTGTCCAACATGACCCTCTGCAGACGACTGAGAGAGCGGAATTTACGCTCGCGCCGACCGTTACGCCGCTTACCTCTCACGCCTTTACACCGTCAAGTCCGATTACTGTGGTGCCGGGCGGGTCCCTGATGTTCTTCCCAAACGGCGTATTTCCCAAAGCTCCCGAGTAGAACGAAACTTTTTAATTTCTTTTCTTTGGCATGTAATTGGTTAATGGGAGTTCCACATTTTTAACCAATTACATGCCAAAGAAAAAAAAATTTAAAAACTTTCGTGCTACTCGGGAGCTTAGGGAAATACGCCGTTTGGGAAGAACGTCAGGGATCCTGCCGGGCTCGATCAACTTGGAACTGCGCTGACTGGGGACGTATAGTCTTTAGTGACGAGTCCCGTTTCCAACTGTGTCCTGACGACAACCGCAGACGTGTCTGGAGACGTCCAGGGCAGCGTGGGGATCCTGCCCTTACTATCGCACGCCACACATGCCCACAACAGGGCGTTATGGTCTGGGGTGCCATCTCCTTTGATAGCCGGACCCCTTTGGTGGTCATTTCTGGCACACTTACAGCACAGCGGTACGTAGACGACATTCTACGACCGGTTGTGTTACCGTTCCTTTTGCGACACCCTGGACTTACGTTTCAACAAGACAATGCCCGGCCGCACACGGCACGTGTTGCTATGAATTGTCTTCAAGCTTTCCCAACACTTCCTTGGCAAGCTAGGTCTCCTGATCTCTCTCCCATAGAGCACATTTGGGACGCTATGGGAAGGCGATTGCAACCATCCCGGAATGTTGACGATTTAGCCCGACAGTTGGAGACAATTTGGCAAGAAATTCCGCAGGACACCATCCGGGATCTTTATCAGTCTATGCCACGCCGGGTGACAGCTTGCATCCAGGCCAGAGGTGGACCAACGCCTTATTGACTTCCTCCCTTTGTAACGGTCAAACTCTGCAATAAATCATTCAATTGTTCTGAAATTTTAATCGTTTCTTTTTCTATGTATGTTCTTCAAATCCACCAATTTTTATCGCAATCGGACAACTCCTCCTTGGTGCGTCGATTTTTTTTGTTATAGAGTGTATATATTTTATTAATATAAAAATAACATATATCTCTTCCCCCCTCAATCACTGGTATTTACAAATAATTAATCAGGTAATAAATTTATATAATTAGTATACATTATCATTTTCAGAGAGTAATCACTTTAGTAATGATTTTTTCTTTTATGCAATTATTTAATAATGATCTTGTTAGAAACGATTTTTTGTCCTAGTAATAAAAAAAAATTTCTAGGAATAATTTATCTACTCTAGCGATACATTTTTTTCTGGAAATAATTTGTTCTAATGAGGGACGGATACAGACGCATATCACCCGGGCCGCGGGTATTCTAGGGTCCTCAGAAAAATGAAAAAAAAAAGGAATACGATTTTTTAATTGATTAAAATTCAGGGCTCCCCACAGATTTTTCGTAAGAAACTAGGAAAATAAGTACCACTTTTTTTAAAAAAGGATCAATAGGAACCATGTTTCTTTTAAGAAAAGACCAATAAGTACCTAATATAGTGATTTGTATACGTACATGGCTTTTTTTTTTTTTAAATAATTGTCGCTCAAACTTTAAATAGGGTCATTCCTTGTCGGGTGAACCAAAATTCTAGCACTTTTGAACTTCACCCTCTTGGATTTTTTTCAAATTTGGCTTATTAGATGTTCTGTCAGAGATAGTATAAAATTCAAATTTTTAGATTTTTAACTGCAGTATTTTTTAAATTATAGGCCTCTGAAATCTGAAAAAAAGCACGATTTTCTGTTTACGTGCAGTTACAAAAACTATTACTAATCAAGCTAGAAATGAGATAGATGAAATAAAAATAATGTTGTAGATTATAAGCTTTCATATGATATCCAACATGACTAGTTTTAGGTAGCTTGGGATTTCAAAGTCGCGCCATAAACATTTTACCTTGAATTTCTCAAAACGCTGTTTTTTTTGGTTTTTTCTTAATTTTTAAAAAAATCACACATAAATTTGCACATATTAGCATCATTTCTTGAAAGTTTCATCTTGGGACAGGAATGGGATCATATTTTGGTCATTTAAAAAAAAAAAAAAAAAAATTATGCCGAGAAAAATTTAATTAAAATTAAATTAAATAAATGGAAAATTTTAATTTTAATCCACAATTATTAATTATGTTGGGAATAACCATTATCGTTATTATAAGTTAAGCACAGTGTTTTATATAAGCAGAGGGCGGTTTTGGGGGTTGTAACCCCCCCATCGCAATGAAATTTTGTATATTTAACATAGGAATATATGAGTTGTAGCTCTGTAACCCCTCCCATTAAGCCTATAACCCCCTTATGAACTTTCTGCCTACGCCACTATATATGCAACCATGCTAGAATAGTTTAAATTAGTTCACCCAGTAAAAAGAGGTGGAGGAACAGTGCGTCCGTTTATTATAACCAGCGATTCGAAATGAGACGCTGCTTTGAAGCAATTGGTGATAGCTTTCGAAGTAGCAATATTCCATTTTCTTTATTTACTTTTTGCATACATTACACCTAAATGTGTGATTATTTTTGAAATGACATTGGTGGAACGAGGCACGAGAAAACAGTAGGATTCGATTTCTTTACTGATTTCTTGAAATACTTAGCTGAACTGTCAGAGTGGAATTCCAAAAAATGAACTATATACAATTGATTTTACTTGCTTTCACTGTTGCTATGTTATTAGATTTTATCATTAGTTTTTAGCGGGTTTTAACAGATACTGAACCCCCGGTTTGTCTGTATGTCGACAAAGAAAAGGGATAAGGTGAAGTTTTCTGTAAATACAATAATGATAGCTATTGTTAACGTTTAAAATTTAGTGAGTTACTCAGTATATATATATAATACTACTCATTAATGTTGTTACTTAGTAAAAACCGTCATGAAGTCTCGTCACAAGGAAATTGTCACGTAATTCCGTCACGGGAAATCGTCAGGAAAAACAATCATGGGGGAAATCATCACGAAAAACGGTCAAAGGCTATCGTCCTGAAATATCGTCACCGGAAATTGTCACCAAATACCATAAATGGCGAACTGGAAATTGGAATTTGGAAGTTTCGCGAGTTGAAAATTGGGGGAGTAAGAATTTGGAAGGAAATTATAACTCGCCAACTTCCAACTTACCAAATTTCAGCTCGCCAACTATTGGCGAGTTGTCTCTGCCCTCTGAACGTTGATGAGTAAACACGTGAGAACAACGCTTGTAAACCACAACGATATCTAAGGCAGCACTCACTGATTGACCTTTCTATTGGTGACAGACATACAGACAAAGCAAAACCATAACAGGTTGGATCAATGTTAATTGAAACCCGCAAAATTTATATATCGAACTTCAGCGACTTTTTTTTTTTTTTTCCCGCTTTTTTTTTTTTTTTATAAGCGGCGCTGTTGATTTTATTAGCCAGCTATTCTACAGTGATAGTGAATTGATTTGGATACCCCCATCCTGTGCTTGGGGATTTAATGGCGTTAAACGGCTGATTTCACTAACCGATAAATTTATTAACAGCCCGTATTATATTACTTTTGTAGGGCGTGCAAACACACTTATCAAACATTTTCTAATGGTTCGGGGCATAGGAGAGATCGGGAATCCCTGCTATATAGGGACCCGAGTTCTATCCTCGGATTACAAATGCCATCTTTTTTATTTTCTTAAAAAATAGTCTTCTGTACCAAATGAAATCATCCTCCATTAAAAATAAAAAACAAAACAGAACGTATATTAGTTTCACGTAGACTTCTACAGGGTATTATAATATTATAATAACAAAACAATTTTCAAGAAACAAGCTGCGTATTTAGAAAAGGATTTGTAATGCTCAAAAACTCGACGCTTCAATTCCTTGTCCTTGTGGACAGGTTTACATCGGATAAACAAGTCAGTCTAGAGCCCCTAGAATCATAGACCGACATATCAGCCGCCATTTTCTGGTTTACTTCGGTTTCATAACACAAAGTTTACCATTGGAAAATTAATAATCCATTTTCTTCTCACAGAATCTGTTGCGAATCAACACATTCTATATTTATTCCTCGAATAATTAGAACAATTCTCAGCGGAACACCCACACATTTCACCGTATTTCATTAAAAATAGCGCGCACTTGTACATCACTGAACTTTAACACAGCAGTGAATGGATGATCATAGGCGTACGCAGAAAAGTTCGTAAGGGGTTATAGGCTCAATGGGGGTTTTAACCCATCAACACCCCCTGAATACGCCAATGGGGATGATGTCATATGATGGCAAAAATATGACGGATACACGCCAGCTCTCTTTTCTAGGAGCCTGTAGTCAGACTCTTGCGTGCCAAAAACGTGAACGTAAAAGCCTTCGAAGAAACAAACAGATCAATAAATCGGCAATAGCAGAGCATGCAATTTTAAATAGCCTTATCATCCCTTTGACCACGCAAAAATACTTGCAAAATCAGTTAAATCCTGGCTCAGATTAGATAGAGAAGCAATAGGGATTTTCAAACGTCCTAATAATCTTAAGAGAAATGACGCAAAAAACCATTCACGTTACTTGGAAACACAGCCTAGGAAAATTTTAGCGCGCGAATCTCTGTTTTTATTCTTCGATTTCATTTTCGTCTGTTTTGGCCCTTACTTCCATCTATATTGTAATTTTCTAAAATCACATATTTTAATGTATGTAAATATTGTATCCGTAAATAAGTATTTTTGACAATTTTCAAATTCGACCTGTAATTAGTTTTGATGATAAACTGCATGGTTTGGATTGAAACGTCAAGTCTTTAAGCATTAAAAATCGGTCTCTAATACGCAACTTGATTCCGGAAAATTGTTTTCTTTGAACGTATATTAACTTTGAAAATCTAGAATAAGGAACCCAGTCGTCTAATAACTGTCAGTTTGATTGGACCGGCTATAAGAAGGTGTGGAGTGTGTAAATCACGTTATCTTAGGGCTGTGCAGGGAATACCGAAAAAGGAAAGAAAAAGAGAAAAAAATATTTATATTTATTATATTTATTATTATTGGATATATTTATTAAATTAATATTATTGAATTTATATTAGATATATTTATTGTATGTAATAAAGGAATTATTATGCCATAATTAAGGAATTTGTTAAGCAGAATACCAATTATATTGTATTTTCTGAATGAATTATATACGTTATCATCTATCATGAATAATATACATTAATTTTTTTCTTAATTTTATACGACTGTATGTGTGTGTGTGTGTGTGTGTGTGTGTGTGTGTGTGTGTGTGTTCCAGAAATCATTTCAAGTTGGGGAGGGGCGATTTGTTTCCAATTTCTGTTTTTATCCAAGTATCTGGTGCTTTTCATTTTATTTTCCATGATATAATCACGGAAATCACCCCATCGCCCCCCACGATCCGCCAGTGGTGTGTTTGTGTTCGTATTTCAATAATTGCAGTATATTTGAATAATGTATTTCCCAGACGTACATTTGTTTTATATAAATAGTACGATAAATGTCTTTATATATTAATAAATATCAAACTATTGTTTCTATCGTAAATTTCTCGGCGATACACAGCAGAATTATTTATGAAAAATAAAAAAAAATATGGTTTATAAAACGGAATACATGTTCGTCCAAATGCTCTGCATCAATGCGATCAACAGTAGAGCGAAAGTCAAGGTTAAAAATGGTGCTTTTGTTATGTCCAAATCCGTGGACACACTGCCGGGATACCATGAATTCACGTGCGGCAGTATTTTATTTTTTGCCGTGGACTTGAAAGAGCTAGGTTTCGGTTTGAGCCCGTCAACCGCCACTCGTTTGAAGACACACCTATACAGGATTGCCAGGACTCAAGGTTGTTGCCTAGACTACGCTTTTTGTTGACGATGGCTTGCACCAAATTTCTTCCTGTGAGGCCAAAATCTGGCAACCCAACTCAAATTCCGCAGTCACTAACACTCTCAAAAACAAAGCTGAAGGAGAAAAAAAAATATAACTATTAAAATCGTAGAATTTTGTTACGCACGTCAAATGCTGGAGATTTGTTTGCATAAATAAACGAGCGCACGCATATTTTACTAACGATTCTGCTTTCTAACCATCGGCCTACGAAAATATGAGATCACTAAAGAAATAATGGTTTTTATTATGGCTGTTAGATTTCGGTTTTCTAGTCGGCAGTCGGCAGCCACGAGTAGGACGTCTTAATGCAGCAC
>QLNU02015360.1:118058031-118074082 GCA_006491805.2 Dysdera silvatica | reverse complement strand
CATGGCAATATATTTATATACGAAAATTTGATGTATGAAAGTTCGAATGTACTTACCTATACGTATAGTCTATATGCCTATTGTATATGTAATATCCTTGCTTACGAAATTTAGTATTCTGGTTCAGCATAATTGCTACAACGTCAATTTCAACATTGTCAATTCCGGGATGTCTATAACAGCGTGTGTAACATTCAAAGGTATAAAATATGCGTATTGTGCAATATACAGAATACTTTATACTAAATTTAGCGTATTTGAATAACTAAGCTAAAGTAGCGGATAAATAAATGATCCTTGGCTAGTTAAACCCCCGTCTTTTTTCGAGGACCAGTCACACTGGTTTACACACGTAACATTACTTTAGTTTAATTTAGCAAGATGATAATTAAGGACTAAATGTACATATCGATAATGTATAGTTTATGGGAAAATTATAGGTTATTATAGGTATATGATGTTAGTTGTATTATATTGTAATTTTTATGTATTTTTAAGTAATTTTTGTAAACTGTTGTGTAATATTTGTGTACACCAACTGTGACAAAAAAAATATTATTATTAAAATATAACTAATTTAGTGTAACCATTTAATAGAAGATAAGTAATGGTTTTTATTAATTTTTATTATAATACTTAATTTTAGGGTTCGCAAAAAGTTGAAAATGCTTTAACGGACCACTGAACAAAGCATAACTGCTTTCACCTCAGATCTGAAAAGTGTGTTTATATTTCCATGACAAAACCTAACAGCTCTGACTTTTTTTTCGTAAAATCTGTCTCAAAAGTACATGGACAACGGATTTTGTGGGGTAAATATATATAAAAAAAAAAAAAAATACATGCATTAAATTGAAAGATTGCATGAATAAGTATGATATAGATTCATATACGTAAATGACATTTAAACTTCTCTTTATACAAAAATTAATAAAAATAAATTTATGAAATCTAGGTGTCTCAAAAGTATGTGAACAGTAACGTAAAATTGGTTTAAAGGCACGGAAGTAAAAAATTGCATATTTTGGTTCCGACTATCTAACGTAATGGTATAAGCGATATCAGAGAAGTAACCCCATGTTCAGGTATAAGAATGCAACGCAATGTGCAATTTACGGCGGCCCATATAGTTACATATGAGTACTAAAATCAAAAGAGTGGATAATTGTAAATATTGCAAAGAAAATGAGACACAGAAGATCTGGTATTTGCCAATTATTACCAAAAGTTGATAATGCAGCTGTAAAACCGCGCTCTGGAAAACCTAAAGTAACCACGACTGAAGAGGATAGGTCACTTTTACGTTTAGCATCAAGCCAAGAACTATCTTTACGCCAAATTTCTTGTAGCTTAGCAAGTTCACTGTCAAAAGATACTGTTCATCGTCGCTTAAAGTCGAATGAATGACACGTGTTTCGCAGCATTCGTCGTAAACCTTTGCTAAAGCAACATAATAAGCAAGCTCGTGCTATCGTGGGCTAAAGCATACATGCATTGGAAGGACGAATGGGTCAATGTTACATTTAGTGATGAAAAAAAATTCAACCGGGATGGTCCCGATAACTGGGCATGATTTAAAACGCCAGCCTCGCACTTTTTACAGCTGGCAGTAAGCAGATGTCTCGGTTATGGTATGGGGTGGATTTGGTTTCAACAGTACGACAGATATTGGTTTTTTATACGGCTGCAAACTTCAGAGGACTACAGCAAGTCCTTGAAAGTATCTTGCTGCCAATTTCAAAGGCAATTAAAGGAGATAATTGGGTATTTCAACAAGACAATGCATCAATACATAGATCCAGGTCTACTCGTATGTGGTTTACAGCTAACCAAATACGTGTCCTGGGCTGGTCCGCAATAAGCCCTGACCTAAATCCTATAATAAATGTATGGGAACATTATCACGTGATATGTATAATAATGTTCGTCAGTTTGCAACTGTTGACGAATTAAAACAGAAAATTGAACACAGTTGGTTCTCCCTTAATCCCATATAGCTTCAAAATTTAATTAACGATATGCCTGATCGAGTATTCCAAACCTATCGCAACAATTGTGCAACTATACAAATATGAAGCCTTGAACTTTTAGCAAAATATTCATGTCCATATATTTTTAAGACAGGCAATTTTTGTAATTTCTTTCTTAAAGTTATTTTTTCCGCAAGATTTGGTGTTAAAGTCTTATATACATATTCTAATTACATGTTATTTGATGTATATAAAATTGTAATTTTGTGAAACTTATTTTTCAGTTTTTATTTTAAATTAGTTAATGTTCATATCATGAGCGTCGGCAAAATTTTTTGTAGGGGTGGGCAAAGATCCCTTCAGTAGAAATAAAAAAAACCTTCATTCAAAAATACCATAATTAAATTATTTAAATAAGTATTTAATTTGTTTAACTAAATAATAAGACAATTTAGTTCAAATAGGATAGAGATGTTGTATATTTTTGCCCTTGAGAAAAGAAAAATGACATTTATTTTAAAAATCCAGGAGGAGGCATGTGCACACTCTTGCCCTATGCTGCCGACGCCCATGGTACATATATACTTTTGAGATGCACTATATGTGTGATACAATAAAAGAATTCCGTGTTGAAGAAAGGCCACCTATACATGGGCGATTTAGCTTTATGAGCTTCCAGCACGGAAGGGCTAGTATGTGAGAGAATTCATGAAAATAGATACGATGACTAATACGTGCGTTACATTCATATACTAACCAATCCGGTCTTTATGGCTAAAATTCTTAAATTCCAATCCATTTATATGTGACGTTCAGATACAGCATTAGAAAGTTCAAAATCTTTATGGAAATCTGAAAAGTTGTGGAAAGGTGAGCCAAGAAATTTAGTAGCCTTGACCACGCCTCTTGCCTTGAATCTTTGCCAAATGGAAGACACCAGGGCGTAATGCGTTACCACAGAGATTCGCGATTATTCTCCTCACACAGACTGCAGCGTTAAAAAAAAGTGGCAAACATTCAATTTTTGACGGGAAATGATGGACGATCCGTGATTTCTAATTTTTGCGCATAATGTGATATTGTTTTAGCTTGCTGGTAGCTTATTTTTATAGGTTATACTATGAAGCACATTAACGCAGTCTATGGATCAATATCCATTGTAAGTCGATGCAGCATTTCTAACGTTTTCTATTAAATTGCCCAAGAAGCAAAGAAAATACTTTTAGTTTCCAAAATATTTTCAGATTTTATTTTGTATTCAAACAGTCTATATTTATGATTTTTTTTATAAAAATATACATTTGAAATAGCGAGATATTATCTGTCCCTGTTTGTTCTCATGTTTCCTTTTTATTTAAAAATATGTGCATGTAAAAAAAATAGAAAATATTTCTTTACTGTCTTCTGCAAACTTGTAAATACTAAATATATCTTGTTTAAAAATCATATATTTGGAATCTTTTTGACATTTACCGGAATTTATATTTAGATGCAATGCGCGTACGGAGGTATACACTGCTTCTTCTTCCTCTAGCTCATCCCATTTTTATAAGGATGACTGTTTCTGATGAGTTTTCGCCAGTGATATCGCGGATTCCCCGCTCCTCTTTTAGTCTCATTTCTCTCTCAAATCTTGCTTAATTAGTTCTTTCCACCTCTTTTTTTTAACTGCTTTGCCTACTTTTACCATCAATGTCCAAGTCCATTGTTAGTTTCCCTGCATAGCTCTCTTCATTTCTCATTGTATGCCCATAACATCACAGTCTTGATCCCTGTATTTTTCAAGTCAACTCAAATACTTTTGCTGCCCCTCTTATTTGTTTATTTCTAATTTCGTCCTTTCTGGTTACTCCAAACATCCGTCTCAATATTCTCATCCCTGTTACTTGCATCCTATTGGCATTCGATTTCTTGAGTGTCAGTGTTTCAGTTCCATGCACTAGTGTCTGTCTGATCACAGTCTCATAGATCTTCCCGTTTGGCCTAACTGGTTTTGGTTTGTTTGTTTGTTGTCACAGAGCACCCCGGTTATTTCTTTCCAATTTCTCCATCCAACTGCAATTGACGGTTAATTTCTCTTTGTACGTCTTGAAGGTGTATTAAATCATGATTATATATAATGCGAAATTTATTAATTTCGTTTTTCTAATTTGAAATTACAGCATCCCTGTATACAAAGAGAGAGAGTTTGCAGGCATAAAATATAAACACATTCTGGAATACATTTTAGTAAATAAATAATTTGAAATAATTAAAATTAAAAGTGCGTTTGTATTTTAAGTATCATTATGCTCAATATTTTTCTTAAATTTTAAAGAAATGTATTTTATAAAATTAAACAATCCTAGGTTGAAACTTCCATTAGAAAAACACGCTGACTTTGGATGCAAAACTCGACATCGTAAAACTTTTTGAAGGCAAATTAGAAGCATGTTGAATAGTTTTAAAAGTGGGCCATATCTATACGATCATAAGAACCACCATTAACTCTCTGTCCACAAAGGGGATTGGAAATAAGGCGAGGTGGGGTAAAGGTGGGACACGAGATTATGGGGTAAAGGTTGGACAAGTACCTCCTGGTTTAAAATAAAACACATGAATTTTTTTTTCTACCACAGAATGTTTTATGAAGTCATGAACATTATGTAAAGTGATTTTGTTATTTTTTTGCCGTATTTATTAATCCAAAAAATATGATTTCCAGAGACACCTAAAAAAAACACGTTTAACTTCGATTTTGATTTTTTTTTTAATTTCATGTAGATCAGACTATTCAAAATATGTTGTCGGTTTTTTTAATTAGATACATAAAGACATTGATAAAGAATATGCTGAAGATGAAATTGGAATCACAGGATCAAAATTGCAGAAATAATATAATTTTTTTTGAGTGGGGTAAAGATTGGACAGGGCAGGGTAAAGATTGAACACAGTACTGGGGTAAAAGTTGGGCAGTTGATCATACGCATAACGTATAGGTCTGTTCCTCTGTGATAACAATTTCCATGCACAAACTTTAGGTTACCTGCAGGAACAGAGGCAAGCGGGAAGTCCTGAGGGTCCAGACCCCCTTCGCCATAGGTTCTGATGTTAAATTTAAAATTTTAATTTTGTTTTACATTTATAAACAGTTAAAGTTATGCCCCTCCCGTCCTTTAAAAAGTCAGTTGTCATATAGTATTCATCAAGCTATATTTGTTGTTTGTGTGAAAGAACATGTTCCAGGCCTGTAGCCAGGATGTAGGGGTGACTGGGGCAGGGCAAAGGCATATGGGGGCACAGGGCATCTGGGGAGTGTTCTATATATATATATATAAATAGCTCGATGGATAACTTCATTTGGGTAACTGGAGAAGGGGGGGGGTTCTTCCCAGTGGCGTGCCAAAAGGGGGATCTGTCCGCAGTGAGTGCCACGGAAGAGGTGGGGGGCGGCATTTTCATACAGTAACTTTAACAAATATAAAGTAAAAGCTCCATTAACGGACACCGTTAATGAAAAACGAAAACCTCCGAATAAGAAACCTATCTATAGGACAATGTGGAATGACTCCCATAAAAAACGTATGTTATTTTGACATGCATAATAGTTTTCGGTATTTATTTTACATAAACAAATACTTAAATACATATTTGAATTACACCATATATCTCATGGTTATACTCCGAAGTCTACTATACAATACCTAATTAAAAAATGACACGTTTCAGAAACAACGTGTGTTTTAATATTTTAGCAAAGCTAATTTGGGTTCCAAAATGACGAGGAAATGGATATTTTCAATTAATACTTTCTCATATTTCTTCGCAATTTTATCTCTATTTCTGTTTTTTCTTCAATCTCTACTATCCTATTATCTCTCTACTCTCCACTATCCTATCATCTCTCTACTCTCCACTCTCCTATTATCTTTCTATTCTCTACTATTTATTATCCTCTTTATCTCTATTTTCGCTATTTCTTTCAACATATTTCTTCATTTAATGAATATTTACAACGAAAACTGAAGTTGTCGTCCTTTTTTGAGATGTAAATTTTTCAATTACCATGTCAGGATTAATCATAAGGGCATTGCTGAGTTCACGCTCTATGAGTATAACGACTAAATTATGAAATCGTTTCCCAGCCATGCTTGCTCGTAGGCAGGGCTGTGCCCAAAGGGTACGCCCTCTGTGCGCCGCGTACTATCAAGAAATTTTGACTCAATTTCTTTGAAGCAGCAAGCACCGCATACTCTCAATAATTTTCTTCTGGATAGCCCTGCTCGTAGGTGTGTTTTAATACGCTTCATAGTGGAAAAACTCCGTTCAGCCGAGGCTGAAATAAAGAAATATTTCATATAGCCCTTATATTGATTTACACAGGTTTAACTGCATTCTGAATACATTAACCTAAGCATTTGCACGATCCATGTGAATGTTTATGTTCATGTCTGTACCTTTCTCGCTTATTTTCTTCATTATAGAAAAAAATAGGTTAAAAAAATTGATTTACGTTAATAAAAGTAGAACAATTTAACAATGCAAGTGTATATCATACAGTTTGGGTAATCATGGTAAGCGAAAAAAATGAGTTGGACAAAATAACCAATAGAAAAATATTTATTAAAAAAGAAGTATGGTAATGGTCTTTAATTTCCTAATTGAGGAAATGCATAATTATTAATGGAAATTACTTAATAGCTATAGAAATTAGTTGGTACATCATTTGATACATCAAAGGAAATCATCCTTATCAAACCCTCTCGATTTGCATATTGCTATCATGAAAATATAACTACACAAATCAGTAAGATTTGATACAGAAATGTACATGGAATTTAGTAGACGTGGCTTCAATAGCAGTCGAGATAAATAATAGGGGGGCTGCGGCACACCTCGATATGCCCCTGATAGGTTGCATGTTAAAGGCACTCATGTATACTCTGTCTATGAAATTTGGTAAACGTGGCTTCAATAGAAGTTGAAATAAATAATGGGGGAGCTGCGGCACATTTCGATACGCCTCTGATATGTTGTCATGTATAAAGACACTCATGTGTACTATCTGTCTATAAAATTTGGTAGATGTGACTTTAGTAGCATCCGAGATAAAGGCACCCCTCGATGCATCAATGATGATAATCGTTTTCCAAACTACCATTTCAGAAGATCAGGAAACCCCGCAACATACACCTAATACTGGAGGGGCCCTGCCTGATACTCATCAGAACAATTTAAATCAACAGATGCCATCTACTTCAGCTGCATTCATTCATACATTTACACATTGCTGTAATAAATGCCGCAGCAAGAGATGTTTCAAGTCCTGTTGCCCAGCCTGCTGCCCCCCCAAAACAAATAACTCCAGTAGTTCAGGAGCAGTCCAAGAATGACACGTAGCTTCGAAAAACTCTAATCAGAAAAGGTTTTCTCCAAATCAAGAAGACTCGAAGGTCCAAGAGCAAAAGATACAAAAAGAAAACTGGACACAGCAGCAACTGCCATCACCTCAGATGAGTATCTGAAAAAGATACAAGAAAAACATGAAGAGGAAAAGAAACAACATTAGAAAGAAGCTAGAAAGATACCTAGCGCTAAAGGAAAAGAAAAGGACAATTTCAAAAGCAACAAAAAATAATAATAAATGAATGTAAGAAAAATAACACAAAAGGAAGTGGTAGTTCTGAAGATTTTCAATTTGCACAAGATTCAAACTTTCTGAACATTCAGATTCTGAAAATGTGATTTTGAAGATAATAAAAGGAATCTTCAAATAGATAGACCTAACTAGTTTTAAATAGTCTAGTAGGCTATTATGTTTTCATGTTTATCTTAAGTTGCTTTTTTAATGTTTTTAATAAGTTAATAAAATCATGTCTTCAGTCTATTTTGCCTACTGTGTTTAATGGAGTTATTATTCTCATTTATAGGCTTGTTATTTCCATCAATGATTCAAAAATTTCAAAATGAAGACGTTCGTATCAAAATTTTTCAATTCGCAAACATACCAGGAATCATAATTTTTTATGATGGACTGGAGTGTCCAAAAAATACCCAATTCACACCAAGAGTATATAATACACTATTGTCCAAACTTTCCCCTTAATAGATACTCAATATGGAGGCCTGAAACATATTGAAAGTCACTGTCCAATCTTTACCCGCCAGTGTCCAACCTTCACCTCGCTTGGCGGGTAAAAGTTGGACAAATTTTTTTCCCTCTATTTTTTTATTTAACAATACAGTAACTTTAACTCAAACACAGATAATTCGGCTGCTATCAACTAATACAAAGCAACAAACTAGAGTTCAAAATCTGAATAACTGCAAAAATGACAACAAAATATTGATTTTTGTCCAACCTTTATCTCACCTCACCTAACCCGAGTAGTTTTTTTCTATTTTTACACGCATTCGAAGTTTAGTATCTAAAGAAAGAAAACAGAGAGAGTGAGATTTTTACTCAACTAAAACTGAATTTTTGTATTCTTTGAATAAAAAATTGGGTTTATTTGTTTATTACACAATAATTTTGAAAGGAATCAAATTTTATGATGAAAATTCCGCCCAGTCTTATGGTTGTGTTCTGAGAATTCATTTGTATGGACAGTGTTATGAATAGTGTTAGAGATGAAGATATGTGGCTGATATTAGAGATAAAGATTTATGAATGGTGTTAAAGCTAAAGGTTTATGAGCAGTATTAGAGATAATGATTAATGAGCAGTGTTAGAAATAATGATTAATGAAAATTAGTAGAAATAGTACTTTATGTAGTGTGTTAGAAATGATGATTTATAGAGATAATGATTAATAAGCAGTGTTAGAGATAATGATTAATGGAAAGTAGTAGAAATGATGCTTTATGTAGAGTGTTAGAAATGATGATTTATGAACAGAGATAAAAATTTATGAAGAGTATTAGAAGCAAAGAGAAGATTCTGGCGGTGGTAAAGAATATTAGATTATTAAATTGAAATATAATTCGAAAGCGTCATGGACTTATTTGCTTAGACGTAGAGCTTATTTAAATGTGGTGCGATAACCTAAAATGAGTGCAAAGGTTCCCGATTGGCCCAATGTTTACGATATCGAAGAAAGAAGGAAGAATCCGTTCTTTTGTAATAGCCAAGATAATGTTGAACATTTCCATTAAATTGAATTTTGGTTTGCTTGCTTCGTACTTCGTTTAAATGTGCGATAAATACAAGAGTTTTAGTGAAAATACTTTTTTATCGAACAAATTCATTGTATGAAATCTATCGTGCTACTTTAATATACAGTAGAAGCTCTTTACCCCGGCATTCTTTAGTTCGGCACATTCTATAATCCGGCATCGATCGAGCTGCTCGCGTTCGGTTTTTTCGGTTGGATTCAGCCGTTTGTTGTCCTTGACCGCCAGCTCGGATGAAGAAGAAGGAGACATGGCAGACAAAGCGAAAGTCTCGTGAAAACAGGCTTCTGATGTATTAAATACGTTTATAAAATTTGCTGAATCCAACAAAAGCTACAACTCTGCGGAACCCATAAATTTGTATATAATCCGTAACGATTTTTTGAAGAAAAGATCCGAATCACGTAGGCATATTTTTTAAACAGTAACGCTGATGTGTATTTTTTCTTTCCATAGAGCAGCTTATATTATTACAACTTTTGTTTTAAATCTCATTTTACTGTGTTAATTTTTCTTTGGTATTCCCGTTAAAATTATATTAACGTTCGATAATCCGGCAAAATCGCTAATCTGGAACGGTCGTTGTCCCGAACGTGTCGGATTAAAGAGCCCCTACTGTAGAAGTATATGACATATTTGCATCCGATTTTCGTCGTTTCGACTTAAGTTCCTACCGCCATTTATAAAATCATCTCCAACATAACTTATGACGAGTATTACAGTATTTTAAAAACGTATAACTTTTGGACCGTTTTACTACATCATATTAATTTAATTTATATTTTATTGTGTGTATTTTTCATGCTGCTTAGTTAATGAAAAACAACTTAGGAAATGGTAAGTAATTTTTTTTTAAATATTTAAGAGCTTTAATATATTTCGTCCCAATATTTTCTACGATTTTGTTCTTAAACGTACATTTTGTCCCCACGTCAGAATTAAAACTTCTAGGAAAAAGTGTACTGAGAAAGGGATTGTACAATTTTATGTAAATAATTTCGTTTTGATACGATTTATTTCATAATTAATCATTAAAATACTCCTGAACTTGCACGGATTGCAGAAGCAGGTTATCTGAGAACATTTGATTTGGCCGTAAAGTAAAATCATATGGAAATATATCATATTAGCTGAAAATAATAACAAAATTATTATTTTGAGCTGTACGTCTCAAAACTCGATAATTTAGCACACTGTACTACATGCCACATAAATGTACACGTATGATAACAAATGTATAAGATTATACGAAACAATCGAACAGAGAGAGATACGATGGTAGATAAATAACTATCTACGCATATAAATAGTAGTATAGAGGTAAAAAGGAGATAAACATATCTCGCTCATATAACAAATCAGTCATATCCACAGAAAAACAATACGTTATTTAAAAACAAAATTAAGTAGAAATAATAGTAATTTAATAAAAATAATTTTCCAATGTTTGATTAAAATCATTCGTTACTTTCTCATTAAAAGAGATTAATTTCTCTGTTTGTAAACAATGTATAATTTTTCCTGCGTAATGCAAAAAAAAAGGTAATCTTCATAAAATGCCTTCTCCAATTCAGAGGATAGCGGCCAAGGTGGATCACAGTTCCCTATATCTGCTCGCATGAGTAATTCCTCCCGTGAAAAAAAAAAATAGACACAAAATTAGACTTCTAAAAAAGCTCCATAGTTAAAAATTAAATTTGGATGTATTCCTATCCTGATATATAATAAAAATTATGACCCATAATTTAAGTATATTGCGTGTAAATCTTGTTAGGCCATTAATTTTAGAAAATAAATAGAAAGAATGTCACCTAAGCAATGTTTTTTTAGAAAACAAACAGAAAGAATATAATCTAAGTAATATTTTTTTAGAAAAAAAACAGAAAGAATATAATCTAAGTAATGTTTTTTTTAGAAAACAAATAGAAAAGAACATCATCAAAGTAATATTGTATGCATTATTGTTCTTGTCTTGATAAAATGTAAATTTACATATATTCTAGCGAAAATGAAAAAACGCACATTTTAAAGATACACATACTCATTTTTATATTATTTTTTTTCTTTTAAGGTATAAAGACTTCATTCAAGATTGCCCTTCTGGATATATGACGAAAAATGTAAGTTGAATTACGCTTTGTTATTTCGTTTATGTTAGAGTTGCCGTTTGATCTGAAAAGGAATATTGAAATGTCGACATTCGAATGGTATTTTAATTTGACTCTGGAAAAATTGTGAACAGAATGTTATTCATGACTTACAACGTTTTTTCTTAAAAAATAAGACGTATCTATATGTTTACATATACAAAGTATGCGAGTTTTAATACACCTTTTTCTGCTGGTACTAATATCCTGGAAGGGACTCGGTCCCCTTAACAAGCATCGCCCACTCTCCCCTCTGTCTAAAACTCCCCTTCGTTATTCACTTTTTCTGAGGTCTTCTTCCACCCCATCAATCTTTTCCTGGACAGTCCTTTTTTTTCTTATTTCTTTTGGATTGTTTCATCTTCTTAACTATTCTAGTATCTTCCATTCTTTCCGTAAGTTCGAGCTGTCTGTCTTTTTTACTTTTATCACAAACTCTAGATCATACAGGTGACACATTTCATCGTTTTTTCCTAATTCTCCACCCACTGTTTTTATTAATTGCCCTGCATATTTTCGGAGTGAGCTTCTTTTTTCATACTCTGAGAAATCCTTCGTCCCCAGAAGGTAATGTCCATGCCTCGACCCTATATAAACCTATGCGTCTTATTATTGTTCTACAAATGGTAAATTTTAATTTTCATGAGACATTCGTGGAACGGTGCTTTCTGAAATACGAAGTAGCATCTGTTTCTCGCTATTATTTTCGCTTGGTGATCTCTGTACTATTCTTATTGTTTTCTATTGCATTGGCTCCCAAATATTTAAACTGGTAAAGACGTTTAAAGTTTCCATCTATTTCTTCTGTTTTCCAAGACTTCCACAACATGGAGCCCTTTTCCTTCCTCGTGTGCTGATCGTATATGTTGTCCCGTCAGTATTGATTTCAAACTAGAATGCTTTCGCGCTATTTTCGAATTGTTGTGAAGTTAATTAAAACTATTTGAACTTTTTGTATATCGTAATGCACAGTTAAACTTGTTGTATAATACATTAGAAATGTTTTTATTGATATTTGGAATTATGTACTCCCGTAAATACATTACTTAAGAATTTTTTATTATTATTGTTTTGTCTTTCTTTTAAGGAATTCAAACAAATTTATGGCCAGTTCTTTCCATCCGGAGATCCAACTAGATTCGTTGATTACGTGTTTAATGTCTTCGACGTTGATAAGGTAATAGTTTATGCCATAGAACATGATGTTAATCTAGAACACTTTTATATCAGCTTTCTAATGACAAACTTTGTAACTAATTATCAAACAAATATTTCTTAAAATCATAGCTAAATAATATCAGAATATTATCCTAATAAAATGCAACGTGTAAATTTTCTTTTCTTCGGAAGCCTTATTAGGTTAAAAAAAAAAAGCACAAGTATCTTGAAAGTAAATGAAAGAAGTGAAGTTTAACTATATATTTATTTAATTAGCTATATAACACAGCTTATCTATAAAAAGAATATATCTGCACTTTTAATTCATTAAATAGAATTAAACATGGATAATTCGAACTTTCCCGCGGTTCCGTGAATCTTCTATTAAAATAATGTAAAACATCATCTATAATTCGAAGTTCTTTGGTTAATTTGAAGCTTTTTTCTCTCGGATAATGCAAAAACAGTTTTGTTTTTTTTTTCGTCGCGAGATTTTCCCTGGACGGATTTCACTGTTGAAAATTTTCAAACAAGTTGATTGCGATCACTGCAAAAAACTGGGAAACGTAAAACAGTAAAAACTCTCTTTTTCTCCTAAACAAAAATAGCTCTAGTTTGAGCTACTAATACGTGGGTGTCAAATTTATTTGTAATAAAAAATCCCCCACGAAAAACTCGCCCCGATGGCTTTGTGTGTTGACCATTATTTGGCAATTGTGTTATCCCTGTGAAGGGTAATAATATCTTATATGCTTATATACGGAGAAAGAGAGCGTTGTTTCCTGTCCTCGTTCGTCTAGCGGTCAAAACACTCCGGACTAAACGGAGGGACCCTGATTCGAATCCAGAACGGCGTCTCTTTTTCTCCCAAATAAAAAAGCTCTAGATTGAGCTACTAATACGTGGGTGTCAAATTTATTAGTAGTAAACCAGGAGGCAGATATTTTTTAGAAGGATTTTATAATAGTGACAAGAACTTTGAAGTTTGCGGGGTTCTTACAGATCCCGCAATCTTGGAAGGCGTTAGCTACAGTAAGTTAGAGGTATTGTAGCTTCCGATGAAGAAAGAGAACAAAATGTCTAATAGATAAAGAATAGTACTCCCAGAAAAGCCGCTTCCCACATTACACACACACCGCCCATGGAAAATACCTAACGATTCAGACAATACGGCGAGAGTCAGCCGAACGCAAGTTCCACGCATTTAACAAAACAGAAATACGTGCAAAATAATCAAAGAATTAACTCGAGAAAACAATTACAAATTTCTAGGTGATTCAAAAAAGCTGTAAAAATGTAACATTGTACATGAATAAACGTATACTTTTTAATAAAATGTTTTTTGATTTACGGAATTTACATCCGAGATTATTTTTGGTGCCCGCATTAAAATTCTTTTAATTCGAATTTTTGGATAATTCGAACCAAGTTCTTCAACCCTTCAGCTTCGAATCAACGAAGTTTGACTGTATACTGAAAAGGGAACACGAAACAAGCTTTGTTAATGTTTTCGTTACTACATGTCGTTAGTCTCATTTAAGATATCTCGTTTTAGCTTTTACAAAAAAATTACAGAAATTTTCTTCTTTACAGAACGGAGTCATTACGTTCAAAGAATTCATCTTGGCCATATCCATAACTACCAAAGGCACGGTTGAAGAAAAATTAAATTGTAAGTTGTAACGATTTTTTTCCTCCTAATTTGAATTCTGTTATGAAGAACCTTTTTGTCATTTGAAAAAATTAATGCCATGGCACGGTAAGAGGGCCTACATGTCATATTATAGGAGATAATTGACTTTAGTATGGGTCTCGGATTCATCATTTTATATTGACATAGAAGAAATATAATTCGTTCGCAAATGATATGTAAATTGAATTAGGAATTCTTTCTATGAAGCAACGAATAATATACAGGTAATTCTCGTCTTCAGGAATTAATTTGTTCCAAGCCCTCGTCCGTAAAGCGGGAATTCTTAAAGCGAGACCACATTTCTCACAGACGCAATGTAGTCAACTATCGAAAAAATACAGAGTTTCACCAGGAGATTCCATAACAGTTATTTCGACACCGGCGTAAGGTTTAAAAATACGACGTTTCTTTAGCCAACTGCTCCCTTTGTCAAGTGAAGGCAGAATTCGTTCGCTAAAGTAACGTCGTGTTTTTAAACCTTACGCTAGTGTCGAAATAACTGTAGTTAATTATGTTTTTCTTTCCTAACAATCCATACTTTCTATTGAAAACCTCATTCATGCAACATAAAGGATGACAAAACAATTTTAAATGATTAATATACAATAAAAAATCTAAATATAGCAGAGAATGTGTCTTCCCTTCCATATGTGCTTCAAGATCATTTACATCAGATGCAAAGATGCTCAGTTTTAGTTGTTTCTATTGTCAATAGTAATGACCGCTTTTGAGTTCTGCAACATAATCTCTGCTGGTCCTTCAAGATTTAAAAATTTGAAGGAAAAACAAACTGAGGACAGATCTTCTTCTTCTAATCTTTTGTGTTAATCTCTGTAATTCTATTGCAGGTAGCAGGCGTAAATTTTATTTTACGTCTAATATATTAAATGCCCTTGTCCAAAACATTGTAAGGGTTGGACACAACTCTCTCATTATCGGTTGCTTTAATTAACAATTTTAATTGTCTGATGAAGCACTTTAAATGTCGCGGTAACATCCTGGTGCATTAGTTGTAAATGGTCGCAAAAACATTATTTTAACTTTAAGATGGTGATGTCGAACAGTGGATGTATATATATATATATATATATATATATATATATCATCATCATCATATTCAACCATTATCTATCCACTGCCAGATGAAGGTCTCTCCAAATGCTTTCCACACGTCTATCCTGAGCAATCGCTTCCATGTCACCCCACTTGTTTCTTTATTTCATCCACCATCTAGTTTGAGAATGTTTCCAGGTCTTCGGTGGTCTCTTGGAATCCAGTTCAGAATTTCTGTTGTCCATCGTGATCATTTCTTCTTGCATATGCCCAGCCCAACGCCATTCAGCCCTTTTACTTTAACAATGATGTCCTCTACTCTAGTTTGCTCTCTCACCCAAGTGTTTCTTTTTCGATCTCTCCTAGTTATTCCAAGCATGCACCTCTCCATGCTCCTTTGCGTTGTCTGTAACTTTCGTATTGCTCCAACTGTTAGACTCCATGTCTCTGATCCATAAGAGAGGACTGGCAATACACACTGGTTGAAGACCTTTCTTTTTAGACACAAAGGCAATTTCCCCTTCAGGATAAAACTGTTTCTTCCAAATGCACTCCAGCCAAGTTTAATACGTCTGTTGAGTTCTTTCATAATGTTGCCATCCATTGAAATCAGCTGGCCAAGGTAAATATATGAATCAGCAATTTCTAGCTCAATGTTGTCAACTTGTATTTTTGTTTCCTCTACGAAATTATTGAACATGATCTTAGTTTTTTGTAGGTTCATCTTGAGTCCAACTTCTTTACTTCTAGTTGAGAGCTCCTGTACCATGTCTTGGAGTTCTGATGGGTTCGTTGAAAAAATAACAATGTCATCAGCAAACCGCAAATGATTTAAATATTCACCATTTATTTTTATTCCCTTGTTATTCCAATTTATC
>QLNU02015360.1:118024644-118048996 GCA_006491805.2 Dysdera silvatica | reverse complement strand
CTAAAGCAGTGTTTCTAAAAGTACGATCCGCGTCGGCTTATCAAGTGATCCGATAGACCATCATCAAATTTCAGAAAAAAAAAGTAGAAATTGCCAGTGTAGCTAGAATTTAGGTTCGTGCGAGATTTAAGGAATTTCTCATAAATATTACCTGTTATAAACCTTACCTTTCGGCGATTCGTGAAAGTTTTGAATCCTCTAAAAATACCCATGCTGTGCATATTGCTTATTATTATTTAATTAAATTACTGATGTCATTTTCATTATAAATTTAGAAAAATAAAATCATAACTCACACTCCCTTTATCAAATAGTTACTCTAAAAATTGTTTCAGATTGGTTTGGCAACCAACCCATATTTTAAGAACATGGTCGGAAATTTTAGATTTTCTGCCAAAAGTTCATGTTTTTTTAAAGTAAAAAAAGAAAAAGCTTGAAATTTACCACACAAGGAGATAAAATTAACTACAAATTATATTTCAAGGGAGGAGTAAATCTTTCCTCCCGGAGCTCCTATATACGTATATAAGCCTGCCAATAAGTCACATAAATCGAAGGTTACTTTGGTTATATCTTTCCTTGGGAGAGGCAGGTGGGGGAGGAAATCACTATAACGTGTGGCTAAGTAGGGCTTAATGTTATTAACCATAGTTGGCAACCTTAATTTCAACCAATGTATTTTTAATGGGGGAGAATCCCCCTCAAAGCTGCCCACAAACAAAGGAATGCTTAAAGTGGTCCGTGAGCGACCGAAGTTTAAGAAACACTTCTCTAGAGCTATAAACAAGCCCAGAATTCACTCAAAATTGCAAAGCAGTCATGCACAAATATGCTGCTCATGTAATAATGCATCAGCTTTTAAGTTTCATCCTCGTATCCTTCCTTAACCTGTGCATAGGCGTTCTTGAAGCTACTGCAAAACATAGCAGTACACGGTGCTAATGCTATGGCAGTGATGATCTGATATCCCCTAAGTTGGTGATTTTATTCAGGGGTTTATCAAAGATTCATAAACTGGAGGATGTTCAAGATTTTTAAGGGGTGTGGATTAGATTGTGTGCATGTTAAAGGGGTGTATCAAAAAACCTGGAGGGGTGTTGGGGTGTAAAAATCCATGATCTTATTCCTCTCGGTACAGAGTTTAAGCTTATTCAAAAAATGTTAATGTGGGGAAAAAATGCTGTACCAAAATGCTAAGAAAAATTAGTTGTTTTCATCGCTTGAAAAATCGTACCAATAAAATTATTTACATCAACAATGCTTTGAATTACTGTAAGGGTTACTGTAAGAAACATACTTTAATGTTTTAAAAAAAAATTAATAAACCATAAATCAAAGTTATTACCAAAACAAAAAGACAAAGTTTGTTGATAGGGTATTAAACATTTGTCGCTATTCTATGACAGACACAATTTTCTTTCTCCCATTTAAGATTAATTCGAATTTTCCGAAAAAAGCAATCGTAGCTTAAACCCTACTTATGTGTAGGAAGGAAGTCAATTGGTGTCATTGCCCACAGAGCATACTATGAGAGGTTTTACTTAATTTTATTCGTTGTTATTTTTTTAGATAAAAGATAGCTAAAATTAAACATCAATTCTGTCCGCTCAGGGGTGAAGAAATTTTTCATCTTCTGCAATTTCAAATAAATTACAAAATATTTTCAAAGGGTGTTTGTTTACACACTAACACAATTAAGGATCTGCTTAAAAAACAATTTTAACAACAAAATATAAAGAACTATAATATTTCAAGACAAGATTGTTAAAATATTTGATTTGTTCGAGATTTAAGGCGGGCAAGGACAGCAAGGGTTTTGCTCGGCCGAGACCTACTGTTTTCCGAGGAATCTGAACCTCTTAAGGCCTAGGGAACCAACCCTCAGACTATAGTGAGCAGGTTTTTTTTGCACAATTGGGAGTCGAACCCGGGATAACCGCTAACTAAGTGCGAATGCATTACCAGAGGGCCATAAATATTTAAATTTTGGGCAGTTATCAGGAACATATTATAAAAACTTGATTTTATTTTACAAAACCATGAGAAGTAAAATTTTGTTATTTCGTTAAACAGTACGAAAACAGTAAAGATAATGGACATGAAGGTGAAAGGGATAAGAAAAAAAAAGGACAAAAGCTAAATTCACAAACTGCATAAATTCCGCAACGTTTGGAAAACTAATGTTCCTTTTATCAAGAAAAGTGTCGAAAAGTGTAGGTATCCTGCATTTATACCCCGATTTTTGGACTGTGGGAATTGTTGGTTGTAGTTTTATGGCACAAAGACATCAAGGGTCATTCTGTGCTAATTCTGAAAACTGGTATAAAATATAGAACGTTAACACTTCGCTTGATAACGTATTAGTAAATGATAAATTGCTCGCAAAGAAAAGAATGAGTTCACGGTTCCCATCAGGCACCGTGAACCCTGTGAAAAATTGAACTTGAAAAATTCTCCGGTTTCAAGTGATGGAAAGTTCGTTTCATCATGTTTACCTTAGTTAAAAAGATACACTTGACAAAACAATACAAAGTTTCACCAGGAGATTCCATAACAAACAGTTATTTCGACACTGGCGTAAGGTTTAAAAAACACGTTTCGGGAGCCAATTGCTCACATTGTCAAGTGAAGGCAGAATGAAGAGTTAGTGAAAGTCCTAAGTTTTTATACATACATGTTGGGTATCCCCATCTGACGCCATCTGGTCCCGGACAGTTCCAGCTGGGGAAACCCCAACCGGGGAAATGCTCACCTGGAAAACCCCATCACCCGACGACATCAGATGATCACCCACAACCAGAAGTTTGGCAAAAATTCTGTAAGGTTCTGATAGAGGTTTCGCGATGTTTATTGTATGACTCCTCAAACCGTAGATTTCCAATGATTCCAGAAAAAATCTACTCCCCAGATTCTTCACATTCTGATGTATGCCAATCTGATTCGTGACCCTCCCTGAAGACATGTTCAGCCAACTGGCTTGAATCGTCTCCTCTAGCTACCTCACGCATATGCTCCTTCCCTCGTAGATGTATCAATCTTCCCGTCTGTCCAACATACACCTTGTCACAGTCTCCACATGGTATTTGGTAAATAACACCAGATGTTTCTTCTTCAGGAAGGCGATCCTTAGCTTTAAGTAATAGATCACACAGGGTGTAGACAGGTTTGTAGTAGGTCAATATTCACACGACGGAGAATTTGAGACAGCTTTTCAGAGATACCTGCTATATAAGACAAAACCACCGATGTCTTCCTAGTCACATCCTCTACATTCCCGTTTCCACCACTCACACCACATTGGTTACGAGCGATAAATTTACTCGGGCAACCGGAGAAATTGGTGCCTAAGGCTTTGCGTGTGAAACCCCTTGTCTTTATGACTGAAGGACGTAACATTGCAAAGAACGCAAGTTTCAAGTTTTTGTCTGCACGGATTGGTCATTGTCATAACATGATTAATCGTACGCGCCTGATGTTGGTATCTTTTGAACCTAGTCTGGAAACTGCTCTCGACTCTGAAACCTTCTCCCGTGTTTTGGTTGAAGCTGAAAGAGAAGAAGCAACTACTCGTTCTAGAGTTCGTGGTGTTCAAAAGGAAAAGCTTGAGAGATTGAGAACGGAGTACAAACGAAACTACTGCAGGAACAGTGGTCGAATGGACTCCCGTTGGGTTCTTAATCTTTCTAAGCGACGCCTAAGTGATTGTGAAACTTCTGTGCTATCACGTGGTTTGAATTTTGCACCTACACCCTCGTCGATTCCGGTTTCAAAAATCCTTTCGGCTATTGAACCGGCCTTGTGGAACATGGCGGAGGATAGGTGTGCTGAAGTGCGCATGGAGGTTTCGAGAGTGTTATTTGAACGTAAGGCACTTGTGGACAATCTTTCTGTTCCTAAGCGGAAAGCCCTGAAGCAGAGACAGTGAAGAGGTTGTGGTCTTACCGGCAGATAAGGGTCGTACTACTGTTGTGATGGATAGGTCGGTTTACGATGATAAAGTAATGTCACTTTTAAATGATGGCGATACCTATTCCGTTGTAGATAAAGACCCTACTGGTTGTATTGAGAGGCAGATGAATGGTTGCCTGCTAAAACTTCACAAAGAGTCGAAACTGGATGAGAAACTTTACTCGCGACTCCGTTGTTCGTCTGGAAGAATACCGCTGTTCTATGGACTCCCAAAAGTCCATAAACACGATATTCCTCTTAGACCTATTGTGAGTTTTTGTAGTTCGCCAACATATGCACTTTCTAAATATCTTGCAGGTATACTATCTCCTCTTGTTGGACCCTCTGGACAGTCGGTGTCTACCTCTGAGGAGTTTATTTCTTCTATCAGAAACGTAAAAATCGCTCCCGATGATGCTATGGTGCCTTTTAGTGTTGTTTCACTTTTCACCTGTATTCCAACAAATTTGGCGGTATCAGCAGCGTTGGAGCGACTGAGGCATGATGGAAGCCTGGAAGAAAGAACTAGCCTTAGTCCGGAAGAGATATATTGCCTGTTCGAGTTCTGCTTGAATTCCACGGTTTTCGGCTTCAAGGGTAGATTTTACCGACAGAAGAGGTGTACGGCGATGGGGTCACCTGCTTCGAGTGTGGTGGCAAATTTGTGTATGGAGGCATTTGAAAACAGTGCTTTAGATGAGTGTATTTACTGTGTCAAGGTGTGGAAGCAATACGTCGATGATACGTTTGTTATCCTACCAAGGTCTTCAGTTGCTGATTTTCATACCCTTCTTAGATGTTCGGATAAATAGAGATGTGGATGGGCGACTGTTGACTACGGTGTTTAGGAAACCAACACATACTGATAGGTATCTTGACTTTCGTTCTCATCACCCGGCATCACACAAAGCATCTGTCATTAGAGCCTTGCACCGACGAGCCTTTACACATTGTTGTAATGATGACCTTCGCAATGTTGAATTACGACGCAACAAAAGCGTGTTGAAAAAGAAAGGTTACCCGACTAAATTTATCGCTCGTAACCAATGTGGTGTTAGTGGTGGAAACAGGAATGTAGAGGATGAGACTAGGAAGACATCAGTGGTTTTGCCATATGTGGCGGGTGTCTCAGAAAAGCTGTCTCGAATTCTCAGTTGTGTGAATGTTAAGACCTACTACAAACCTGTCTACACCCTGCGTGATCTATTACTTAAAGTTAAGGATCGCGTCCCTGAGGAGGAAAAATCTGGTGCTATTTACCAAATACCGTGTGGAGACTGTGACAAGGTGTATGTTGGACAGACGGGAAGATCGATACGTCTACGAGGGAAGGAGCATATGCGTGCGGTAGCTAGGGGAGACAATTCAAACCAGTTGGCTGAACATGTCTTCAGGGAGGGTCACGAACCAGATTGGCATTCGATGAAAATATTACATCAGAATGTGACGAATCTGGGGAGTAGACTTTTTCTGGAATCATGGGAAACCTACGGTTTGAAGTGTCGTGCAATAAACATCGCGAAACCTCTACTGTGAACTCATGATTTTTGGTAAACCTCGAAGGTTGGGGTAGCTAGGGGAGACAATTTAAGCCAGTTGGCTGAACATGTCTTCAGGGAGGGTCACGAACCAGATTGGCATTCGATAAAAGTATTACATCAGAATGTGACGAATCTGGGGAGTAGACTTTTTCTGGAATCATGGGAAACCTACGGTTTGAGGAGTCGTGCAATAAACATCGCAAAACCTCTACCAGAACCTTACAGGATTTTTGCAAAACCTCGAGTTGGGGGTGTTCATCTGACATCGTCGGGTGCGGGGGCTTTCCCGGCGAGGGTTTCCCCGATTGGGGTTTCCCCAGCTGGAAATGCTCCGCACCAAATGGCGTCAGATGGGGATTCCCAACATGCGGGTATATAAGCTTAGGACTTTCACGAACTCTTCATTCTGCCTTCACTTGACAAAGGGAGCAGTTGGCTCCCGAAACGTCGTGTTTTTAAACCTTACGCCAGTGTCGAAATAACTGTTTGTTATGGAATCTCCTGGTGAAACTCTGTATTGTTTCGTTAAACGTATCATCGATGTATCACTTCCACACCTTGACACAGTAAATGCACCCATCTAAAGCACTGTTTTCAAACGCCTCCATGCACGAATTTGCCACCACACTCGAAACAGGCGACCCCATCGCTATACGTCTGTTCTGTCGTTAAAATCTACCCTTGAAGCCGAAAACCGTGGAATTCAAACAGAACTCTAACAGGCCACATATCTCTTCCGGATTAAGTGTTGTTCTTTCTTTCAGGCTTCCATCATGACTCAGTCACTTCAATATTGTTGATACTGCTAAATTTGTTGGAATACATGTGGAAAGTGAAACTACATCAAAAGACACCTTACAACGGAACCTCGCGAACTGTCAAGGCTCGATTTTTCTGAATTTCGGTTTATAGGCCAATATGACCGAGTAGATGAAAGATCCAAAATCAAATTTGGCCCAATCGACCTGGGGGTCGAGCTACGGCCCACTGAAAATAGAGCTTACCATACGAGGATGCTTCGCTGCATGACAGGTGAAAACAGTGTTTTGGCATTCTGGCAAGCATTAAACGCCAAACATTATCGTAGGAAAAAAATAACACATATGAATAAAATATAGCATATATTTATAATAGCCATTTTAGTTGTACCTGAAATAATTATACATTGTGTATGCCAGTGTAAAAGTAAAAAATATTTGAAGTTTTTACCTTACTTTTTTATAACTGACAAACTTCGAGGTCATTTTTGGCGAAGAACTCGAAAAAGCTGCCTGGTACGTAAATCAGTCTTGAATAAATAAGACGCGATCCTTCAATTTTCAAATCAGTAGCAATCATCACTTGCCTGTAACTTCATTATTTTTGACATTTTTAATTTTTTTGTTGGAAAGCGTGGAATTTCAAGCCTTATTTGTCACCATGTCTTCCTTTTCCACCATATCAACATACTTGTTTCGCGTTGTTTGTGAAAAATACACAAAGCAAGCCGATTTTGTATCAGATTATAAGATGGATATTGAGAAAGAAATATTTACATTTGCCAAAACTTTGATAAGTGGGTTAACATACGAAATGAATGATGAGAATACACTTGATATTTGTTTAAATGAAATGAAGTATGATGCAATACAGGGTAATGAAATGAATGATGAGGAATGGGATGAACAAACTAATTTGCCGTCACGCGTAACTTACACATTAGAAGACATGAAAAGAATTTCCATGGAGTGGGTCAGGAAAACTACGTTCCTTGAAAAGCATACAGCATCGCTTTAAAGACAACACGCTTTCACGTCGACAAATTTATCACTTTCGGGATTATGTTGCTTCCCAGGGTACAAGATGTGAAAAACTGTTACGGATGAAAGACGAAGTATTTGAGAAGTTTAAAAATGCCGGGAATATGCTTTATTAACAGTTCACGATTCCGATTTAAAGTTATGGTTTCTGAGCATTGCAATGAGAGAAAATCTCACAAACTTTAGCGCAAGTGATGCTTTTCTATTAAAATTTTAATAAAAGAGCGTGGCATAACAAGTAGAAGAGTTACCAAGTTCGGTACGCATGAACGTACTATGCACACAACGGCTTTGGAAGATAGAGCTATAGAATTCGTCAACATAGTTACAGATGCAATGAGCAACTATTCTTTTGATGAGGTTTTAAACACTGACCACAGCGGATTCACTAAAGAACGGGCATCTACGCGCACTCTGTCGATTAATGGGGAAAAGCACACTCCGAATACCATTCAATCTTCTCACGCCATATCCCATTCCGTAACAATCCGACCTATCATTTCTGCTGCTGGACAATTATTACCACAATTTCTGCTCATCCATCAGGAACCAAAGGGTGTATTCGATCCACGGGTACAGGAAAAGTTATTTAATCTCCTAATGTTATTCTGGAATGTTCCAAAAGTGGTAAAACCTCTACCGAAATACATAAGATGTTCCTCAGCGAAGTACTCAAACCGAACGTAACATCAAAAGTTCTATTAATTATGGATTCGTGGACAGGTCAAATGGACGAAAATATAGTTGATGATAAATTTAGTCAAGCCAGTCTTTCAGAGCAATCGAAATTGATGATTACACCACCTGGAGGGATAGCACTCATACAGTCATACGACGTATATTTTTTTCTTCAATGGAAATATTTCGCTAAACGCTTAACACGATTTTGCCTTTTGCATTATTATGAGCATATAATCTTATCAGAAAGTCATAACATCACAAAATTGCATTCGCTCATTCACAATCAGCTGTCTTCCCCAAAATTCCGAAATATGATAATCTATGCTTGGTGGAAATCAACGTACCAGGTACCCAAGCCTGAAAAATTCTTCAATGTGCAAGAAATTTGTTTTAATTTCACGGACCAAGTGTGTCACGAAATGGACTGTGATGTCAGTTCATTCATTTGTTGCAGTCATTGCTCAAAGTTATTATGCTTTCTCATTTTTTTATTGATTTTCATTTCCATTAAAAGCGTTTTAAGTTCATCACAGCCAAGAGCGCAGTTATAACTCTGGTAACCCCAGCAGTTAGGTAACTCAAATTTTTTTTCGTATCTACATAAATTCATTTTCATACATAAATACTCCATGTTCATAATTCAAATCAGTTTCATATGTAAATACTCCATATTCATAATTCAAATCAGGTCCATATGTCAATATTGCAGCGGTAAATAATTTTAATTGATTTTGGAAAGTGCCTCTAAAATTATTTGCAAAGGAACCTCAGCTTTTCCGATGCGCCAGGACTTCACTTCTACAAGACGTAGAAAGCTAAACTTCTAACATGAATAAAAGTAACTCACAGTAAAATTTTGGCGCTTAATGTTTTCCCAGCACGCCAAAACACTGTTTTCACCTGTCATGCAGCGAAGCATCATAGTAGGGTAAGCTCTATTTTCAGTGGGCCGTAGCTCGACCCCCAGGTCGATTGGGCCAAATTTGATTTTGGATCTTTCATCTACTCGGTCATATTGGCCTATAAACCGAAATTCAGAAAAATCGAGCCTTGACAGTTCGCGAGGTTCCCTTGTTAGTCCGGAAGAGATATATTGCCTGTTCGAGTTCTGCTTGAATTCCACGGTTTTCGGCTTAAAGGGCAGATTTTACCAACAGAACAGAGGTACGGGGATGGGGTCACCTGTTTCGAGTGTGGTGGCAAACTTGTGCATGGAGGCGTTTGAAAACAGTGATATAGATGGGTGAATTTACTGTGTCAAGGTGTGGAAGCAATACGTCGATGAAACGTTTGTTATCCTGCCAAGGTCTTCAGTTGCTGATTTTCATCTCTATTTGAACACTCCATTCAATTTACGTTAAAGGAAGAAAATAGAGGTTCATTCATTATCCTTCTTAGATTTTTTTTTTTCGAAGAAATTTTCTATATTTTGTTTAAAAATCCTGCTTTTTTTACTTGTTACAGTGGCATGGTATAACTTCTAAAGCGGGCCCTCTCCGAGTGTTCAAAATCCCCCTTCAGAATAAAAAAGTCACAATTCAAACATGCATCATTATCGACATCATAGTGATACATATATAAATTGTTAATTTTTTATTTGTTTGGGTGGGGGGATGGTGAACAATTGAAGAGGGCCCATTTTGGGGTCATGATATGTCACTGACCCATTGAACCCAGGATCTGCAAAACTTTTGTTTGCTAAAAGTGATTAAATTACATATTGCACTTAACTATTATACCAAACAAAATTCATATTTTCTCCTAATGCAGGGTTTTTATAAGTGGTTCTTAGTGTATATCAGAGCATTCGTCCAGGCTATTAATGCGAAAGTTATATGAATTTCACATACCGGAACATAAACTATATAACAAAAAAATCAACGTACCAGAACATAAACTCTATAACAAAAAAATCGATGCACCAAGAAGGAGTTGTCTAGTTGTAATAAAATTTTGTATTCAAAGACATTTTAACCGAACATGCAAGTAATTAAACTTTAGTGTCCAATGAATGAATAGTGGAAACTCCAGTGCATCGGAACTGCACATTCAGCAGGTGTATATAAGGAGCGATTCTTAATATGTGGTCAAAATTTCTGTTGCATTTTGATTGTGGATGTCTTACGTTGACTGTAACTAAGGCTTGCCGAAAGATTCGTGCTCATTACGAGCATATGTCAGAGTTTGAAAGACGTTGTGCTATCGGATTGAAAGAGGCTGGTTGGATGAATCGAAGAATCGCTGGACATGTGGGTGGAAGCGATGCGGCGATTGGACGGTGCTGGCAAGAGTGGGTCAACAACGGCAGATGTCAGCATCGGAACGACAACGGTCGACCTAGGGCCACAACAGAATGGAAAGACAGAGCAATTGTCAGAGCAGCTGTCACAGCACCAGATTTGTCATTATCAACTATCCAAAGTGTGGCCCGCACACATGTGTCCAACATGACCCTCTGCAGATGATTGAGAGAGCGGAATTTACGCTCGCGCCGACAGTTATGCCGAATTAAAATGCACAATTTTTTTAATATCATTTTTTATTTTTTTGTGCACTCAATAAATGTTTTCTCGATTAGAAATATATCATAGTAATGAATTCAACAGGTGCCCACCATTCGCTTTATGAACAGTAAAGTAGCAAAAGATAACTAATCTGATTAAAAATCTAATTAGAAATCAAACTATGGTTTGAGTTTTACCGCACATGGATCTACAGTTTTCTAAGGAATCTGAACATCTTAAGGGAACCAAGCCCTGGACTATGGTGAGCAGTTAATCGGTAAACCTCCTTATTTAATGCAGTTGGGAGGAGTCAAACCCGGGATAACAGCACGATAGGCGAACATATTACCACTGCACCACCACAGGGCCAAAATGGAAATATAAATTTAATTTCTATAATTCTCGCCAACTCTTTGCTAAGAAAGAATGTAGTGGGCTACTATTTTCATTTGTTGGACAAAATAAAATTTAAAGGGGTTAATAATGTGCATAGAACTTCGTCATTGCTCAAATGAGGAAAAAACAGCATGTAGAAAAAATAAAGCAGTTAGAATCAACACCTGTCAAAATCACAGGATGCACAAATTTTGCTATGTTTACATTGGTTGTAAAAATCCTAGAATAAGCAGTCAGAGGGTTATCTTTTTTTATGTTCAATGAAACCCTTCTCGAACTGAATCATATCTTTGAGGATGGTAGCAACATGTCACTTTCTTAACATAAACATTTTACTTAACAATATCTAAGTATTGAATATATTACCGGAAACATAGAACAAAACAAAAATAAGTTTGGAGTTGAGGTGACGATTGTATATTTGCTGGTGAAATATCAACATGACTAATCAACATAGTCAGGTATTTAAAGAACATTTTGGTACAGGAATACTTTTTTAAATATTGTATTAATTTGACATATTTAACATAGCTTCTACATAATTACAATAAACTGATTGAATTATACAGTGAACCCGCCCCCATTAGCGGACACTCACAGGGCAGAAACATTTGTCCGTAAAAGAGAGGGGGTCATTTGGAAGTGCTGAAATATTATGTTTCGATCATTTAAATACTTAATTTCAAAATCTATATATATTTTTGAGCACATTAGAAAAGTTATACACACAAGATAATGAATGTAAACATTTGTTGAATATAATAAGTAAATTTACAACAATACGTTAATTATTATTTACCTTGCAAAAAAAATTGATCAATAGCTGTTTGGTGGGTGCTACCCACCAGTCCCTCCTCCTTCGAAATGTATTTTTAATTGCAAGATTAAATTTCACTCTTTTTCCATCGTTACGCTTACAGGACCTGTGTGATATTTAAGTAAACTATAATAATAAATTTGCACTGCGATAGTTTTGTGTTGATAACTGTTTATTAGTTTTGTAAAGTGTATCATTATATAATGTATTATCAAAGTCTTTTTTAAGCATTACTCATTTGAATCAGTGAATCTGAGTCAATTTCCACTCTTTGTTAAAAGGAGGGGGAAATTTTCCCTAGCTCTTATCCTGTTTATCCTTAGTTTCTTGTTGTGAGAAACTCCTCTATAGAAGATAGAAATGTGAACTTATTTTGTCAATACAGAGGTTCGAGTCTGATGGAATGACTCATGAAAACCGTGCCTGCGTCCATATTTAAAGGTGACCGTAAAGCAGGGGTTTGAAATGTATTACTGCAAATCAGTTTCTTCTGGGGAATTTCAATCTGACCACAAAAACATGGTGACCATTAGAATTAAGAAGGGTTTCACTGTATTGTAATTCTCACTGTCATTACTGGTAGATTTGTCTAGGATTAAATAGTTTAGTTGGAAATGAGAAATACTGCTGCTGATGCAAGGCAATGTAGGGCCCAATAGACCAAGCATTGCATAAGAGGGTATCCCAGAGGGGGGGAAAAGACCCTTTGAACTCAACTGAAAAATAGTTCAGCTGGTAAAATTTCTCTAAATTACATCTTCTTATAGATAATCTTTTGATCGTCTAAAGATTGTCATAACTTCAATTAATTTTTTTTAAGCTGTAGACTTACTTATACATGGATGGCTTAAAAAAACTAAAACACCAGCCACATAAAATTGGAGACAGCAACCTGAAATCTAGGTGAAATATGTGTACATTAGCTTTTTCGATTTTTTTAGGGAAACATTTTTGAATTTTAATTGAAGTGATAATTTTGAATTTTATGTTATTTATTAAATGCAAAATATTTGTTTTTAAAATGAATCTATAGTCACAAAATCTTAAATTATGTAGCATAAGCATCTATTTGGAGTTATATCATCTGACGTTGTATTACTAGATCAAGAGAATTTAGTCTGTATATATATATGAATGTATGCTTATACTTCACATGATTACATAATTATGTATATCAACAAAGTTTTTAAGAATTTCTATGCTTGAAAACATAATTAGCAGTTATGTTATTTAACCTGATACTTATAATCACACATATTTTTCATAAAGATATTACTACATATTTAGAAAAATATTTCGATATTCAGTATTACAAATAAAAACAAACAGGTCGAAAATTAGAAAAAAGAAAATATTTTTTTCCTCTCAGGAGATGGGGGAAGGGGTAAATTGTGGAAAACCATACTCAGAAAGAAAACCTCAGAATCCAAAAGGAAAAAAATTCTTATTCACCAGCTGCAAAAATCCAGTTGCGAATGGCAACCAATTTGTTGAGCTCTGTATATATATATATATATTTTTAAAAAAACGTGAAAATATAAATGAAAATGCAGAAAGAGTTCCTTTTTCTTTTATATATATTATTTATCATACTAGTTGCTGCTGCTTCATGCACGCTCTTTGTTGATAATTTTATTGAGTCATCATTTTTTTTTTTTTTTAATTCGTTTTAATACGCCCTTTCCCCTCTGCATTAAATGTTTCGCAGGCATTTTCGGTATATATATTTTTGGTACACATTTTTGTCTATTCCAACATTTACTTCATGATATATATATATGTAACTGACTCAAATATGGGTGAGAATTTAAAAAAATATCAAATCAGTAATTTCAACAGAACAATATGTTTTTTTCCATATTATACACACCGTACTTTATATTTGAATGTCGATGTTGAAACTTAGTAAAAAAAAGTGCTGTATTGCAATAAACAGCTAAGGGAGATAAGGTAGCTGTAAGAAAGTGACAGCACTTGCCACAAAATCTGAACTTACAAAAAAGGACACATACTTAATAAAAAAAAGTATGCAACGAAAGCACAAAACTTATAAAAAAGAATATCGACGTTTGTGACTTGAAAAGACATAAGGGCTTGTGTACTTTACATATAATATTTTGCAAATTAAATTTACATACAAATTTGAGATATTTTGACAACCAGGCTATAGCAATTTTCAGGACATATTGATAATATAGTAAATAATATAAACGGATATAACAATTGGTTCTTAGTACACTAAACTGCAATTCACCACACTGGGAGAGTACTGAGCAATAATACTCAAGGACAGAGTTATACAACTAACTTTATAAGTGACCTGTGTGTATATACATGATAAATATGTATGAAAGTGTAGATTTTATGAAAACATTTTTTACTTCATATGAAATTTCTGCACAGTGAAAAGCCATGTGATGTAGTTCTAAATTTATATTGCACTTTGCATATTTTATAGAAATATATATATATATGCTAATAAGTTGACCATGATCAACATATTTATAAAGATACACTCTACATATATATATTTAGACGACAGTTATGGTAGTTTTATAAGTTGAAAATATTTTACCAAAAGAAATTATCATTTATGTAGTCATAATTATCACAAAGGCAAAATAATTAATGGAATGAAATTAAAATTCCTAACTGTTATGAAACAAAAAATATGACGTTCAACTGCATAAACAAAAAACATAAACTGGTGAAAATGCTGGAATACAAAGTTGAAAATATATTAAATATAAGTAGATAAGCAAATATTTTTGCAAATAAAAAAGCACATCATAACATGATTAAATTGATGAATTTTAATAGACACTATTGTAATACAATGGTTAAAAAACACTAAATTGCGAATGATCAAACTAGAGTGAATATCTTGGTGAGCGATTTGGATCCAAAAGAGCATTTTCCTCATCATTAAAAATTTCAGTATCACCAACAGAAGAACGACCACAATGGCACATAAAAGAATCAAAGAATTGCTCAAAAAATGTTCTTGGTGCATATGGTTCATCATCATCTTCTTGGAAATCAAAATTTGCAACTTCAATTGCTATTTGATTCCGTTGCTGAACATAATAAGCCACGCCACCCGATATGATAATTAGTGCCAAGAGGCTGCATGCTATGGGCAAAATCACAGTAGATAGTTGAGGTTTTAGAGATACTGAAAGGAAGAAATTAAGTTTAAAAAATACAATCACTTCCACTTTTATATTACTGTATACAGATAGGGTGGTCATAAATGAAATTTCCCTATATACAAGCTCTTACAATTTTTAACGAATTGGATTGAAACATGGGATTCAGACATCTCAAGGTATGAGAGTCGTGTAAATAACAAGAATCAAATTCTCACAATTGTGGTTACAGTTATCAAATTTTTAATGAACCTACCCTTTTTATCACAATATAATTAGCACTGTAAAGAAGGAAAGAAAAATAGTGTTAGAAGTTTACCTTTAGCTCTAAAAATGACTGTGCAAGAGCATTACTAGACGAGTGTGAATGACAAAAGAGGAAAGAAAGACAACAAACAACAGTGATGAGACATGTAATTTGCAGCAATCACAAGCAATAGAACTCTTAATCGGCAACAGCTGGTTCTGATGCATCATCTCAACTAGTTACTATTAATAGCAGTTACAGCTGGAAGTTTAGTAAGTAGAATGTCTTGGCCTGAAGAAGAACGAAATGAGTTTCTGTTTAACAGTTCGGTGAACTGATCAAGATCTATTACATGAATAGTGAAAATGTCACACAGGCATTGCGTATTTTCCATTGAAACTACAATCTATAATGAAGCCCATGTTCTGTTCAAGATTTGTATAAATTAGTATACAAATTCGAAAAACAGATTGCATTTGCGACAGACCTCAAACTGGATGACCATCTGTTCCTATTGAATGTTAGGGAAGTGCATAACACAATTAGTGATAATCATTACTTAACTGCACAAGCTTCTTCGCACATCCTTGACATTCCCAAAACTATGGTCCTAAAGATTTTGTGTTCTACACCCTATGTTTCTATCGAGTCCAGATGTTGCATATAGGTGACGAACAGTTATATTTAGACTTTGCAAACAAATTTCTCAGACAGTATGGCAATGACATCTGGCCTCTATACATACTGTGGAGCACATTTCTCGTGAACAGGTAATGCTAACTCAAAGAATTGTGTGCAATGGGTGAACAAAAATCCTCATAATTTGTTATTTCAACACTTACACGACTGCAAATTAACTATGTGATGTATCATCACAAGTACCTTTGTTCTTGGCCCCTACTTTTTTGAAGGTATAACTCCATGAAATTTAAGGACATGTATTGTCACAGGAGCTCGCCATGCAGTGTTAACAATTTATGTCATTCCAGAGTTACAGAATCAAAAAGGCAGCTTAAAGAGCAACGGAACACCATATCTGACATTGTGTAGATGCAAGATGCTGTTCTCCCACATGTCCAGACGTGTCAAACATTTATTAGAAGAACATTTTGGTAACAAATTACTCTATCGCATTCTCATCTCCAATTCCATGGCAACCACAATCACCTGGCCTAACACCAATGGATTTCTAGCTATGGGGATATTTGAAATCAAAGGTGTACAAGGAGAATCCTGAAAGTGTATCTAACTTGAAAGCAGTAGTTAAAAGGGAAGTTCTATACTGTATATTCCAGGTGTAGACAAATGTGGCTCTTCATTGAGTTAAGTACGGCTCCCATCAAAAATTTAAATCCTTTTTTTTTTCCAGAAGTTTTTTACGAATTCTGTTAAAGTGACTAAGAAAATGAATCGGTTAATGAAGAGTAAAAGTCGCAAGTAATCACTTCGAAAGTAGATCTTCTGTTGCTTCGATAGGTCCTTCTTGGAGTTATTATTAAATTTTGAAATAATTATTTTGTATTTCCTTTCTCGTAATCATATTTTCTTATATGTGCAATTTACATAGCACTTCAAGACTTGTGTAAAATATGTAACCATATTAATTAAATTTGTATATTTAATACTGTGAGACCATGGTGTGGCTCTTCATAATATATGATAAATTGGAATGCGGCTCTCATTGACCTCATGTGTGCCCACCCTTAGTATATTCTTTCTGCAATGTTATGTGTGTCAGTGATTTCCACAATATCCTGCATGCAATGTGTCATCACCTATGACAGTGGCTATGTAGAACATCTGTAATAAAAGATAAAATGTTATTACTTCTTGTTGTCTTTCTTTCCTCTTTTGCTATTCACACTCGTCTTGTTTGACAGAACTCTTACAATCGTTTTCAGAGCTAAAGGTAAATTTTTAACACCATTTTTGTTCTTTTTTTTACAATGCTGATCATACTGCGATAAAAAAGGATTTTGCCATTCGAAATTTGGTAACTAATCACAACTGTGAGAGCTGAATTTGTGTTATTTACATAATTCTCAAACATATACATTTAAATGTCTAAATCTCATATTTTATCCAGATTCATTAAAAACTGTGATTGCTAGGGGCTTGTATATAAGGAAGTTTTCTTTATGACCACCTGTACATTGAATAAATACCATCTCGCATATTGTCAATTTAAACTATTTTTCAGCACCATGTATAAATTTTAACTGTGTGATTATACAAATAAAAACACAACTCTAAAGCAGCATTTGTTCTTCAAATTCACTTTGAAAAAAAAAAAATGTTTTCTGTAAACTCATATACCTTTACAGATAACACATGCAAGTGTGCAAAGTTTAAATTCAAATCTTGTATTGGAAAAAGTATACAAGTTAGTGTATGCAATTAAGTAATATGTAAATAATGATGAAAGTTCCTTCAAATAAAAACAAAAAAAATGCTTCCATATGCAATTTCCTGTTTTTATTAAAGGAAGTTAATTCCCACATTTAAACATCTACTTTACTCAAAAATTTACTTTAAATTTAATAAGCCCATATATATCTTGTCACTCTAGTTATAAAATAACTCGAACATAAATAGGGAAAGTTAAATATTGATGAAGAGTTGCAATATGCCACCTTAGTGTATCCCAAGTAAGCTCAATAAAGTTGAAGTCCCAAGCAAGTGATTACTATTCCATACATCATATTATTTATAGCATTACATTATTTATCTTACTATTCCAAACACTACAATATACAGTTAATGGTGTTTTCAAGATCTTGTTCAACAATCCTCACTCAATATGGATATGTATTTATCATGGGAGCCCTTGGGGTGCTCAGGAACTGAAAAATCAAGGAACACTGACTATGAAGAGTTCAACTTTAATGGTCAGTTCAGGAGGCAGTTGTAGCACCAAAAAATAAATGTCATTTTAAAAAAATCCAACCAACTGGTCATGTTTTGAAAAGTTTCAAAATACGGATATCCATCCCCAGGATGGAGAAAATGGTACCCATGGTATTATTGTCAAATGGATAGGCAGAAGACCTAACGAAGGGTCCAAAGAGCCTGAATAAGAATTGATCTACTTGGAAGCACACAGATCTGTGCAATCACCCAAAGGCATGCCAATCCTTACTAAAACACAACCACCATATATATGTATGTTAAAGATGTTTAAGAGTATAGGCATGTTCATGGCTCTATTCAAACAAGTTTTGTCTGGCGTTAGCCTGGAGAGCAAATTTAAATTCATCTGTAAAATGAACGTTCATTCTTCAGTGCTCATTCATGTCTAGTTAATAGGGAGTCTGCACCAACTGAAAGTGTTCTCTTTTATGATTAGGGATGAAACGAGTGCATGCCATTCATCTTCCAATATAAGGCCACCATATTCATGAAGCTTTCTTTTGAATAGTGGAATAAGATTTTGAAGTTCTTGTTTTTACTAAAAGATCACAAGGCAGTTGGGTAGAAATAGATACAATTCTTCAAGCAGTTAGTTGAAATGAAGGAAAATCTGTCAAAATTATGGCTTGAGGACTTCCAGTGTTAAATTTCTACAATATATCTATCTACCTGTGGAGACCTCTCCACAAACCTTTAGATTGAACTTACATCACCCTAATATTTCAGCTTGAGGGTGGCCAATTTTGAGTATTTAACACATTGATTCTCTAATCTAATTCTTATGTTAAATGTCTAAAAGCTATATCCATAAAAAATTTGGCATTTTTAATACTTCCTTCTCAAAGTAGCTTGGATAATATAGCTGTCAATTCATATTTTAACATTTCAAGATTGCATGATGGATCATATGGGTAGGACAGTTGATTTAATGGAACTTGCAAATCATGATATGCTTATAGACAACCGAACTCACTAGAAATTGAATGCAGCTCAGTGGGATTGAAAGTCATGATTAGTTGGTTGGTTGTGTTTGTATGGTGCAAGGACAGCAAGGGTCATTCTGAGCCAAACAAGGTGAGAACTTGTTAAGGTATTATTACCCTCTACAGGGCTAACACAATAATAACCAAATATGGTCAACACAGAAAAGCCTCCGGGGCGAGATTTTTGTGAGTTTCGGGAATTATTTTACAATAATTTTGCCACCACACACTTAGCCTAAACGAGCTGATGAGCTTGAGAAAAAGACGCTTTCCTCATCCTGGATTTGAACCAGGGTCCCTCCGTTTGAAATTTTCGGAGTGTTTTGACCGCCGATGAATAGCGACAGAAACAACGCCTTTCTCCGTATGTAGTATGCGAAGTGTATTAGTTACCCTTCACAGAATAACACAATTGCCAATGCCAAATATACCAAATACAAGAAGAAAGACTCGGGGCAAGATTTTTGTGTCTGTAATGATATTTTTGCTACCATCGATATTAGTTGAATTCAGAGTTATTAATGGAGAAGAGATGTTTATCTTGATTCGAGAACCTGGCGAAGCCTGGAGGATTAAAGGATAGAATATGATTAGAAATAACGCTTCCTTTCCTGTATGTAAAGATGTTAAGTATTATTACCGAAACAATTAAGCAAATAGTGGTCAACACAAGAAAGCTCCGAGTTTGTGATTTTTTGTAAGTTTCAAACGTTGTTTAAGAGAGCGCTTGTTTCAACTCATTCGTCTAGCGGTCCAAGACACTCCGGGCTAAACGGAGGGACCCTGGTTCGAATCCAGGATGGGGAAAGCGTCTCTTTTTCTCCAAAATTACACAAGCTCTAGTTTGAGCTGTAATTAATACGTGGGTGGCAAAAATTATAGTATAATAAATTCCCCCACGAAAACTCACAAAAATCTCGCCCCGGAGGCTTTCTTGTGTTGACCATATTTGGCAATTGTGTTATCCCTGCGGAGGGTAATAATACCTTAACATCTTTACATACGGAGAAAGAGAGCGTTGTTTCCTGTCCTCATTCGTCTAGCGGTCCAAGACACTCCGGGCTAAACGGAGGGACCCTGGTTCGAATCCAGGATGGGGAAAGCGTCTCTTTTTCTCCAAAACGAATAAGCTCTAGTTTGAGCTGTAATTAATACGTGGGTGGCAAAAATTATTGTAAGGTGAGAACTTGCACACAGATTTAATAAGGTCATGATTAGAGCATGGATTATATATAAACGCAATTGCATAGTTTAGCTCCTTTTAACGTCAATGCATATAAATGCATAAAAATTATGAATTTCCAGAATAAAGGCATATTTTAAGGGTTTTGGTAATTTCAAGAATTTTATTATTACTTTATCGGTAAGATTTTCCCCATAACTCTAAAACTAAACTTTCTTCTTACTCTTTATCTGAGCAGAAAGGCAATGTAATTTGCAAACTTACATTTAATTATTTAAAAACGAAATACACACAAAGGCGGTTTAATGTGAGTTGGAATGACTTTTTACAATTATTTCGGTGGAAGAAAACATTCCACCTTCTTCAGAAATTTCCCCAAATTGATTCATTGCCACTAAAACAGAACGATAAAACACATCCAAGTGTGGCAGAAATGTGTCACCATCTATGTATTATGCGAAGCAAAAGCAAAAAAAGGAATAAAATTTATGATGGATTGAGATGTTTGTAGCAAGTGGAAAAATAAATATTCTCCCATGGCTAATTGACCATTGTAACGGAAATATGGAATATGTGATAGGCCTAAAAAAAATTAAGATATGACGGCAATTGGACTTTTTCAGTTACTTTAGCATCAGCAAAACAGAAACGATGGTTGTGTGTCTATGAGTGTTTTGGAATGGTCAATTCATAAAATTCTTGTTTTTGTATGTGAGGTTGGTGTTCTTTAAGTCTGAATAAAAATGCTCTCTGAGTTTGACTAAAATAGTACAATTCACATTTGCAATCGATTTTATAAATACCATGATTATTAGTGTCCAGAATTTGGTCTTTAAGTTTAAAAATACCAAGTTTATTAATAGGTTTGAAAATGACCAGGAAATGAAATCTCTGGAGAATGAAGGAGATTCTGAGAGAAGGGTTAGGCATGAACGGGACGCAGATCAATTCTTTGGTAGAAGAAGTATATATAGATTATACACTAAAGAATGAATTTTTATAATTTCGTTTTGGTGTGTTACATCAATTTTGATTTTATTCAGAACAATTTTGTTTGAAATTTTTTTTTGATGAAACATTTATACTTCATACCGGTATCGCCAATTCTTCTAAACCATAGCCAAATATCAGTGTTAAAAAGCTTATTTTTTATGTAATTTTTTAAAATACTATGAATGATCTTTCGTGTAATTTTATCCGTTAAATACAATTACCCTCTTTATTCGAATTGAGTACACAAGTTCACATCTTCATATACAGTGCGAATAAAAAATATCAAACTTCACCTAAAAAGTGCGATTTTTGGACTTTGAATATTAATGAAAAAAAATTTTATATGCTATTCACAAAAAACTGATTTCATATTCTTAATAAGGAACTTAGGGACTATCATTTGTGATATGTCTTGTGTCAGAGTACGAGCTTCCACAAAAGTGGTTCCCTTATTATATGTATATAGTGTGCAGTGGCGGTGGGAGTTTTAAATTCCTACAATTTGGTAGTCTTAGTACCATAGTCCGTCACATTAAGGCCAGTACTGCTTATTAGTTTTAGCTACGTAATTACTCTCACCAAACTGGCAACAAAGTATGAAGTTTCCTCACCCCCCACCCCAGCATGTGGGCATTAGAGCTAATTACGTTAACATATTTTTAGGCTATTCTGTGGTGCTATCTATTCTAAAATATACGGCTTGGCCTTAAAATCTAGAACTCAAAGAGGGCCCCAAAATTCCTTAATCCACCACTGATTACATAAGTAGGCTTCACAAAACAAGAATGTAATTCATGCTTAGTTTCGAGCTTAAAGACAAATTAATTTTACCAAAAATTACGACTTGAAAAATACGTGGAATTACTATTGTTTATTGCAATAGTCTGTGGTTTCAACCACGGACTACTTTTTACAGACTTTCAAGCCTGAAAATCTGGCAACAGTGCTTTGTTTGCAAATATTCATCAGCAATCTCGTTCTGCCAAAACCACCAATGTTATTAACGAAATGAAATACTGGAGTATAAAATTTTTATAAATCAACAAATTTCATCACGCGTTTTGGATTCTAACGTGGGAATTTGAATCATCATCGGGGAAGGATGGTGCGTTATTTTCCGAGGGTTGGGTGGGACATTTGGGCACAAGGGCGGACAAGTTGGGGGGCAGGGTGCTAATAGATTCGGCAGGGCGTTGCGCCCTTCTATTTCGCTTTAGATGAAACACTACAATAACAATATATATAATATATTTTATTGTTAAAGAAAGTTATGCAACAACATGCCACCAACTGTTACCATGAAAAGGAAATAATATAAAATTACCTCGCCGTCTATACAACTCAAAAGGGAGTAAAATTATACAGAAGTTCGCAAAAAGAGCTTTTTGCAAAATTTTCAAACAAAAAAACATTTTCACATAGGTCACTTAACGTGCCTTTACCCTTACGTTATTATACTAATACTCCTTTTATCGACCGAATGGCATTCTAACGTTTGAGCTTAATTCTCAGTGTTATGATGGTGCAATGCAAACTATCTTATACACACATAGTTTAGATACATTTTTCTACCCAAGTTCAGCCAAAAGATTTTCTGGTGATGGCAGTTTTGAAATTAATTTAAAAAATTAATCAAAAATTTATAATAGAAATTAGGCAATAATAGCAAAAAATTTCAAAATTAGTAAAATTCTTGAAAAAATCCTAAAATTCATGGCATTGTTAAAAAAACTAAAATCCTCAAAAAACATCATAGAAATTTGTGTCACGACAAAAATTACTTCCCTAACTATAAGGCAAAACAATGGTATACTGTATCAGCATATATTGACATGTGTTTATAATAAATGCCATTCAAAAATGGATGTTATTTATATACCATGGTTATTACTGAATATGTTTGTAATTTTTTGGGTACACATCACTCAAAATAAACAATGATATAAAATTTCTGCCCAACTTCTTTAAGTACAATCTACCTTTTTACGTATGTTTTTCCAGTTACCACTTCCTAACTCAAACAAAAGTTCATTTTACATAGTATATATAGTAAATAAGAGTATTTAAACACTGAATAAATAAAATAAATACAATAAATGAAGCAGTCTTTTACAACTAAATTCAGTAATTGAAATTGACTTACCATTATATACAATAACTTTTAAAATTCTTTTAACATATTTCACATCATTACTAATATATATTCCATACTCATAATTGCCATAGTTTCGGAAATAATGCTGTATTGGGAAACTACATGTTGTGGAAACAATTGGCTGTTGGCAAGTAAAATTCTGCCCAGTGTCATTTGCTTTTAATGGTGACGCACAGTACATGAAGGGGGCACTAAAGTAACAAAGAATATATTTAACATAAAAGCAGCACACTTATACATAGTAAAACTTTGATGATTCAAAGTTAAAGTGACCATTTTATATACATATATAATATGCCCCAATAGCAGTCACTCTGTAGGAGGGTGACACAACGAGTCACGCCTTAGCACATAACTTTGGCTGTGGTGACCGAAGTTCGGAATCTTCGTTAAACTGTAGGTCCAGCTTGCCAACCCGTCTGGCCAACATGGTGCGCTTAAGGCTGCTTCCTTTGTATTTCTTTCACCGTACTACGTGTATGTGTGAAAACAGAGAGACCTCCATCCTGCTGTGGATTAAAAATGGTTGATGATAATGATATATATATACAGACTGTCCTTTAAAGTCCTCATACATCAATGTAATTTGGAATGAAGAGATAGCTCTAATTATGAACATTAAGGCTGGGTACAGTAAAATGCCCATGTGCTATCTGAATGGCATGGATGGCAGCATCTATGGTGGAGAAATTTAAAACTTATGAAGTTTAACTTGCGAACTATGAGAGATATAGGGGAAAAGTCAATTAGAAAGTTATAGAGCATTGATCAGGTAGTAGGAAATGACATCTCACGTGAATACTGCACACATAATAGTTATAAATACTGTCATCCAGTTAATGTGCCCTCAGAAAACACAGGTCTTATTGGTGTGTCCTTCCAAACACTACCCCAGATATTCAAAATAAACCATACCTGATGACGAACTTCTCGTCCCCATAAAAGATTTTCCAGTCCCCAATAATGCACGTTTCTTCTATTTAACACTCGAGATCAGCTGAATTCTCTTCCATCCAAAAGATATTAGCTAAAAAAAAAAATTCTCA
>QLNU02015360.1:117996417-118018212 GCA_006491805.2 Dysdera silvatica | reverse complement strand
CAGATGGAATTAACAGCGGCGTTCTCTATGTAAAGAAATGTAGAAGTTATTGCACCCGACTCGAGAACTCAAAGAGATACAGAAAAAATTTAAACTGTAAAGTTGTTCAGCATCGATTAATAGGAAATGGTTTATCATGCACACCGACAGGGTAAATAGAAGACTGTGCATTTGGTAGAATCAGATTCTCACCACTACTGCAACATAAATAATAAAAGTAATAAAGTAATAAAAATAAATAATAATAAAAATTATGTCACCATAGATGAAATTTGTACTTATATAGTATAATTATGAATACTGTACAATAATAATGCACAAATGAATTTTGCCGTTCACCATCAAATAGTAGAAAACGTATGTTTTTATTCGAATATGTATATATTTGATATTGAGTGGTGAAATATGATTGTGCATTATTATATATACTCTACAGTATACACAATTTTACTATGTTAAGTAAAAATTTAATTTATAGTGATACAATTTTATTATTGTTTATGTTTTATAGCACAAGAACAGCAAAGTCATGTTGAGCAGGAACCTACAGTTTTCCTGAGGAATCTGAACCTCCTAAGGTCTAGAGAACTAATCTCCAGACTAGAGTGAGCAGTTAGTCAATAAACTTTTTTTTTTTCAACTGTTAGGTACGCAAAGCAAACACAAGACATTGCCACTGTACAGCCTTATTATTTATGAAGCAAAAGTGACAAGAATCTGATTCCACAATATGTGTACAGTCTGCTATTTTCCTAATCAATGTACATTGTATATCATTTCTTACTAATTAGTTGATGCGTAATAACTTTGTGATTTAAATTTTTTCTTCATCTTTTTTAATTCCAAATTTAGGTATAACAACTTCTGCATTTTGCCACAGAGGGCACTGAGATTGATTCCATCTGATCGAGAATGGCAACTTTAAGCAACATTCATAGTTAACAAGCCTTCATTCATAAGTTATTTAGTTGAATAAGGACGTTCCTTTATACTCTCTATATACACTGGTGTGCAAAAATTAAGGACGGGACAGTTTTTCGCATGTAACGTCGCATCCCAGTGTTTCAAATGGGTACAAAGCATACCATAATATTTCCAAGATGTAAGATTAAGGAAAATGTGAACAATACTGACCAAAAAAGTAATCCAAAGGATACAAAGGACTTTTATTCAAAAATGGGCTTTCAGCACAGGAGGACAGAAGACAGAAATGTCCATGTGACAAACGGCAGGCAAGAAAAACATAGTTTTTAGTAGGAGATATGATCACCCTTGACTGCAATGCAGGATGTACACTGTCTGTTCATGCTCAGTATGAGGTTGTCGACAAGCTCTTGAGGCATCATGGCCTCCTCTTGAAGCTAATCGCAGCTGTAGAATCATTACTGGTAGATCGTAACATGCTGCCAGGCATCTCCTAAGAATGTCCTATACATGTTCTATTAGATTCAGGTCCGGAGACCGTGCGGGCCATTCCATACGATGAATATCTTCACTCTCTGACAGCTCAACGGCCGTCGCTGTACGATGAGACGTAGCGTTGTCATCCATGAAGAGGAATTCTGGACCCACAGCACCCTGGAAAAGACAGACATGAAGAAGGAGAACTATGGTACAATAGCGATCACCAGTGACTGAACCTCCTTGGAAGATGTGGAGCTCCATTCAATTCACGTGTTTATATATTTTACATCCCCCAAGTACATTATGGGTTATCTGAGATGAGACCCACGATTTAGCATGACCTCTAAACCATGATACATTTACATTCAACCAAGCTTATGGGAGTTAAACGCACCTCAGTAGTTCTAAAGGAGGTGGTCATAATAAAAGACACTAAAACAAAAATAATACTCAAAATTATAAACATATTATCATGGATAATCAATTAAAAAATACTTTTATGGTGAGAAACTGATAAAAATTATACATATACCTTCCATTACATGTTACATTAAGCAATAACATTTCACCCCGACGAATGAATGGATTACCAGTGATATCTACATTTGCCACAGGATCTAGAAACATAAATATGTATATATAAAAACTGATAAATCAATTTATTAAAATAAATTAACAATACAAAATCATATAATTCTTCATAATATATGTAGCATATAATTCCGTTAACATAATACAATTGCTTAACACATTGACTGACGATCTCTCACCATCGAATGATCAGGGCACTAACTATCAACACAACCTCATATGACCGGCAGTTAATGTGTTAACGATTTTTTTTTAAATAATCCATTTTATGCCCAAAACAAAATAGTTGAGAATAATTTTTATTTACTAACAGATTATGTGTTTATATAAAAAAAATTAAGTCCAATAAGACAAGTCACTCAAACTTACAGAAACTCATGTGGCTTCTCATGGATATAGCAACTAAGTGTTCCTGTTAAAATTCTGTTCATTCTGGCTCCTTAAATGCAAGAGAAAATCACAGAATTTGGGGGAAGGGGTGATGATTTACCATATGTGCATTATTTGTAAAATAAAATAACACAGTTTTTACGAATAAATGTATTTTATTTGACAACGCTTATTTCTACAAATAAGAGCTTATTTCTACATTTATTCAACATTTTATTCCTATGTTCGTTGGGAGGCTATTCCACAGAATTTTAAGTTGAGACAAAAATGGGCAATATGTTTTCGAGGAAAGGTGAATTAATAGGTCCTGAATTTAAATTTTATATATATATATATGTTATGTCAACATGATGGCAGGATGCAAGATCCTTGCGCAGTCAGACTACAAACATAGACACGATCAAGTAGCGAAAATAGTCCACCAGAAATTGGCAGCGAATGCTGGCTTTCTGACAGAAAAATGCCCGTACTACAAATATGAGCCAGAGACCGTGCATGAGAACGAAACACACAAGCTTTACTGGGATAGAGCAATCATAACAGACAAGACAGTCCCACATAACCGTCCTGACATAACCCTCGTCGATAAATCGAATAAGACCACGTACTTAATCGACATAGCAGTACCCAACACCAATAACATACAGACAACCTACACAACGAAAATCACCAAGTACCAAGATCTCAGACATGAAGTACGAGATATATGGGGTATGGAAAAGATCCTCATCATCCCGTTAGTCATCTCAGCAACAGGGATAGTACCAAAAACGCTTGCGACGAATTTGGAGATACTCAACATTGACCCAAACACCTACATTGAAATACAAAAAGCCACAATCCTAAACACGTGTCACATTGTCAGGAAGTTTCTAGACATGGCACATTAAGAAGTGATGTAAAAAGAGGCTTGGGAACATGGCGCTCTGCCCGTCCCAAAGCCTGTTTCCGCCAAGAATGGGCGAGGAAAACAAAAATGGTTTTTTTTTATACACTCTATAACAGAAAAAATCGACGCACCTAGGAGGAATTGTCTGATTCTAATGAAATTTCATATGCAAAGACATTTTGACCGAACATGCAAATGATTAAAATTTGGTGTCCAATGAATGAATAGCGGGAAATGGCCGCATGTAGACTCGCGCTCCCAGCAAATTAATATATAAGGGGCGATTCTCAATATGCCAAAATTTCCTGTTGCATTTTGACTTCACATCTTATATGCGACTGTAACAATATCCTCAACGCCAAAGGTCGCGTGCTTACAAGCATATATCAATACGTTAAAAGAGTTGTGCTATATCCCGGACTGGCTGGGCCAATTCCAGAAATCACTGGACATGTGGTAGCGATGCGGTGATTGAGTGATGCTGGCAAAGTGGGTCAACATCGACGGAAATGTCTTCAGCGCCAAGGCGGCAGTGGTCGACCTAGGGCCACAACAGAACGGGAAGACAGAGCGATTGTCAGAACAGTTGTCACAGCACGGATTCGTCATTATCAACTATCCAACGTGTGGCCCGCACACATGTGCCCAACATGACCCTCTGTAGACGACTGAGAGAGCGGAATTTATGCTCACGCCTTTACACCGTCAAATTCGATTACAGTGGTGCCGGGCTCAACTTGGAACTGCGCTGACTGCGGACGTATAGTCTTTAGTGACTGAGATCCGTTTCCAACTGTGTCCTGACGACAACTGAAGACGTGTCTGGAGACGTCCAGGGCAGCGTGGGGATCCTGCCCTTACTATCGCACTCCACACATGCCCACAACAGGGCGTTATGGTCTGGGGTGCCATCTCCTTTGATAGCCGGACCCCTTTGGTGGTCATTTCTGGCACACTTACAGCACAGCGGTACGTAGACGACATTCTACGACCGGTTGTGTTACCGTTCCTTTTGCGACACCCTGGACTTACGTTTCAACAAGACAATGCCCGGCCGCACACGGCACGTGTTGCTATGAATTGTCTTCAAGCTTGCCCAACACTTCCTTGGCAAGCTAGGGCTCTTGATCAGTCTCATATAGTTGGGAAGCTATGAGAAGGCGATTGCAACCATCCCGGAATGTTGATGATTTAGCCCGACAGTTGGAGACAATTTGGCAAGAATTTCTGCAGGACACCATCCGGGATCTTTATCAGTCTATGCCACGCCGGGTGACAGCTTGCATCCAGGCCAGAGGTGGACCGCCTTATTTTCCTCCCTTTGTAACGGTCAAACTCTGCAGTAAATCATTCAATTGTTCTGAAATGTTAATGATTTCTTTTTCTATGTATGTTCTTCACATCCACCAATTTTTATCGCAATCGGACAACCCCTTCTTGGTGCGTCGATTTTTTTTTGTTATAGAGTGTATATGTATTTTTTTAATAAAAAATATGAATCTGCCATCTTTTAAAATTGTGCACCCTGTGCACTTGCAGATACATAAATTTGGGCTTTTCTCTTTTGCCCTCACTCCCAAAGGCAACGAAAAATCATGCTAAATGTAGGGAGAGTCACTTATTAGAAATTTTCCCTAAAGAACAAGAATTCCATCGATTCATCTTCTCAAATGCTAAAAAAAATGGTGGCATACTTTATTTACATTATTAAAATGGCATGTTTATGAATAAATTTACTTTATATGAAGGCAAAAATCTTCCCTAATGTTTGGTAGTGGGGGGCAGATGGACACTTTTCTGGTGAAAGCGAATCAACGAAATTCTACGATAGATCACAATTAAAAAAAATCTGCGGTGTTTGGAAATTTTACGCTCCTAAAAAAGCACCTTGGATATTAAGTGCCTATTCATAAATTCGGGTTCGATCACATATGATCACAATTTGAAATATTATACATATGTGGACACTTCGCCAAAGAAACTCTACTACGAATTTTGATTTGCATAGTATGTGATCAAAAATTTATAGTAAACTTAAAAATCGGAAATGAGTATAAAGCCAAAGAATATAACTAAGTATAAACTACCCCTAAATGAATTCTTTACAAGCAGAAAAGGCTATCTTAAGATGCTAATAGAGGAAATGTGCGTGTGTGGAGAGTATCATAGTTGCCCACAATGTACAAGAATGGAAGTCAGGGGTTCCCCCTAATGAGAACAATAAAGGATTGTTATCTTGCAACGTACATAGGTGAGATTGGTAAAAGAGAGAATGAAGTGGTCGAACTTTATATTACATAAGCAATAAAAATCAAAAAAATTAGGTGCCAAAAATGACAACTGGGTCTAAAATCTGTCATCAACACAAAATATGACTAACGACCACTAATTTCGAACCCTGCTTGTATACAGGGTGTCCCAAAAAACCTTGACCGCCCCTCTAATTCCTTAAATATTGATTCTAGATATATGTGTTAAATTGGAAAGTCGCATAAAAAAAAGGTGCAGAATTTTATGAAATCGATTAAAATTGCAGAGGATTATTTTTTGAAAAAATACAAAATTTAAATTTTTATACAGTCCCTGTACACAAAATTGTCCATTTAGTAAAATGTTCCCCATACTCTAGTAGCTCAATATACAAAATTTCAGCATTCTAGTGGATAAAAGAACCAGAGATATGAAAGACCAAAATAACTGACTTACAAGACTTTTCAAAGGGAGCAATAGGTACATGCAGGGAGGAGGGGTAATTCATTCTGCTAGGTCACGTTATTTTGGGTCTTCATATCTCTGGTTCTTTTTCCAATAGAATGCTGAAATTTTGTATAGTGACCTATTGGAGTATGAGGCACATTTTACTCATTGGACATTTTTGTGTACAGGGAACATATAAAAATTTAAATTTAATTAAATTTACTGTTTTCCTTAGAATATTTCTACTATAAAATATTTATTCATGAAAATACTTGAAAAACTAAAATGAAAATTTCCAGAAAAATCTCTTATGATGGTTAAGAAAAACTATCCTATAATAAGGTGGTGTGAACAGTCTTTGTGAAGATGTTGCTGGCCAGACTGAGGTGACATACAAGCGCCTATCACTAAAAGATGATGGTGTGGAATTTTGCCTTAAGATAACACTACATATATATATATATGTAATAGTGTTTCATCTAGAAAAAAATTAGGGCAGGACGCATGACCTGACAAAACGCCATTTTTTTGGGGGTGCCTAGAATACATGGATACTTATGACAAACACCTGCGGTTATGTCAACTTTACTGCTTCTAACTCCTTTAAATAACGTCTTAATTGATTTAGTTCCTATTGCTGCTTTCTTTAAATTTTTTCGTTTGCAGGTAAGTATTTTTTGGAGTTTGTTTTTTTAAAAATCCTGAGTTAAATATATGCCAAAGGCAAGAGGAAATTGTGCATGATTGCGATCTAATGGCAAGATTAAAAAATCCAGACTTCATACAAAATAATAAATTAATATAACTATAAGTTAGTTAAACAATATCCTATACTATATGACGAAGCAAGGATTTAAACTGGATTTTTTTTTTTCAACTGTAGTGTTTTAGCGAAATGTAAAAACGAGTGAGACTCTATTTTTAAAATTCCTTTAGCCTTTTTTCTAATTTAAATACTTCCGATATTTTTGAAAATTTTGTCCCTTAGGCGAAACAAAATAGCATATTTAAAATTTCGGGCTACAAATAAAACTCTTTAGTTTTTATGAAATTACATAATTGACAATATTATTGGACAATCCTCCTTGACTTTACTACACACCATAGTTGGAAGGCACTTTCAAAATCAAAATTATTTCGAACAGGTCATTCAATATTTATCATTAGCAATTTGCTTGCATGGTTCGTTGTTAAACAATTTCGCAAGTCAGTTTTAATCAAGTTCATTTGGGAGAAAGCCCTTTCACAATCTGCAGTATGCATAGGTATACTTGCCGCATATTCAGTTATTGAGCCTAGTGAAGGAAATTCTCCATTCATTTCATTTTGATTTAAAAACTGTGGTAACTGCAAAAATGAAAACTCCTTTCTTTACATCAGGCACCTACAAATTTCTTGAAAATATTCCATTTTTCTTCAAATTTATGCTTGACGGCAGCGGCCGTCGACATAAAACTGTGAAAATTTTTAATTTTCAGGGCTTTCGCTTTTTAGCGAAAGTGGTATTTAAATTTTGCGGAAAATGCAATATCCTTTCGCAAAATGCGAAAATGCAGCTTAAACCCTGATGATAAGTAAGCTTAATAAAATAGGGATGTAAAACATGCTTAATTTAGTGCTTAAAGACAAACAAATTGATTTTAACAAAAATTTGATCTCAAAAATACGTGGAACCGCTAACGTTTATCGCAGTAGTCCGTGGTTGAAAGTCTGCAAACCTGGCAACAGTGCTTTGTTTACAAATATTCGTCAGCAATTTCATTTTGCCAAAACAACCAGTGTTATTACGAAAATGAAATAATGGAGTACAAAATTTTTATAAATCAACAAATTTCGTTGTGTGTTTTGGATTCTAACATAGGAATTCGAATTATCATCAGAGAAGGATGGTGCATTATTTTCCGAGGACTCGGAGGGATATTTGGGCAAAAGGGCTGAAAAATTGAAGGGCATGGCACTTAATAGGTTCAGCAGGGCATTGCGCCCTTCTATTTCGCTTTAGATGAAACATTATATGTGTGTGCATAATTGTTTATTGTAGTAAATCACTTAATCTAAACAAGAAATCAGATCTTCCCCGATAAGGATAGTGAGTAATTCAGTTATAAATGTCACTACTTTCTTGACACCTAAGAACATAATTAAATGTCTGCATTCATAAATTTCATTTAGTTTCTACTTAAATGAGAGTATAAAAAAAGTTTAGCTAGGTTAGGAAATTTTTCCAATAAAAAACAATATCTGAAATTACTAAAACCTTTAAAGTAAGCATTTATTCTGAAAATTCACCGTTTTTATGCACTAATGCTCAAAAGGGGCCCAAATATGTAATTGAATATATACATATGCATTTGCACATAATTTGGGGTCTATTAATCACAATTCTGATGAAACTTATCATGTATTGTTTTTGAGACATTCGACAAAATAAAATGGTAGTTATGGAAATTCAGCCTTTAAAAATTATATTGCATAAGCAAAATACTTACAATCATCGTAACCTATTTTTTTCAAGTAAAAACTAATGTATTTACTAATTTAATGAAAATGACATGAACAATTAAAAAAAAAGTCTATCTAGAAACCAATTAGAATTTAACGTGTCTATAAAAATAATTATTCTTTTTAAAGCAAAACTACCACCCCCACCAGTAAATATATTGCTTAAATACCAAGCTATGAATAAATGCATCCAGCAATTTAATTAAGAAGAAATTTTTGGAATGATGATTTATTCATACCAAATATTTATGAAACATACACATAATAAATCATAATCCATGGGGTAATTAATTTCTGCTGTTCAAAAATCCTGTTTTCAACTAACAAAAGTTTCTTGTGAGTACTGCAATATGAGATTTTGAGAAATAATTTACTGTTAATACAATAAAGACAAATAATAGCATGCACATACTGTGCTTAAAGCAATATATAGATCTAGTAAAAGGTTTAACCATAATTAAAATAATTACTTTTGGCAGCCAATTTCTTGATGAAAACTCCACTTTTCATAATTTTGTTAGGTAGCAAAGCAATAACATTTGATACAATAATGCTTGCTTCTGGTGAAGAATACTTATAAGAAAAGTTACTTTTCATAAAAAGTTGACGATCATAGTCTATACTCCACATGTAATCAATTTTAGCACTTTTAAGATAACCGTTAGGATCATATAGTTCAGTTGCAATGGTAATATTTTCACCTACAGCGACATCATCTACATCAGTAAGTCCTTCATGGTTAACAACTATTTTTCCAATCAAGCTTTCTAAAGTTGTATAAAAGAATTGCAATTAATATCTTTAAGACAATACTTAAATGACATTGAAACAATGAAATAAAAATTTAACAGGTACATTATATATATCCACAATAAAGTTTTGCCTATTCATACAAAGATCGCATTGCATGACACATTGAAAAATAAAACATCTCCAAAGATAAAGCATTCCTTGTTTTAATTTTCAGTAAATTATAAAGATTTTAAAATATTTTGCTAATAAAGTCATACTTAAATTGAAATGAATGCAAATAAAATTGTGATTACAAATTTTATTCTGAAACAGGCATAAAAGTATTTAATAATTTAATAAAATGATGATAAAGATCTATTCATGCTTTTAAGGCATGGCTTTTAGTCCTATTTCCAATATCTATTTGAAAATTATATATATATTAGATCTACCCGGAAAGTTCTGTCTGTTTGGGAAGTGAAAGAAAATAATGAATTTTTCATACCTTTAATAATATTTATTATACAATATAATTTCCATCGTTACTTATGACCTCTTGCCAGCTTGATGGTGATTTGTAAATACCATTTTTTTAAAAATGTCTTTTCTTTAGAGGCTGATATCTGCTTCAGTTTTGAATTTTTCCCCTTCAAAAAATTTTGCAAGGTGAGAAACAAGTGATAATCGGAAGGTGCTAGGTCTGGGGAGAGTGTGATTAATGCGACAGAATTTCCCAGCCTAGCTCTGTAAGTTTCTGACGAGTCACCAAAGCAGCATGTGGTCTAGCATTATCATGGTGCAGTATGATGTGCTTCTTATTGAATATCGCCGGCCTCTTTTCTTTGACTTCTTTGTTTAAAACATCTATTTGCTGACAGTGTCTCTCTGAATTGAGCTTCTTGTTAGGTTTTGAAAGCTTATACTATATGGGTCCTTAGATGTCCCACCATATACACAGCATTCTCTTATTCAGGCTCAACCTCGGGTTGATGGTGGAGGGGGAAGGTTGTCCGGGCTCACAATATGCTCTTTTCCTAACAATGTTTTCTTAGTTAATCCACTTTTCATCACCAGTTATCATCTGGTCCAAGAAGGGTTTGTTTTTGTTCCGAGCAGGCAGAGATGTGCATATGGCGACTCGATCATGCACATTTTTCTCACTTAACTCATGAGGCACCCATCTGGAATATTTATAGACCAATCCTAGTTTCCAAATATGGTCTGAAATGGTTTGTTGAGCTGAGTTAAGCTTTTCTGTAATCTCCGATGTTGTCGAAAAAGGATCTTGCGCTATCATGGTCTTGACAATATCATCATTGATCAAAGATGGCCGCCCAAAGCGTGGCTTATCATTAAGGTCGAAATCATCTGCTTCAAATTTTTGGAACCATCTCCTGCACGATTCATCTGCAACTGCATCTTCACCAAGAACTTTCACTAAATTTCGACACACTTCTGTAGCATTTCTGCCTTGTTGGAATTCGTACAAAATGCAGTGTCGTAAATGAACTTCATTGGTAGCCATGTTTACACGATCTTGTCTCACTTGATAATGAAATGAGACACTTTTCAGTTAATTTCAAAGAGCAGATGTGTATAAATGGAATGATAAAGAGAGAGTCACGTGTGTCTCAAATGAACACGTGCATGGATGTTGAAACTTGAGATAACATTATCGGGTAGACCTAATATACAGTAGAGTCTCCATATAACGAACTTCCATTTAACAAAGTTTTCTATTTAATGAAATTTTCGGCGGAACCTTGACTTTGAATGGCACTAACATGTAAATTTGTCTCCATATTACGAAAAACAATTTCTATATAACGAAGTTCTTTTTATAAAGAATTTGATTTTTTTAGTTTACCTTTTACAATTTTTCAGTGGGCCAGTTCGGTAGAAGGAATAGTTAAGATTTTTAAGAAAGAAGGATGGAGGTGAGGTAGCCTTCTGTATTGTGGACATATGGCCTGTTTATCACAACAGGCCATATGTCCACAATACAGGAGATTTAAATTGGGTTTGTTTTAAATTGTGAACTTAAGTTAGAAGCATCGGGGTTTTACTAAAATGTGTTATCACTGTGCAGGCATGGCTTGGCCATGAAATTCAATTCTCGCACACAAATGTTGCATTGTTTGAAAATGGGGTTGACCTCGTTGAAGTGGGGAAGCATGTACGGAAGACATATGTGAAAATTTGAAAAAAGATGGTGTAAAACTTTTGAAAGATTATCAGACAAAGGACATCTTTAACACAGATGAAACTGTCAAATTTTTTAAGTGTCTGCCGAATAAAACTTTAACATTCAAAGGCAAATGTTTTGAAGGGAAACATAGTAAGCAAAGAATAACTGTGCTACTCTGTGCAAATATGACTGGTGAAGAAAAATTACAACCGTTAGTTATGGGAAAAAGTAAAACCCTGAGATGCTTCAAAGGTGCAAAACTTTAGAGGTGGATTATGAATTCAATAAAAAGTCATGGATAACTTCTGCATTTTTTAATAAGTGGCTATTAAAATGGTATGTCCGATTGAGAAAACGACATAGTAACATGGCGTCGATTATAGACAACTGTCCTGCACATCCCAAAGAATGCAAATTGAAGAATATAAAACTTCTTTTGCTTCCTCCTCCCAATACAACTTCGAAACATCAGCCATTAGACCAAGGCATAATACAGAATCGAAAACGTATCCTGCAAAAAGTTTTCCTAGCCATAAAGGAGAACCAATGTATAATAGACAATCTTATTAATTTGAGAATTTCTATATCGGAGATGATGAAACGTTGGGAATGTGATGTGATTGCATCGCTATCCACAACTGCTTTGTGAAAGCCAGCTTAAAAGCTGACATCGAAGAAAATGAATCAGAATCTGACATGGGCTTGGAAAATTAGTAAATGAAAAATGGCAAAAGCTGAAAGACAATGGGGTGTTGAAGAACATACAGAGCTCTCTTATTTTTTGAACGTCGTGACCGCTGAATATCCTATGGAGCATGAAATCTTGTAAAGTGTTAAGAAATGTAATGAAGAATTTACAGTAAGAGATGATGAAGATAAAAAGACTATTGAAAAACCTGCACAAGATGAAGTGATAAAAGCATTCAAAACAATCCGATTACAGTTTGAAGATGATGTTACAGATGACGTGTTCCGATATTTACAAAAGTGTGAGAATTTCTATGAACAAAACGTTTTTTATAAGAAACTTGTACAAAGCAAAATTAGTGATTATTTCTCTGTTGCGAATACATAGTATGAGGATCATATCCTTGCAAGGCAATCCTTGGTCTTTTTTTCTTTATGTTATTAATTTGTATATGAAAAATATTTAAACTTGTTGGAAAAAAAAGTGTCTAATAAAATGAGTTACTGTCTAAATTTAGCTTTTTTCATTTTATCGAAATTAAGTTTCAATTTATGTTAATTTCTATTTAACGAATTTTCCTTATAACGAAGTTTTTCAGAGGAACGATGGCACTTCGTTAAATAGAGACTCGACTGTATATATATAAATACTGTTCAATGAAAGTGCATCACCTAAGAAATTTTCTTTTTTGAACCTTTTTTTGAGAATGTTTATGACATATGACAAAATCACAAACACAATGAAATAAAAAATGCTTTTGTTTTACTAAATAGAAATCAAACAATACAGCTCAATGCCAAATAAGTAAATGAGAGTCAATTTTCTGGCAACGCACTAAAATGAACATAAATGTCTTAATAATATATAAGCGAAAAATACTAGATTTGATGTTTCTTACATGTGCAAATTGTGGTTTAAAATATGGAAAAAACAAGGAATTATCACCAAATACAAACTAATATTTCGTTGCTCTATCTCTTGCTCGTGTAACGGCAATACAACAGCGAGGAATGGATAAGACTGGTTTCTGAATGTATTCAACGCTGATTTCGTGCTGCAAACATAAATTATGACTTCCTTAAGTTCATGAAGTGTCTGTAGTTCCCTTTTATTGACAGCAGATGCTACATAATACCAACAGTTCTTTATTGGGTTTAGATCTGGACTGTTTCCCGGTCACATAAGAATGGCAATGAACTACTGAACTAACCATTTTCCAACCTGTATCAATATGAATGCATCAAACTCATATTGTCAAGCAGATACATACGAGTAATATAAATACAGATATAACTACCTATTTTTTTTTTGCTCAATGACATGGGCCAGTCATCATGAAAGATGCAGCCTCTTAACTGGTTGAAGTGGGCTGTGATGGTTGGCAGTAAATTGGCTTGCAATATATCTATATAACCTTCGATGTTTAAATATCCTTGTATAAAGTACAAGCGACATATTCCCTGATGTGATATGCACGCCCATACCATTTGACTAGCAAGGAATTTAATAATAGAGGCAATACAGTCAGGATTATATTCCTCTCCTTTTCTATGATGAACACTCTGTTTACAGTCACTGCTACTTGAATTGAAATTTTTTCCATCAGAAAAAGTAACGGACTTCTACTGGTCACAGGTCCATTTGACATGTTCTTTACACCAATCTAAACGGGCCTTTTGCATTGTAGGTGTGAGGAGAAGTTTTGTTTTTTGGAGAACGGGCTACAAGCCAGTTTTTGAACAGGCTTCTTAATACTGTTACTGCAATAGCCAAGACACCTGTGGCCTCTTCCAACTCTCATTTTAGCTTGGATCAAGGCATTGCATGATTTTTCAGCCACAAACACTTCAAAACACTATTCTGCTTTAGCATAGATAACCGTTTCTGCATGCTTCCCCCTTTTATATCGACTGATCCCATATTCCGAAGTTAAGAAAGCAATCTACTGACTGTGGACTGACTACTTGACACTTTATGAGCACTACAACAAGTGAAATAACCTTCTTCATGTAATGTAACAACAACAATGGTCTTTTTACATGGCATTAATTGCGAGTAACAGGTCATGACAACGGAGACCTCAAATAAAGGTAAGCTGAGCGATGCGGGTTTATAACCCATACGAAGACGAATGATGCAATGTTACTTTGCATTGGGCTATGCTTCTTCATTGCGTATGCACATAAAGCATTTCTGATGCAATCTGAATGGATTATTACTGTACATTTATTTTTTTGCTTCAAAATAACAAAATTTCAAAGGTGATGCACTTTCATTGAACCTCACCGTACATACAGATATCGGTAGCATATGGTGGACTTTAACTATAGGTATGCTGAACAGAATGAAAAAGTAATACGCAGGAATTCAGTGGAGTAGTGATAATTATTGATTTTTTTTTCTAATTTTACTTCTTTAAATAAACCAACATAACAAAAATGCAAATTATTTTTAAGAAATAAATACTTAAATTCACCAAACACAATCATTATACACTGAAGTGCCAGAAAAATTGGTACACCTACCTAATATCGTGTAGCCCCCAACCCCACGCATGCACACAGAAGTGCCGCAACACGACGTGGCATGGACTCGACTAATGTCTGAAGGTATCCTGGAGACAATTCACACCAGGAATCCTGCAGGGCAGTCCACAAATCCATAGGAGTGCGAGGTGGTGGAGATCTCTTCTGAACAGCACGTTGCAAGGCATCCCAGATATGCTCGATAATGTTCATGTCTGGCGATTTAGGTGGCCAATGGAAGTGTCTAAAGTCAGAAGAGTGTTCCTGGAGCCACTCGGTAGCAACTCTCGATGTGTGGGGTGTCGCATTATCATGCTGAAATTGTCCAAGTCCGTCGGAATGCACAATGGACATGAATGGGTGTAGGTGATCGGACATGATGCTTACGTACCTGTCACCTGTCAGAGTTGTCTCTAGACGTATCAGGGGTCCCATATCACGCCAACTGCACACGCCCCATACCATCACAGAAGCTCCACCAGCTTGAACAGTCCCCTGTTGACATGTAGGGTCCATGGATTCATGAGGTTGTCTCCATACCCGTACACGTCCATCCGCCTGATGCAATTGGAAACGAGACTCGTCAGACCAGGCAACGTGTTTCCAGTCATCAACAGTCCAATGGCGGTGTTGGCGGACCCAGACGAGGCGTAAAGCTTTGTGCCGTGCAGTCAACAATGGTACACGAGTGGACCTTCGGCTCCGAAATCCCATATCAATGATGGTTCGTTGAACAGTTCGCACGCTGACACTTGTTGATGCCCCAGCATTGAAATCCGCGGCAATTTGAGGAAGTGTTGCACGTCTATCTCGTTTAACGATTCTCGTCAGTCGTCGAAGGTCCCGTTCTTTCAAGGTCTTTTTCCGGCCGCACCGCTGTCGGAGATTTGATGTTTTACCGGATTCCTGATATTCACGGTATACCCGTGAAATGGTCGTACGCGAAAATCCAAATTTTGTCGCTATCTCGGAGATGCTATGTCCCATTCAACCTGCCACTGTAACGGCAAGAACCGATCTAACAGCTTTGCCAGACATCTCTTGTCTTATATAGGTGCTGCCGACCGCATCGCGTTACGCTGATTGGTTGCAAAGCTCCGTTATTTGCATACGCACGCCTGTACCAGTTTTTCTGGCACTTCAGTGTAATTAGCATTACATATTTATATTATTTATAAATTAGTTCAATAAAAATATATACTATTTATAAATTAGTTCTTTTCTGTGAAAACTGATTTAACACACATGATCATAAAATGAGTTGTCTTTCTTCACAATTCCAGTAACAAATCTCTCTCTCTCTCTCTCTCTATAGCAAGTGCACTAAGGCCACATAATCTTCCTTAAGTTTGCGTACCTCAGTAATACGCCTTTATTCTTTTGACTGCAGAAAAATAATTGAAAAAAAAGTTTAAAAAAATACTTGTATGCTACATTAAAATGCCTTTAAAATAAAACAATGAACACAAGGATGATGAGAAAAAACTTACAGATTCACATACCACCACTAAAAAACTAAAAAAAAAAAAACAGGAGAGAAAAAATCAGATACAGCAACAATAATCTGTGCTTTCGTTTCCTAACACTCCTATCCAGCTATACAAAAACACTAGGGAGACACAGTTCTCTCATATGCAGGTGTTAGCAGACACTGTGTTTGTGAATGACAGCAATATTGAGCTGCGGAGTAGTAGTTTGCCACTGTGGTCGCTGCATTCAAGAAAGACTACCATTTTGGCATGGTTTTTTCTCCTGTTTTGTATCTGTCTCACTTTGACAGATATATTAAACATTCGCTTTATTTATTACAATAAAATTAAATATATTTCATTGAAATTCAGAAAATTTGTGAAACTTTTACTTCGAAAAATTACATATTTTTATTTTATATTTCTTTAATAGCATTGCCGAATTTGAATAATTTGGAATTATTTAGAAGGCGTGATGAACACAACTAGCATATATTGAGTATACACTCCTAATTATATATATAAAACTAGTAGTAGTAACTGAAAAACATTAATAACTTTATAGTAAAATTTCATTAGGAAATCGGGGAAACAAAAATGACCAATTTTTTCAAAACCAGTGCCAGATTTGCATATTGGCTAAATAAGCCTGAGGCAGTGGCATAGCAATTAAAAAATTAGAGGGGTGGCTCAAGTCAATTTGAAGACGATCATATAATGCAGTGTTAAAGAAAATGTGTTTTGATATCCAAGGGAGGGGAATTAAGCCTCCCTTTCCTACACCACTGGGCCCAGGCCTAGTACCCTGCGATTTTGTGGCTCCACAGGGAACTTGGAGCCCTGTATTATTAATAATTAAGCATTATTTTAATCTTGTTTATTTACAAATGTCTGAGAAAGTTTTATTACTGTTAAACCTGAATACTGAAGACACTAAACTTCATAAAAAAAATTAAAAAATAGTATAGCAAATCATTTTGGTGAAGTAAAGTTTGGATGATCAGGGTTCTAATATATTTACAAGCACCGAAACCCCCAATAAATATACAGTAAAATCTCGTTAATGCAGCTTCAGCTAAGATGGATCTATCGTTAGTGCAGACAAATTCTTTTTCCTTGGCTGAGGCATATGTACATTCAATGTTAAAGACTTTACTTAATGCATACAGCATGCTCATCGGATAATGCATACAAAAACCTTTTGTGCAAACCAAAAAAATCCCTGTTTCAGGAAAAACTTCAGGGGATATCAAAGACAGCATGATTTATTTTTCTCCAGGTGTAGTCACCTGTTTTTCAAAAGCAACTTTCCACATTTGGCGCTAGTACAGATACTGTTCCATTTCGTTTTTAGTGAGAAGTGTTTCCAATACACTTGGCAACTTTGTCCTGGCTTGCCGCCATGTTGCTTACGTCTCAATACAGGCTCCGCCCCTTTCCTTCCTCCATCCTACACCCAGCCTTCACCCCTACCCTCTCCCTCTTCTTCACTCCTACCGCTCTTTTTGCTCTCTTTAACTCCTTCACCCATACCCCTCTAACCTCATATTCTTTATCCTCCCCCTCCCAACCCGTTTTCTTGGACGTCCCTTTCCTATTCCCAACCTCCACCCCCTTCACCTCTTAACCTTTCCCGCTGTTGGCTTTCCTCTCTTTTCCTCCATCTCTTCCCCTCCCCCTGCTCCTTTTTCTCAGTGCAGCGAACAAAATAAAAACGGCATACTAACTTTTATCCGTCGGATAACTTCGCCTCTTTAACTACACAGTCATCCACGTTAGGCCTAGCATACCAGCGCACCTTGCAAATCGGGTCCTTCTACTCCAAACCAAATAAACCTTCTCCCACAAACCAATCCAACAACATTCCTCTTCCCTTTCAACCGCAATTGAACAAAAAAATCCATATTGAAATGTTCCGACGTCTTCCTAAGCACTGCAATACTTCCATAAACGTCTTACCACCGCCACAGAGAAACACTGTATGATGCTCCACCCTGTGTGACATCACGTGTTAAAATTTCTGACGTCAAAACCCGGCCTACAGCGACTTTCCTTCATGTTTCTAGGGGAAAATTGATCTTGTGGGACAGTATCTGTACTACCACCCCACATTTTTTCACATTTACTTTTAACTCTGGTCCAGGGAGTTGAGGGTGGTGGCATGGATCTGAAACTATATTGTACTCATTGTAAATTCTTCTAGAGTATTTGTTCATAATACACTATTTTGCTTTAGTAATTTATTCATTCACATTGTATGTTATTACATACACACACGCACACAAATATATATATATATCATCATCATCATATTCAACCATTATCTATCCACTGCTGGATGAAGGTCTCTCCAAATGCTTTCCACACAAGTCTATCCTGAGCAATTCGCTTCCACGTCACCCCAACCTGTTTTCTTATTTCATCCACCCATCTAGTTTGAGGACGTTTTCTAGGTCTTCGGTGGTCTCTTGGAATCCAGTTCAGAATTTCTGTTGTCCATCGTTGATCAGTTCTTCTTGCAATATGCCCAGCCCATCGCCATTTCAGCCCTTTTACTTTAACAATGATGTCCTCTACTCTAGTTTGCTCTCTCACCCAAGTGTTTCTTTTTCGATCTCTCCTAGTTATTCCAAGCATGCACCTCTCCATGCTCCTTTGCGTTGTCTGTAACTTTCGTATTGCTCCAACTGTTAGACTCCATGTCTCTGATCCATAAGAGAGGACTGGCAATACACACTGGTTGAAGACCTTTCTTTTTAGACACAAAGGCAATTTCCCCTTCAGGATAAAACTGTTTCTTCCAAATGCACTCCAGCCAAGTTTAATACGTCTGTTGAGTTCTTTCATAATGTTGCCATCCATTGAAATCAGCTGGCCAAGGTAAATATATGAATCAGCAATTTCTAGCTCAATGTTGTCAACTTGTATTTTTGTTTCCTCTACGAAATTATTGAACATGATCTTAGTTTTTTGTAGGTTCATCTTGAGTCCAACTTCTTTACTTCTAGTTGAGAGCTCCTGTACCATGTCTTGGAGTTCTAATGGGTTCGTTGAAAAAATAACAATGTCATCAGCAAACCGCAAATGATTTAAATATTCACCATTTATTTTTATTCCCTTGTTATTCCAATTTATCTGCTGAAAAATCATCTGTAAAGCTGAAGTAAAAAGTTTTGGAGAAATGGTATCTCCCTGCCTCACCCCTTTGCCAAGTTTGATAGTTTTGGTATCTTTATGTAACCGAAATTTTGCACTTGCATTTTTATACACACGTTTCACCATGTCAATGTACACATCCTCAATGTCTGTTGATCTTAAAGAGTTGATGACTGCTGATGTTTTAATAGAGTCAAAGGCCTTCTCATAGTCAATAAATGCCACACACAATGGAAGTTCATATTCATGTGTTCTTTCAATTAATTCTCTTAATACTTGAATATGGTCCACTGTACTGAATCCACTTCGAAATCCAGCTTGTTCTCTTGGTTGAGCTGCATCTAATTTTTTCTGCAGGCGATGTGTTAGCACTTTTGTGAAGATTTTATAAATAGCAGGTAACAAGCTAATTGGTCGGTAATTTTTCAAATCCTCTTTATCACCTTTTTTATGCAAAAGAATTACTGTTGCAGAATCCCATTGGTTTGGTATGTTACCGCTGTTAAGACATTTGGTAAAGAATTTTGCAAGTATGTCTTCTACATATTCTCCAGCTTCTTTTAGGATATCTAATGTAATACCATCATCACCAGGGGCTCTTCCTTTCTTCATACTTTTTATTGCAAATGAAACTTCTTCTTTTAAGATTTTAGGAGCTGTTCCTTCGACTATTTCAATGTCTTCGTTTAATCCACTGTTACTTTCGTATAGATTTTTGTAGAATTCTTCAACTCTTCTAAGTATTTCTTCCCTATTTCTTGTTACGGTGCCATCCTCTCCTTTTAATGCAATGATGTGTTTCTTCCCAACAGATAAACTTCCTTTAACAACCCTAAGGCTCTTGTTATTTTCAATGGCTTTCCTTACTAGCTCACAGTTGAATTTTCTTATGTCTTCTTTCATGCTTTTGCGCAGAGTTTTACAAAGTTCTATGTACTCAATCCTGGAACTGGTATTTTGATTGTCCACCTTCATATCTCTTCGCCTTTTCATGAGCTGTTTCGTCTTCTCAGATAATTTGCTATTGTGCTTTTTACAGGTTACACCACCAATTTCCCCAGCAGTTTCAACTATTGTCTTAACAATGTTTTCATTTGCTTCTGAGATATCACTTTCATCAATAAGTCCTTCCAGTGCAGAAAAGCGATTTTTTAATTCCAACTTGAATGCCTCGGTATTTTCTTTTAATTTCTTTAAATCCACCCTCTTACTTACTTGTTTCCTAATGAGCTTCTGTCGTTCTAATTTAGTATTTAAGTGCACTTTACATCTCACCATTCGATGATCACTTCCAGTATTAAATCTGTTCAGTACACTGCAATCTTCAATAATTGATTTCTTGTTTGCCAGGATATAGTCAATTTCACTAGTTCCCCCATTTGGGTGTTTCCATGTCCATTTTCTTTGCGGTTTCTTCTTAAAAAATGAATTCATGATGCTAAGATTTTCAGCTTCTGCAAATTCGATGAGTTGATCGCCACGTTCATTCCTTTCCCCGTATCCGTATTTACCAATATATATATATATATATATTTATTTCATTTTAATTATATATATGTATATATAATATATATATATATTAAAAAATCAAAATGGATTTAATATAAAAACATATGTTACTCATTGTTATTATTTTGATACAAAACAAATCACTGTGCTTACCCTGCAGTCCAAAGATTGAAAAATTAGATGCAATAATGTCATGGCTTTCAAACTTTGAAACAGACACAGACATATTATAAAGTCCTTCATTGTAATGATATGAAGCAAATGTAAGTGACGAAGAAATATTTGTGTTGCTATTTACTAGACTTATTTTCTGAATACCATCATCAAACTTATATAGTAACTTCGTTGAAAATGTATAATTACTTAAATATACAAAAAAAGTAACATTTCCATCTAACACAGCTGGGCCATTGTTCGTAACGTATAACTTTGGATCACCTAAAATATAACAAATAATTTGCATTAGTATTTCAATAAAACAAAAAAAATCCTGCACACACACATATAACGTCAATTATTTTCTGCGACTAAAAATCATTCACTGTGCTACATTTTAGTTAACAGAGCTTAATGAATTGCAAGAGGTGAAAATGCACGCCAAATATAATTAATCATAATACATTTTCAAATAGCCAAACTTATTAAAACTCCATCTCCATTCTACTGAGTACTACTTAAAAAGTTGAGAATTCTTTACTGCTTAAATACCAAGCTCAAAATAAAATTTTAACATGAACAAACATACCATACAAATAGCCTATATCAGGGGTCTTCAACCCATGGACCACGAGCAACATGCAGCCTGCTGGCTCATGAAAAAATACAAATTGTTTCACACAAAAATACACTCTTGCTCCCTGTGAATCTAAGTCTATGTATTTTATTTTATTCTGTTCACATTTTCACATTTCGTAATAAATATCTTAAAATGCTAGAGAACTAAAATAACATGCGGTCTTCCCTCAATTGTGTTTTACTTTAATTTTCTTACTTATATCGATATTAAAGGTAGTTTTATTGATTTGCAGTGCAACAGTGATTTTAAAATAAAATTC
>QLNU02015360.1:117964405-117996321 GCA_006491805.2 Dysdera silvatica | reverse complement strand
CTGCAAAAATTATGGATCATCTCTGCAGAGAGATAAAGGTAATTTGTTCGGCAGAAGTGGGGAAAGGGGTACAAAAACGATATAAAGCGAAATAATGGACACTTTGGTGCTACATTTCTGAAAAAAATTCGGGGGTGATACATCCACTAGCGGTTTCTGTAAAGGTATTTTTTGTTCTTTTTGGGGACGAGGGCACCAAACTATTATTAGTCGTATAGGTGATATATTAATTTCATTGTGTATACAGTTTTAATGAATCAAGGCTTATTATGAGAGAAATATGAGCGATACACTGCGCAAAAATAATATTTAAAAACAAATTACACACAAACGCAGTTTAATTTGAGCAGGAGAAACATTTTACAATTGTTTCGGTGGAAAATCAAGCGTCCACCATCGTCAGAAAATTCGTCCAAACTGATTTGTTGCCACTAAATCAAAAACGAAAAAGTGAAAAAGGCGAAACAGATAACATAACAAAAAGCCTGATTTGTGTCGCCATCTATTGTGCAGAATGCTAAGTAAAAGGAAAAGGAACAATTATTGTTGGAAGAAGAAATTATGTTGATTGAAAGAGAGGTTTGTAATAAGAGGGGGGAAAAATTGTTCTCAACCGGCTCGTTGACTATTGTACAGGAATTACTGAAGATATGAAAGGCCTCGAAAAAATTGAGATCTGAGGGTGAACGGACTTTTTCAATTATTTTTGCATCGGCGAAACAGAAACGATGGCCATGTTTCCATGAGTGTTTTGCAATGGCCGATTTTTCAAAATCTTGTTTGTGAACGTACGATTGGTGCTCTTTGAGTCTGAAACGCAGGGCTCTACGTGTTTGGCCAACGTAGGACAATCCGCATTCACAATCTATTTTATAAATGCCAAAATTATTGTGGTCAGGAATCTGGTCTTTTAGTTGGGTAACACCAAGTTTGTTACCTGGCTTGAAAATAATTCGGAAATTAAATTTGCGGAGGATGGAGGAGATTCTAGATGAAAGATTTGGCACAAACGGAATGCAGATTGTTTCTTTGGTGGGAGCCGTTTCTTGGCACAAAGTGGATGTGAACTTGGGAACTCTGGATAGTTTCTTTACTGCGAGGTCGATCACCGACGGATGATATCCCCGGTTTGAGGCGATGTTGCGTAAGTGTGTAAGCTCTTTGGAGAGCGCTTGTTCAGAAGAAAACAATTTCAGAGCACGGGAGGTAAGCCAATAGAAAGAACACATCTTTTGGGATTGTGGGTGTGCGGATTTGGCATGTGGTGGTAGGCAAATAGCACCCGGTTTGTGATGGATGCTGGTTTTGTAACCGGTCTCCGTTCGCGTAACCATCACATCCAAAAAGGCCAATTTGGAGTTTTTGGGGTTACATAACCCTGATGCTTGAATGTTGTTATCTTTTTTTTGACGGTATATATATACAATCTTTACTTGGTCTTAATTATTTATGGTTGCATATAGCTTTTTGTTATTTTCTACCTTTTTTTTATCATTTGCTTCGTAATTTAATTGTAGACTGTTACTATGTTATTACTGTTTTTATATAACTTTTTCCATGTCTCCATTCCAGCAGTTAATGCAATTATTCTGTATGCAAATCCACAACAATGAAAATAATATGTAATAATAAACTTGTCCACACAAAATCAAACTTTCTTAGTGACAAAAATATTTTCTCAGATCTATAATGTTAATTCAACATGAGGAAAATTTTTATGTTTTATTAATATAGAAGTACACACCATTCCTGCCAAAATGTTCAGACGTGTGCTGACCATTGTTCAAGCACATTGTAAGCTTGGTCTGACAGCAACGTTGGTTCGAGAGGATGACAAAATTGCCGATTTGAACTTTCTAATTGGGCCAAAATTATACGAAGCGAATTGGCTGGAGTTGCAGAATGCAGGCTTCATAGCCAAAGTCCAGTGTGCTGAAGTATGGCTAAGTTTTAATTTGTAATTTGGATTACATTACATATCATGTCATATTGACAATATCTGGTCTATTGCTTTACCTTATAGGTGTGGTGTCCTATGGTACCTGAATTTTATCGAGAATATGTCATTGCCAAAGCATCAAAGAAATTGGTGAATATAATGTTATGTTTTATTTTTGAGTGCACAATGTAAATCTTATGCAAGCTTTTACTTCTCGACCTGCACTTGTTAATTAAGGAGTGCAGAGGAACTTAAAATCTATTTCGATTAGTAACATTAACCATTTTATATTCCAGCTGCTTTTTGTGATGAATCCAAACAAGTTTCGCTCCTGCCAGTTTTTGATTCGATACCATGAAATGCGAAGTGATAAAGTCATTGTGTTCTCTGATAATGTTTTTGCTTTAAAACATTATGCCATTAAAATGAACAGGTACTCATTTACTGGATATTTCACTTATATGAAAAAGCCATAGTTTGAATCAAAAACATCTGCATCAGAATTTATTTATATTTTGAACTTCTGTTTAAAAGCATGTTTAAAACTTGCTCAGCATAAATTTAAAGTTCGGACCTCACCAGCTATGTCTTTGTGGAGAGAATGCTTGGATATTAACCAAGAGGTCACTTGATAGTGTCCAGTTTGAGTTAAAGTACTTTTCTTCTGTTTCTTGTTATGTGCTGCTCCTTGGGGACTTGTGGTCAGTTGATAACCACTTTGTGATAATTGTGCTAACCCTGGAAAGAGCAATAATAGCAGACCATATGGGTTAATGAACGCTAATTTGAACCAAAAAGATGGATGTCATAGCTTAATTTATTTAAAGTCATGCTTTTTCAAGCCCAATTTTAGTTAAGTTAAACGAGCTGCCAAAATCTATTAAAAAGAGGCAGTATTTTCAAGTTAGCTGAAAAATAGTGAGGTTAATTTCGATTATTCAAACACCAATTCTCACAACTTTCCAATTTTACTGATCTTGAGTTACAGATGATTGTGCTTATTATCAGTGAATGATGTTTCTGTTTAGGACATTGCTCCTAATAAGGGCAGAGAGGGAGAAGAGATGGTGATAATGCTGATGGATGTGATTTGTTGCCATTGAAGTGATTAAATGCTTTTAATGCGAATTATTAATTTTTTGTTAATTTTTTTGTTTTATTAATTTTTTGTTTTATTACATGTTGATTAATGTTTAAATGCAATGTTTTCATAAGATGAGATTTGATATGACTTCATAAGCTCAAGTAGATTTTCAATACTATATAAAATGGATGAATAATTGATACATAAAATGGATGAATAATTGATACATAAAATGGATGCCACATTTATGTATGGAACTGTGAACATCGTGGAGTTTTAAGACAAGGGGCGTTAACCTGCTAGCAGAGGCACATTGTGTTTCACATCCCACAACTTACAATATGTTAAAAGAACAGTCCACCCTTGCTTCTGAAACTGGCCAAACTCTTTCCTGTTGCCTTCAAAGTCACAATCTTTGGGGTAGGGTGACAAAGTGGAAATTCCACTTATTGTTCCCTGTAAAATTGGACGTTTTTAATGAAATAATGCTATATAATCAGATGGGGTGCTCTGCACATTCTCGCATTCCTCTAATCAGTCTCACTGGTTAAAATAAGTGATAGTCTAATCCAGGGGTGGGCAAATGCAGCTCTTTGTTGAGTTAAGTGTGGCTGCCGTCGAAAATTTAAATCCTTTTTTTTTCCAGAAGTTTTTTTATGAATCTTGTTAAATTGACTAACTAGGGAAGTCAATCGGTTAATGAACAGTAAAAGCCATACGTAATCGCTTCAAAAGTAGACCTTCGGTTGCATCGATAGGTCCATCTAGGAGTTATTATAAAAATTTTAAATAATTATTTTGTATTTTCTTTCTCTTAATTATATTTTCTTATATGTATAATTTACATAGCACTTAAGACTTTGGTACAATATGTAACCATATTAATGTCCGTTCTTGTTCTAATCCAGGGGTCTCCAACCTTTTCAGTTCAAGGGCCAATTTTGCTTATTCTTGTTTGCCCATGGGCCGCACTGATCTTATTTTCCTATGTTAGCCAATGTTAATTTTTGCTTATTGGGCATGTCTTGCACGCTACCGCGGGCCAATGTTGGCCCAAGGGCCGTAGTTTGGAGACCCCTGTTCTAATCCATCAAAATTTATTAATATCCTTAAGGACTATTGCTTTAGAAACTTCCTCAGAATATTACCGCCAACTTTGGTGTAACGTTTACAACTTTTTGTTGTCAAGTGGTGGAGTGATAGCCCAAAACTTTCTCATGCAGAAAATGTAACCTACACGAATTGAGTTTAGAATTTTAATGGGTTTTAATCGGAAATGGGTAAAACTTGATTATAATGACTCCCAAGGGACCGTGCAAATTCGATTGGCATAACGATAGTCGTCATAAATGATATTTTTTAAAGTCATGGTATAGTATTGCACTTTAGGATGTTGTAAATTGTTTTGCAGGCAAAAAAGTACTAAACTTGCTAGTTTTAAAATTAAATAAAAATATATTTAATTATAATGAATTTAATTACTGTATTAAATTATATTTATAGCCACACTAAATACACAGTACTTTTTTTAAATTTAAGAATTGCAGAAAATACTAAAGTATATAATATAGAAAACAAGTGTGATCAATAATATTTGTTGCATTCACAATAGTAATGACTTCCAAACAGTGCCAGTTTAAGGGTTTTATGGGCTCTAGATTAGAAGGATAAAATGGGCCCCTAAAGACTGTGTCTCTCATGGTATTCAATCGATAAATCACAACTTTTTTTTAAGTTCTTTATATTCAATATTCAGGTTTATCAGTAATGAGAGTTTCTAGGTCTATTCGTGTGAATAAACAAAATTAAAATAATGCTTAAACTGTAATAACACGAGGCCCTAATATTGCAGAGCCCTAGGTCAGACCTACTTTACCCGTTACATAAATCTAGCACTTCTTCTGAAAAATCGATAATTTTTGTTTCGAAATTTTTTAATGAAATTTTGCTGTAGGGTGCTTCTTGGAAACTACTTAAATAATGATTAGTTCTGACAATGGAAGTGTTTTAAGTGCCAATTGCATCCAGATTTGAGACTTAGTAAATTATAAAGATCTATGTTTTTGATAAATAAATCCGTTGGAACCAGCGTGTAAAATGCATTTTTCAATTTTTTATTCATTATTAAAAATATTTGGATTGGCGCATTTACTGACGTAAGCGAATGTTTGGCCCTAATGAATGGGGGTTGTAATCCTTCATTTTGGCGGATTAACTTGGCATTTTGAAGTAACGAAGTTGCAGTATTAATGTGGAAGATATTTTCCCTTTTCATACGGATTAGGCATCGCATTTAATGAAGGTGTAATTTTTTTTTTCGTACTGGAAAGCAATACTCTTCACATATATTATACCATGATTTGAAAACATTATTTACATATAAGAAAAATCCAAGACATTATTAATAATTTTCAGTCGTTTTCAAATTTGTCATTTGAGAAATATTAACTTAATCCTACAACAATTAACGAAAACCGGTACTTACAAACTAAAATTTTAAATCCAAAATTTGAGGAAATTATTTTAAATAACTCGGCATTTGAAGAAGGATTTGGAAAATGAAAATGACTGTTGTAGTATCGATGACGAAATAATCCCTGCGATGGAATTTGATAAGAAATGCGAGACAGAAAATTTTACTTTACCCCAAATGAAGGTTGTAATTGATTTTTATGAATCGTGTAAAAGCAATAAATTTTGACAAACATAGCAGCGTTATAAACGTATCCACGATCAGAAGCAAATTTCTGGTTTCAAAAATGATGTGTCGAAATGTGATACACGCAAAGATAAATTTAAAACTCTAAAGGAAATGTTACAATCGAAATTTCATCGTATTCAAAGTCATAGTTTACCAGTTCGTGATAGTAATTTAAAAATATGGGCCACTAACATTGCAAAAGATTGAAATATGAAATCTAAAATATCTAGTAACTTTATCAATAAATTAAAATTAGCTAATCAAATCGTTTCGCAAAAAATAAGGAAATATACTACTGTCCGATCACTTCATGATGTTGAAACTAATGAAAACAAAGCTATGGAATTTGTTTTATAAACAAGAGATTTAATTTCAGGCTGTAATATACGGAACAAGTGCTTAATGCAGATCGGAGTGGGTTTCAGTACTTCATCCCAAGCGACATAACGCTTTCTATTAAGGGTGAAAAGTGTACAGTGGCAATTGTTGAATCCAAATTTTCAGCCACATGTTTATATACAATAATACCATTTCTGTCTATGGCAGTGAACTGAAAAGGAAATTACTATTTATGTGAACAGTCAGGAAAATGTGAGCCAATGGTTCAAAAAACACTATTTCGCCTTAATAATATTTTTGTAATATGCCCCAACTCAAGAAAAATGGGAAAAGATACTATGAAGAAATGCTTTACCAATTACCTCAAACCACTTTTAAGTCTCCCCTTTATACGTTCTATTAGATTCCTGGACTGGATCCACAGACAAGGCAACATATAGTGAACTTCCGAATAGTTGCGTAAAATTATAAATTTCTCCTGGCACAACAGCTCTTGTGTAGGTCGCAGACATATATTTTTTCAGAGAGTATAAATTCTTTATTAAAAGTCTCGCGAACTTCATTCTTACAAATGAAATTGCAATTAAAATAACTGATAGTAGTGAAATAATTTAGCCACATTCTTTAGTTTACAACCAGTTGCAATCTAAGAAATATCAAACAGTTCTTCGTTATCCATGGTCCAAATGTATCTGTAATGATGATGACATTGAAAAACCTGTCAATGTATGTTCAATTTCATTTAACATCTATCACGACATGTTCGGTTTTCAGTCATGTGAACAATTTTCATTTATTAAATGCACTCACTGTAACGCCGATTTCTGTTTACAACATTTCTATGTAGATTACCACTATCACATAAACAAAGTGTAATCGTGTATAATTTTTTTGTAACACGCCATGTTTATATTCTCAGACGACAGCAGTTTATGGTCCATATGCGGCTATTTAATGTACATTTCCCGTTAGCCATAGCGATACAAACCGAAAATCAAACGTTTGACATACTGCCTTATAAGTTACAATGGTGAAAAAGAAAAGAGTAATTGTACATGTGTTCTTTTTTCATAAGCCAAGTTTGTTTGCTTTTGAGAATAATTATTTTGTTATAAACTGTTCACATTAGTAAAACAGTTTTTCAAGTTTCGTTTTTACGAAAATATGTCTTTGGTTTGTTTTTAACTCTCTAAAAAGCAAACGAAATTATGTATGTAGTTATAAATTTCGTGTTATAAAGTCAAAATGTTCTTATTTTTGTTATTAAAAATAATATATGGTAATTATGTTTAACAGAACACAATATATTACGTGCGTGTGTGCAAGCCATAAATGTAAGTACGGATTGAGATTCGACTCACACTTATATCAAAGGTAATCACATTTTAACACGTTTCTTACAACTGAAAATACGGAGGAGTAAAAAAAAAAGGTGAGGTGATGGCAAAACTTTTTCCCATCGTAACAAAGAAATTGATTTTTCTGTTTTCGCCAATAAGGAGTAACTTTGAATTGCGGCAACCATGTCCATCGTTTTTGCGCCAGTTCTGCAAATGAACTTGGCTGAAAACTGGCAAATGCGCCAATTCAAATATTTTTAATAATGAATAAGAAATCAAAAAATGTGTTTTACACGCTGGTTTCAACGGATATATTTATCAAAAATATAGATTTTTCCAATTTACTAAGTCTCAAATCTGGGTGCAATTGGCACTTAAAACACTTCCATTGTAAGTAATACATGAATATACATAGAGTTCCCCCCCACCTTCTGCTTAGTGGGTGTGACTTGTTGCTTCTTTTTCTTTATGTGTTAGATGCTATTACCATATACACACTCATGCTTCTTATATTTTGGATTCTGAGTGCAACTACTGTCATTTCACAATCTCTACTAGTTTCTTTGTGGCTGCCACACTCTTGGTCAATACTGTACTTAATTTATAATGGAATGGCATGTCATTCCATCATCTACTGTAGTGGTTTCCAACCTGGAGATCGCAACCCTCAAGGGGGTCACAAACAGGTTTCTTGGAGTCACCACAACTATTTTTAGTTGCAATTATTTTTGTAAGGAATTTCATACCAAATGTTTCCAACGCTTTTATATTTCAACATGGCTACACACATTGCAATATTCTACTAATGGTTGTTAACTTTATATCTATAATATATATATATAAAATATTTAGTAATATATTTTTATATTTAATGTGTTTTCTTTACTCTGTTAAAAATGCTTTTATTATGCAAATGTGGTGGTGGACAGAGTGGGGGGTCGTTTATCTTTTGGTTATTATAAAAGGGGGTCGTGGATTATTTGGCTACTATGAAAGTGGAGGATGGCTTGAGAAAGGTTGGGAACCACTGATCTACTATATGCTTCCATTCATCCACACACCTACATATAGACAAACATATTTGCTCTCTAAGAAACATAATAATACCTACTTACTATACACAAAGAATTAAAAAAAAATTCATCTTTTGCTATGAATTTAACATTAGAGGTTTGACAGAAAACGAAATTCAGTGCATTTGAACAAAAAATGTGTCCAATTTATCTTTTATTTGAACGGAACGGTGTGAACCAGCGTTGTCTCGAACCCACATGATTCTCGATAAATGGCTGTCAAGTAACATCATTATCTCCAATATGCTTTTCCCTTATTGAAACAAAATCATCATTACAACAAATATATTTAGTAAGGGATAGAATAGGAAACCAAACTTTTTATAAAAATTCCATCGTTATAAGCGATTTCTGCTGTATATTGAACTTGCTATTTTTGCTGTGTCTTTATGTTAACTGTAAAAAGGGTAAGGTAAAGGGTTTCTGCAAATGTAGCCATAATAAGTATCGTTGTATTTAACATTTATTAATTGGAATGTTGTAGGTGGGGTGTGGGGGGGATTGGAGAAATAGAAATTAGAGGTTTGGTGAGTTGTGAAATTGTCAAGTTGGAAACTAAAGAGTTGACAAGTTGGCTGTTGGCAAAATGAAAAGTAGTTAATTGGCGAGTAGTTAATGTGTCAGAGGCAACATATTAATACTTATATACATATATGCCCGGCAAGTGGAAGGTCGTGGGTTCAGGTCCCACCGAAGGCAGAAATATTTATTTTCTTTCGAACGTTTCACCATCTAATCACGCCATACCATCGGCGTTGGTATCACTACGCCAATAAACGTTGATTGATATTGTTGTTCAATGTCAGTACTTATTAGGTTCATTGCAGTTTTAGATTTTGTTTAGAGCGTTTTCAAATAATATGTATTAAGGATCCATATGCCTATTTAATTATGTAGGTTTTCTGGAAAGTTTTGAGGGTGGAAAATTTCCCACCCACATTTTTATGCCTATTATATATTTACATACATACAAATATAAAAATGGAACGATACAGAAATCTGTAGAGATTGAGGAACAGGTTTGGGCCGGACATGGGTTGCCAGGGGTGTGATAACCCTTATAATACAACGATTATACAGTGACCATATAGTAATGTAGTGAATATATATAATTGACTTTGTAAAACTTGCTAATTTTAAATATTGACCTTAGTTGATTTTACAAACTTTGTGTTAAGATTAATAATTATTTTAGGTGATTAATTAAAATTATTTGGTGTTCTAATTTATTTTGTTGCTAAATTAAGATACACAGACCAAATCTATTCTTGCTTTTAGACCCTATATCTATGGACCTACATCCCAATCAGAACGGATGCAAATCCTTCAAAATTTCAAGTATAACCCAAGAGTGAATACCATATTCGTGTCTAAGGTGGCAGATACATCCTTCGATCTTCCAGAAGCCAATGTGTTGATTCAGATCTCCAGTCATGGTGGATCCAGGCGACAAGAGGCCCAGCGATTGGGAAGAATTCTTCGAGCAAAGAAAGGTATGGCATTTGAAGATGACCAATAAAAACAAAATTTTTTTGGTTAAAGAGGTAATCCAGTAATCTATTAATCATTGTAGTTCTGCTTTCTGATTACAACCACTTGGGATAAATTTTTATGAACAGAATGGGCGTATTTAGTATGTATGATCACCACCACTATTAATCCTCTTTAGGAATAGAGGTTGCCCCCAAGTGCCATCAGTATGCATAGTGTAACGAAAGTTTATTTTATAATGCACATATAACAAAAGTCATGCTGTTCTGAGATCTATAGTTTTCCAAGCAATCCAAACCTCTATTAAGGCCTATGGAATCAACCCTTGGACTACAATGAGTATGCCCATATCCAGAGTGGGAATCTATGGATCAGTCCCCCCCCCAAATTAAATCCTGGCTATGGCCTTGACAGTGAGCATTCTATTTTGGTTCTGTTGGGGGTCAAACCTGTATAAATAACATGCTAGGTAAACACATTACCACTGCACCACTGTAGGGTCTGTATAATAAGAGTATTTTGAGTGGCCTTAAGCCCACTGTGTTGGTGATGTGAACTTAAAGTTTAGCGAGAAATTCAAAACTCCTGCCCACAGCCTCTCATTAACGATACAACACCCAATCTTGCTTCAAGCTGTTTAATTTCAGTTATCTGACAGGAATAGGTATTTCCAGCACGATACAGCCATATATTTGTGAACACTCATATTATACATACACCACCCCACATGTACATATACCACCTATTTTGGCGCAGTATAGCCCAGATGCTCTTGCGCCATAAAAAAGCCAAACAAACAAACAAACAAATCTATCAATAATTGTCTGGACACTAGGAACTTAAACATGTGAACACAAAACACTGATCTTAATGTTTGGTATGTCCGCCCACCTTTGGACTGGATTACTGACATGCTCATTGAGGACGACTTTCAACCAATTTTCAGGGGATATCAAGTGGAATTTATTTTCATTTCTCCTACAAAGCTGGTCTAACTTGAGCAACAGAATTTGCACATATTGTTCTTAATTTCAACTGCCATTCCATTTTATCGTTAAGATATTTGATAGGGTTGAGATAGGATTTTGGGCAGCCATTTCATACTTATTTTTTCATAGTGATACTTTGAAATTCTTTATGGATGATCTGTGCTAGTTGAAGCCTGTTCTTTTTTTTTTTCTGTTTTATCTTGTGCAACATATCCTAATTGCGTTCTGTCATTTTCGGGATCCAACCAACATACTTTCCTTCACTGGCAATATTTGAATGTCTTCATTTAGTTATCACCAACCATTGGTTTTTTAGACTTCAATTGAGTATTAATAGCATGTATGGATATACTAGATACATTGAATCTCATGATGATGATACTTTAAAAATCAACCAGTTCCTGATGATTTTCCATGTCGCTTTCACATCCATCTGTATCCTACTATGTATACACTGGTTGTTTGCTTAATGGCAATCATATAATATGCAAATTATGTGATTCATAGGGGTGTCCGGACAATTATCGGTAGGTAGTATGTATACAGGGTGTTTCAAAACACATACTAACTTTGAAAGGAAGTAGAGAACACTGATATGAACTATATTCACATAGGGAAGCATGGCTGGAAATGGATAGGTGATACGGTATGCCAACGCTCCAGGTCATCATCTGGGACTTCCTTATTAAAGCTTGCGACATCATATGAAGGACATGCATGTAATGCTGAGTTAGTGGACATGCACATTGTGTATGGGCTAGCTGATGGTAATAGCCATGCTGATAAACAAATCTATTGTGAAAGGTACCCTACCAGATGTGTACCACATTACTAAATGTGTGAGCATTTGCATCAGAACTTGTGTGAACATAGATCTGTCAGGGGTAGCATGCACAATACTGGGCGGTCACGATCGACCTGAACTCCCATCATGGAAGAGGATGTGTTGCATGCTGTGGACAGTAATCCAGGCACAAGTATTTGTGTGGTTGCCACTGCAACAGGAGAACCTTGAGCCAGTGTATGGCATGTTGTGCATGCATCACTATACATGGCCAGAACTTTGTAAACCTCTTGTGAAACCACATTTTGTGTCCAGCTGTTGAACTGTTAACACATTTATTGATCGGTCACAAGTTAACTCATGTTTTCATGCCCAAATGTTGTTGATCGGTACTCATCGTTGTTTGCACTCGCGTGCAAGTTTCACGTGTTTGTACAAGTTCATGTTTGTGGTACGATACGGGAGAACCATGGCTTGCCAAGAGTACTAATAGAAAAGTCAAAGAGTCTTCAGAGAGGGGAAATGACTTTTGTACGGAAAGGATCCATTCTTTTTATCACATGGAAAGATAAAAGGTTAGTGAGGATGATATCATCTGGAAAGCGAAAGAGAAATTCTACGGATGATATAGTTAAATCTACGTGCATAATACAATACAACACACACATGAAAGAAGTCGATCGTGCAGACTTGTCGATTGTGTTGTACTTGGCGAACAACAGTATCTTTCGAAAAAGTGTAAAGTGGTCTAAAAAAGTAGCATTCTTTCTGATCAATAGTGGTTTGTTCAATGCATTCAAAATTTACTATAACTACAAGTCACAAAATAAATTAAGATACAAAAAATTTCTACTAGAAGTAGCTATGGAATGGATGACTGTAGATTTCAATGAATGCAGCACAGTACCTGGCACTTCTTCTCATACTTCTAAAAGGGCTCCTTACTATGATTCACCTTTCAGGCTTTCAGGACAACTAAAAGATCATGTTTTAAAAAAAATAGTCACTGGCGTAAAAAAAAAAAATTCCAACTAGAACTTGTAGAGTACGCTCTTTAAAAGGAAAGTGCGGTGAAACGAGATATCTTTGCAAAACCTGTTGTGTACCATTACATATAGGTGATTCCTATACAGTTTATCATACTAAAAAAATACTAAAAGTTACATAAAAGATATGTTCAAAGTTTCATCTTAATTCAGTATGTATAAATAAAGTTTATTGAAATATATTTAGATTGTTTCACTTCCACATTCAATTACGAAATAATAGCCAGTGACATGAGATAGTCTCTGTGTAAAATTGCCGGTCAGCAATGTGTTAAGTTTCACCTAAAGAAATGCTTTATGTTGTTTCCTGTATTGTGCCTTTTCTATCTTCTGTTAGTGGTGTTTCTAGTCATGCTTCCTTATGTGGATATGGTTTATATCGATGTTCTCTATCTCCCCTCAAAGTTTGTACATGCAATTTGAGACACCCTGTATATCTTTATAAATTTGAATGAAATATCCTCCAAAGATACCCCTAGAAGTGTATTCATCAGCTTTGGAAATGTTTCATTTTGAGGAGCAGTATTGCTCCTCAAATTCTGATATTGAAGAACCTTTTTACAAAATTGAGGGGCAGTTTTATGACATTTTCAAAACTACATTTTCTGCAAGAAAACCAACAAGTTTAAAGAGAAAATTAATAGTTAATGTGTGTGCTTAAAAAGTGCTGAACAATGAGTTCAGTTACAAACTCTTATGACTTAACTTTTACAAAGTAATTTACAAAACAGAAGAACTGGCGCATGAGATTCTGTCATTAAATGCTGCCAAGCAGACTCTCATGACAATTTGTGCATATATCATCATGATGGTATGTGAGAAATGTAACTTTTTATTTGAGGGGGCCATGGAGAAGAATGTTAGGCATCAATGGCACTTAACACTTTTTCTTCAGTTACCAAAACGTCTTACTTGGATGCAATTTAAAAAAAAAATCTGTCTAGATAAACTCTAAACGTTTTTATAAAGGCGACTTTTTATGAAACTGACATTATTTCATATTCCGCCACTGAGTAGCAGAGCTGTAGTCAGAAGTGTCAACTCCTCTAATCACCCAAAAAGTTAAAGTTAAATTTGTGGAAAACGTAGGGGGCATTTACGCGCAATTTTATGCTAAAACGAACAAATGCAATTTCATCAATCCGGCTTTAAATGCGACAGAAAATTGCATTCACAGTATCGGGGGGGGGGGTATTATTACCTTATGTACATGGTTGGTGGTGCGAGTTGCAGTCTCCTGAGTAATTTGTCATTTGTGTTTTATTTAGTCACGAATCGTATGCCAAACCACTCTTTAAAGGTAAAGTTAACTTTCCGATTCTTGGATGTGCAATTTTTATTGAGTTTGGTCGGTAACTTTTTTTGAATTGTCAAACTTTTTTTTTATCCTCTGCCATCGTAAATCAGTCACCATTTTATTTGTTGTGCTATTATCGGGTTATTTGAGCCTGTTCTGCGGCCTGAGCTAAGCAGCTTCTAGCGAAGCCTGTTGATTTTCTAGCTCCTAAATTTTGAGTTGCAGATTGAACCTGTGTTAGAGGTGCGTCCTGACCGATCAACTTGCAACACCGAGTCGTAACTCCTCGTCTGATCTGTACAGAGATTTTGTGTCACAGATGTACAGCATAAATGAACTTTTTTTAAAGGTACTGGGAAAAAAAGCAATCTTGCCAGCATGAAACCATGTTGTTTAATGAAGGTCATGCACACGCTATTGCCTTCTTTGAGCTACAAATTCAATTGTCAATGGCTCCTTGCCCTAGTCTTGATGTTTCGACTGTGCCTGAAATCGGACCAAATTTAGGCTCCGATGTTGTCACCTTATTTAATAGTCTTTCTGAGAAGCTAGATCGTATTGGGGCATGCCTCTCTGAACAAATAGAGACACTTGAGAACAGGATCTCAGATCAGAATACACCAAAACCAGTTCCTCTGTGACCTAATGCCCCTGGAGGGATCTTCTTTTCAAGTTTGGATGTTTTGCCTCTGAACCCTTCCTACACATCTGTGGTATTGTCAAGTGATCATACCCCGAATGAAACTATATCAGGACAGGTTGCCCCTGTGACTTCTCAGGCCCTTACTGCGCACTCTGTTCAAAGACATGGACCCGTTCCTCAGCATGCTCCAGCTGTAATAGGTCTCCACACTTCTTCAGATGTTCGGGTTGTCTCCACTTGAAAGCACAGCCGTATCCTTGTAGACCATTTTCACCCAGCTATTCTGGCTTCGGATATTGGTGCCTTAATTGGCAATGTACCCTTTGACTATGAATGCATAAAGCTCTCGACGAGAAATGCCCAAATTTATGCTTCATTCGTGCTGACTGTTGACGAGGAATGTCATTGTCAATTAAGCGACCCTGCTTTATAGCCAAGTGGAATTTTTATTTCAGATTTTTTGGTCGTCCTCAACGAACGATTGATGAATCTTTTGTGTATGTTACCACCGGAGACCATCCTCAAACCACTGATGGCGGTGGGTCTGAGATTGTAACCACTGATAAGTGATGCCTGGCCGACCGGATGTGTAAGCTGGTCCTTTTGAATGCACATAGTATCATTAACAAGCTTACGGAGCTCCATTTATACCTAGCTGTACATAACATTGATATCCTCTGTGTCACGGAATCGTGGGCTACCCCAATGTACCCTGATTCCTTTATTTGTCCTGATGGTTATTTGATATTCCGGAAGGATTCTACTGTATATTTTTGTACTGTGTATTTTTGTGCAAAATACTATTCCCTGTGTACAGATTTTTCTGGACTCCCGTTTTGATTGCCATGAGACTGGAGGCATGTCTCTGTTAGTTAAACTAAGATAAGAATGATTTGTACTTATATACCCCCGCGGAAGGCCTGCTGCACAGAGTACATGTAGATCCTTTCGTAGGATTTGGGACATCTTGCTTGCAGGGGAACTCCAGTTATTTTAGCTGGAAACTTTAACTTGAGTCCTGTCAATGGAAAGATCATCAATTTTTGGGGTCTATTGGTCAGAGTGATTTCGTCGATGCCTTGGAATTTTATGGTTTAAATCATGCTATGGATTTTCCAACTTGTGGGGGGGAAAACTACCTTGACCTAATCTTTGTGAACCAGGTCACACCTGTGTTTGGAATCCATCCTTTCAACCTGTTTCCTTTGAGTGATGTGCCACCACACATCCCGATCGTTGTTTTTTCCACTCTCTATAGGAAAACAAACTCAACTGTTTAGACCCGATTACGATCAGGAGCAAATTATAAACAGTTATCAGACGTGCTATCGGCTATGGAACTGACCTTTTATGATCCACCCTGTGATTTAGACTATATCCTGGCAGTGTTTGACGATACAATTAAAAAATGTATCAACTTAATTCCGGATCAAGGAGCTCGACGCCTTACTGTGCATCATAGACATACCCGCCTTGCTAAGAGAAAACTCAAGGCCTGGAGAACTTATAGAGCATCACCTTCTGATTACAATGAGCGGGAATACAAGGACCTTGCCCTCCAATACTCCAATATAATACTCTAGTGTCAGAGTCCGAGTTGTCTTGGCTAAGAAAATCGTAGCTGTTTCTTGATTTGTACCAGTCATCGGCTGTGCGGTAATCGTCATATTTCTCCCTTGTGGCGTCACGAAGGATCTCTTGCAGTCAGTGATGAAGAGAAATATTTGTTATTGTCGAAGACTTTCCATGAAGTGTATGTCTAGGATGCCGTTCCTGTGATCAATTTTAATATTATGGAAGAGCAGGACGATGTTGTCCTCTCGTTTTGTTCAGAGGTCATTGAAGCTTCAATATCCAGATTGAGATCCCGAGGGCCTTCCCCTTGTTTTCTTCGAATGCCTCGTGCAGCCACTTAACAATATTTTATCGCATTTGTTTATCCACTGTTACTTATTCGGATCGATTCCGAGGTCATGAACCGAGGCAATTATCGTTCCAGTTTACAAAAAGGGTGATCGTGCTGATCCGGGAAATTATCGCCCGATTTCCTTAACAAACGTGATTGCAAAAATCTTTTGAGAGGTGTATTTTGCATTATTTACTTCCTTTCCTTTTTATGGCTGGAATTATCCCAAACAAACAGTTTGATTTTGTCCCGGGTCGCTCCTCTGTGATGCAACTGCTCCAATGTCTTGATGAGTGGACTGATTGTGATGAAAGGAACTGTCCTGTTGATATTATATATATTGATTTTGTAAAGGCCGTTGATAAGATAAGCCGTACAATATTAATACATAAGCTTCTCAAGATTGGCTTACCACCCATGTTTATTCGTTATCATTGCAGACCTTCTTTCATACTGTATACAGTATGGACGAGTGGGAAGTACTTGTTCACCACCTTCTCTAGTGCCGAGTGGAGTTATTCAGGGCTTAATGTTAGGCCCTTTCCTGTTTCTTGTATTGATTCATGATGTTCCACGCATCTTGAGACCAATTCGTTCATATATGTTTGCTGATAACCTGAGATTTTTTACCTCAATATCTACTTTCGAATCTTGTTATTCTCTCCAGCGCGCTTGCGACGATTTGTACTCACGGTGTCATGACTATCGACTCGAGAATTTGGACACTAAATCCAGCTGTTTGCACTTGGGATACTCTAACACCCATCGTTCATGTGTTATTGGGGATTCCCTTCTCTTAGATGTAAATCAAGAGGACGATCTTGGGATCCTATTTACAGATGACTTGAACTTTTCACCACACTGCCGCCGACTGTTGTCAAGGGCCAACCAATGCTCTTTTTTACTTATGAAGGCTTTCTCCAAATGCGACACAGCTACTCCTGTACTTGCCTTTAAAACCTTTGTCCTCCCTACTCTGAAATATGCTTCATCGGTGTGGAACCCTTATAAAAAATGAGATGTCTATTTGCTGGAGATGCCACTTCGGAGATTTACTAGGCATATTAGGTCCCTTCATCATTTGTTTACCAGGATCGCCTTGCAGAAATTGATGCCCATTCTATGGAGTGGTGTCGCCTGCAGATTGACCTTAAACTTTTTTATAAATTAAAACATGGTAGTTTCCACCTAGACAGTCAATATCCCATGATCTAATTATTGGAGCACCAGACCACCAGGGGACACTTCTTCCGGGTTGAGATTCCCATTGCTAGAAAAAACTCTTGCTTCTTTTTTTTTTCACACTCCGATCTGGCCGAGTCTGGAATCATTGCCACAGGAACTTGTGACTTTGCCTTCCCTCTTGGCGTTTTGTCGGTCTCTGGAGGCCTTTGATCTGTCATGTTTTTTTAGTTTTTTTCCTTATTAGTTTGTGCCCTATGAATTTATTTATGTGTTCTAACTGTATTCCGATTGATGATTTTGAAATTTTGTGTTTTACTCCCAATGTAAGAGTATTTGTAACCTGTTGGATTTTGATAAATTTATTATTATTATAATGGTAAGATACAATAACAATGTTTTTCTGTATTTATTTGTGTTATTTGATAACAAAAATTTTATTCCCAGTTTTTATTTTGGGAGGAGGCTTTTTTCGAAATTTTTCAGAATTTCAAGTTGAAACAAAAACGGGAGATACGCTTTCGAGAGGAGGGCAGATCGACGGAATTCTAGAAACTTTACTACCAATTTTGTTTTGCTTAGCCTTAGTGATCGAAAATCAATAGCAAACTTAAAAATTGAAAATGAGCGTGAAGCCAAGAAATATTGCTAAATGCAAACTATCCCTAAAAAACTTCCTTAGAGGTAGAAAAGACTACATTGAGATGCTAGTGGAACGCTAGGGGAATGGAAGCGAGTTATCGTAGTTGGCCAGAGCCTACTAGATTGCTGACCATGGGTTCCCCTTAACGGAAGTAACAGTAATTCTGATCTTGCGATGTGCATCTGTGAGATTGGCAAAAGGAAAAATAAAGGATTGAGCAATCGAAATTTGCATTATATAAACAATAAAAATAAAGTTAGGTGCCAAAAATAACGACAAGGTCTAAAATCTTGGTCGTCAAAACAAAATTTATAGGTGCACCACTGACTAACAACCGTCAATTTCTAGCCCTGGAAACACAATCGCGGATAGATGGGATTCCGATCCTCTCGAACGAAAATGGCGCCAAGGAAGGTCACATGGTATGAAAGCAGAAGGAAGGGCAAAATGAATGGAAGCTCCAAAGGCAGACAAAAGGCAAACGATGCAGTATGGATGACAGTTGATGGGAAGTAATTTAATACCAAAATTTCAATGTTTACATTATAAAATAAGGTTATTTTTTTTTGTAATTTAAAAAATACTTGGAGTTATATTTTTGCATCGCAAAATTTTCGACACAATTTGTGAAAATGTATTGTCTTGCATATGTTTTAAATCGCAAACTGCAATGCGATATTGCTTATTTCCAACGCTGGTGTTCATTGCATTGGGGGGGGGGAAATGAAGTAGTTGCATTTTATTTTTCTGTTATATCATCCGAGATGTAATTTAACACACATGTTTTCACTTTTATTGGGGATGGACAGTGATGGGTTACCTCCCTCCCAGTTAGGCATCTATGGGCATATCAAGGTTATTGCTCATCTTGTGTCCCATATCCACCCTCATTAGCCGTACAAAACTTTAAATTACTAGTTAATATTGAATTGTATTCCAATAACGATACCTCACCAGTTGAATTTCACTGGTGGAGGATACTAATTCGAGCCATTAACTTAATAATAACGAATCAGTTGTTTATTTGTGTAGTTATTTCGTCATGGGTTTTTTTTGGTTTTTTTTTTTCCGAAGCCCAATGACGGCAAGGGTCATGTTGTGTGGAGACAAATTTCTTGGAGGAATTTAAATCTCACAAGGACTAGTGAACCAACTCCAGCCTACAGTGAAGAGTTGGCTTTTGTGCATTTTTTTTTTTATGTGGAACCATTGGGTTTCAAACCTGGCTTAATGACAGGTTAGACAAATGTGTTATCACTGCAGGGACCATTTATGTAATTAATAACATGTGGAAGACACATTGCAATTAATTTGAGCAGTAGCTTCCATGTGTTTGCTCTTTACATAACAAGCAATGGAGAGCTTTAATAAGTTCCATAAAAAGGAGGCATTCTGACAGTGGTAAATCGTTTATAGTAATCATTCGTGATAATAAATTTTTATATTTTAGGTTCCTTCACCGAGGAGTACAATGCATTCTTTTACTCGTTGGTTTCACAGGACACCATGGAGATGCATTATTCAAGAAAGCGGCAGCGGTTTTTAGTAAATCAAGGTTATAGTTACAAGGTCATCACAAAACTTGAAGGTTTGGAAGAAGTTAGTGTATTTATACTCATAATTCGTTGCCAAAGATGTGCATTCAGTTCATGCTAAACATTATCATATTGTTGGTAGATGAAGATTTGTCCTTATTTGTCCATGTTATTGCAGTCTGTTTGTTTTATGCAGATTTTTTATATATTTTGTAATATTTGACGTGTGTGTATAAAATAAACATATCTCATAGAGTCCAGATTTGCAGTACAAGACTAGGGAAGAACAAACACAGTTGCTGCAACAAGTTTTGGCAGCAAATGATGCTGATGCGGAGGAAGAAGGTGTTCCTGGTGAATTTGGTGCCAAATCCACACCTCAGGTCAATATTTACTTTCTAAGATCAAATTCTCATTAATATATATTTTGGCTTTGATTATTCAACCCTTTAAGTGTGGGAAATGTAGTAGCCAGTGTAGTGCAAGCTTGGTTGACATTGTGTGCTGAAACACTAGTGGTACATAGGAGGCATCTTTGACCCGACATGCAGGGGTACGTTAGAAGCATAGAGGGGAGCAACTGTTCCTAACATGCCAAGATGTTGGCAAAAGGGTCGAAAGAAACTTTTTCAATTTTAAAATTATTTATGGACTATAATAAAACTCGAGCTGATTTTTAGCAAGTCACAAGAATGGTTTTGAAATGTGAAAATTCTTATGGTAATAAGGGTCCATGCAGAGTGTCATCTGGATTCAAGTTTTTTTTTTCCTTCGAAAGATGTTATGCATCCATGGTGTATGCACAAATTATTCTTTTCAAGTACTTTTGTCAAGCTAAATTTTAATCTCTGGTTTCTCCTTGTTCTAACCAGCAACATACATTAACTTTTAACCAAAATAACTTTAGCCTTCGCGACACATTATGTGACTCTTTTAACCATGAAATAATTTTTAACTTTTTATCTAATATTCACTATTCCCATCTCATATGATTTTTTATATCGTTTCATTTGGTATCTTTGTAATTGTTTGTGATACGTTTTTACCATTTTAGCTTTAATTTATTTGTATATTAAACCTGTGTTTACAGTTTCTCACCTTGTTTGGTTCAGAATGACCCTTTCTGACCTTGCACCATAAAAGCACAACCAACTGATCTCTTTATTCTGGTACTACTTCCCTTGAAGGACTAAATCTATATTTTTCAATATAGAAAAGGCATACGATTGGACTTGGAAATATAGCATCCCCAGAGACCTCAGCGTTTGAAATAAGCAGTATCGCATCGCAGTTTGCGGTTCAAAACGTATGAAAGACGATACATTTTCGCAAATTGCGTTGAAAATTTTACGATGTGAAAAAATAACTACAAACATTTTTTAAATGACAAAAAAAAACCCTTATTTTATAATGAAAACATTGAAATTTCGATATTAAATTCCTTCCCATCAATTGTCATCCGTACTGCACCAGTTCCTTTTTGTCTGCCTTCGGAGCTTCCATTCATTCTGCCCTCCCTTCGGCTTTCATACCACATGACCTTCCTTGCTGCCTTTTTGTTCAAGAGGATCGGAATCCCATCTTTCTACTGTCATGTATCCATAGCTCAAAATAAGCAGTTGTTAGTCACATTTTACACCTATAAATTTCGTTTTGATGACAAAGATTTTAGACCCAGTCATTTTTGGTGCCTAACTTTTTCAATTTTTATTGTTTATGTAACGCAAATTTTGATTGCTCAACCCTTATTTTTCCTTCTGCCAATCTCACAGATACATGATCAGAATCACTGTTACTTTCGTTCAGGGGGAGCCCATGGTCAGCAATCTAATAGGCTCTGGCCAACTACGATACCTCACTTCCATTCCCCTAGCGTTCTACTAGCATCTCAACGTAGCCTTTTCTACCTCTAAGGAAGTTTTTTAGGGATAATTTACGTTTGGGGATGTTATTTGGTTTCAAGCTCATTTTTTATTTTTAAGTTTACTATCAATTCTTGATCACAAAGGCTACGCAAAACGAAACTGGTAGTAAAGTTTCTAGAATTCCGTCTATCTGCCCTCCCCTCGAAAGTGTATCTCCTGTTTTTGTCTCAACTTGAAATTCTGGAAAATTTCGAAAAAATCATCCTCCCCTCCTCCGCACAAAATAAAAACTGGGAATAAAATGCTCGTTGTCAAATAAATTTTGAAAACCATCGTTATTGTATCTTATCCGACATTACCATGCTCAGTGCAAGGTCAGCCAATGCCACTTCCTCGTTCCACGATGCAAAGAACTCCTGTAATCAGCCAGCAGGCAAGGGTCTCAGACCCGGTCTACGTAGCAAGCATTTCCAACTCGAACACCCAGAAGTATCAGCATGTCCATGAATCCAGCGAGACAAGGAACCCAGTCCCTGTCCACATAGCAAGCAATTCCAACTCAAACTTCAGGGAAAGTCAGCACATCTCCAGGGCTCCAAGCATTAACATTCCGTCAGCAGCATAATAGGGTTACATTTCCAAAAAATGCGTAGAAGATTTTCAAGTTCAATGAGGACAACTTTCATTTGACCTTTAACGGGCACCGCCCTTATCCCCAAGTTTGCAATATTGCTTTGCAGCTCTCATATGAACAGTAATTGAAAATAATGGGCACCCGCTGACATTCCACTCCGACTATATATACTGCTCACTCCGCCACTCCCAAAAAGATCATCTCCATTTAGGAATCACTGCCTATAACTCAACTGGCGCCGCTAATCCGGAATTCAGCCGCAAGTTAATCTACCTAACATTTGGCATGCTTTAACATTTACAGGCCTCTCACACAATCTCTTGGAGAGTACTTTGTAACTACACCGTTACAGTTCTCCTAACTTTTAAACCAGGGCATAGTGTGACTTCAAAAATGGGCCATCTCCAATTTTTCACCATGATCCCCTCAAATAAAAAATTACATTTCTCATATACCATCATGATGATATATGCACGAATTGTCATGAGAGTCTGCTTGGCAGCGTTTAATGGCAAAATCTCCTGCAGCAGTTCTTCTGTTTTGTAAATTACTTCGTCTGTAAAAGTTAAGTCATGAGAGTTTGTAACTGAAGTCATTGTTCAGCACTTTTTGAACATACACATTATCTATTAATTTTCTCTTTAAACTCAAAATGAAGTACTTATTTCCAATGCTCAGACCTCGATCAATGTGGCCTTAGGGGTAATTTGCCAATGTTCATAAAAATTTTCTGGACAACAGGACTTTCCAAGTGTGTATTGGAGCCACTCTTTCTCACAATGTCCTGCAAGAACAAAATGTTCCCCAGGGCTATGTTTTAAGTCCTGTTCTCTTTATATTGAGGCTCAGTGGTGTGGTTAAAGACCCACCCACCCCCACTGGAAAGTCTTCATAATATGTTGATGACCTGCAAATTTCTTGTAGAGCAGGCAATATGAACCTTGTTGAGAGACATGTTAGCTCAAAACAAAATAATGGAATGGATAGCTAATAACGGGTTTAATTTCTCACTGCAAAAAACCATTTGCATACATTTTTGTCACAAACATGATTTTCATTTAGACCCGGAGCTCTGAATGGGAAATGATGTTATCAGAGTGGTTCAGGAGACAAAATTCCTTGGGGTTACTTTTGACTACTCTCTAACATTTCTATCTCACGTCAGATTCCTGCGGGACAAATGTTTTAAAGCCCTGAATATCATCAAGGTTTTGTCTCACACATCCTGGGGGAAGACCGATGTTCATTGCTGAGACTGTGTAAGGAATTAATCCACTCTAAGTTAGATTATGACTGTTCAATCTATGGCTTAGCATTCCGGTCATTATTCAAACAACTTGACCCCATACATCGTTAGGATCTACGACTATGCACTGGGGCCTTTTAGACTTCCCCAGTCGCTAGTTTATATGGTGAAGCTGTAGAACTTTCATTAAGTTTACGTCGCCAACGTTTGTCTGTCAACTATTACCTTAAAATCCTATCACTAAAAGACCATCCCACATCGTCATCACTTCATCAACCTTGTTTCATTTCACCTTTTAATGCTTGTCCTTCAAGTATCCCAACCTATGGCATGAGGATGGAAAATGCTGCAAACTAATTGGGCATTTCAAAAACCATGATTGCGGAATCTATGCCAAACATCATTCCTCCATGGTTTGATATTGACACAGACATCTGTTTGAATCTATCCAAAAGACAATACCCCAGACATTGCCTGCTGGCAGGCATTCGCTGATCTGTCTCGTGTGTATGAAGACTACTTCATTTTCACAGATGGATCAAAAGTGGATGACTGTGTGTATGCAGCATTTGTCTGTAGAGATGTCTTACAGAGTCAACAACTGCCAATATTCTTATCAATTTTCACAGCAGAAATCCATAACATTAGGTTAACTTTACAATACATCTTGAATAATTCCGTATCTCCAACTGTTATCTGTACAGATTCACTCAGCGTTCTGCAAAGCCTGACTTCATTCAACGTCTCGCATCACACTGGAATCCACAGAGTTTACAAACAACTTGTGGATATAAAAAACGCACAGTATATTGTGAAATTCTGTTGGGTTCTAGGCCATGTTGGTAATGCTGACAATAAACAGGCTGACATTGCTGCGAAGATAAAAGCTGCAGAACCTGAGTGTTGGAACATTGCATTTAAAAATCGTAGTACTCATGTCTTATCTATACAGAAAATGGCAGTTGGAATGGGACAAGCAAGTTTTTAATAAGCTTCACCACATTAAACTTCTTATTGAGGTGTGATGGTCTAGATGTAGAAGTGATCATCGTGAAGAGGTCACTCTGGCTAGACTTCACACCGAGCATACACACATCTCTAAAAGGGAGAAAATGCCCCGATGTGTGCCACATGTGGTGAAGCATTAAATGTTTTACATATTTTATGTATTTACCCCAATTTTAACCAGTAACGCTCATTAACTTTTAACCAAAACATTTTTACCCTCCGTGACATTTTAGGTGATTCTTTTAACCACGAAATCATTTTTAACTTTTTATCTAACATTAGCTTCTTCCACCTTATCTGATTTGTTATCTTGTTTCATTTGTTAATTTTAATACATCACATTCAGTACATTTTTACTATTTTAGTTTTAATTTATTCTTATTTTATATCACATGTATGATCTCACCTTGATTGGCGCAGAATGACCATTGCTGTCCTTGCGCCATAAAACAACCCAACCTTGAAGGACTTGGCTCTCCATGATGATTGGCGCCCATTCTCCTCTGCTCCAAACTTTTCCTTTGCCTTTCACCCCATTCTTATGAGGTTTTCCCACTGCTCCATCTAGCCACGTTTTTCTGGGTCATCCTGTTTTTCTTATGTTCCTTCATTGTTCTCATAATTTTCTTAACCAGCTTCTTTTATCAGCTTTTAACCAAAATAATTTTACCCTTCGTGACATTTTATGTGATTCTTTTAATCATGAAATCATTTTTAATTTTTTATTTAATATTGGCTTTTTAAATCTCATCTGACTTTTTTATTACATGGTGTTGTTTCTTTGTATGTTTTAACATTATAATTTTGGATATTAAAACCATATGCCCGGTCTCACCTTGATTGGTGCAGAAACCACCATTGTTGTCCTTTTTCCATAAAAATACAACCAACCATAACTTTCTTAAGCCTTATGGTGTCATAGAGGTTATCTTGCAGTTAACCCGAGTCTGATTCCAGTGGTACCATAGAATGTGTGCAGCCCTCTTCTGCTCATTGTAGTCTGGGGTTTAGTTTCCTAAGCAACAGAAGTTTGGATTTACAGAAAACTGAAGCTCCTGGTGCAGCATGACCCGGCATCATAAAACATGCAAATAATCATAACCATCTTGGTTTCTTCCATTCTTTCTACTTGTCCAAGCCAAAAGTTTTTTCCGCTATCTGATGATCCTTATACAAATAGTATAATTCACTATTTTTTATAATTGTCCATTCATTGTTTTGATTGACTGTCTTGTATACTTTCAGCAATTCTTTATCTCTAATTTTGGTTTGATAAGGTACATTTTGTTGTATATATATAATATTGGGCTTCTAAAACACAATCGTTCGAAAGGCTAAAAAATGTCATTGGATAAAAAAACAGAACTTTTGTTATTTGTAAGAAAAATTCTTCTTTACTTAGTGATGTAGTTCTGTACAAATTTTGGTTAGCATGTTGCAAATTACTAATGTTCTTCATGTCTTCTACAGGCATCTCGAAGAGCCGGAAACATGAGCTCATTATCTGGTGCTGACGATGCAGTGTACATGGAGTACAAACTGAAGCGTGATACTAATCGTCATCCTCTATTCAAAAGATACCGAACTTGACATATAGTGAAATTCCTTATACAGAATTGCATTATTTCAATAAAATATTTTGATTACCTGATTTTATCATTAAAAGTACAATTTGATTTCACAGTAAAGACCTCGAAAAATTTTATGTATTCTATAGTTTTATACAAGCAAAGTCAGTGTTGGGTATTAAGGTTACCCACCTTTATATATTTGGATTTTAATTGCAGGCACATTTTTGGTTACAGTACGATGACTAAGGGTATGCTGCCAAGCATCACAAAGTAAGCCAATAGAATACAAAAAAAAAACTTGGGGTATAATAATACCTGTTGTGACTGAAAAATGTAGTGCTTAATAAAGTAAACTGGAGGAGTTTTGCATATGAAGTCTCTATGAGTCAAACACAACTAAATCGATCATCATCATCAATAATATCTTACTCTGACCCTTAACAGTAACTTACATTTCAAGCATCAGTTCGAAGATATCTAGTGGTAATTGAATATAGTGTTTAAGTATAGTTATTGGCTAAAATTGTCATATTTAATTAGTATTAGGTTTCGCGATAGAATGCAGCAGATAATCCATAGATATACAATGTCTATATACATAGGTGCCAATCCTTCCGATTTACCCGGAAGGCTTCCGATTTTTTATCGATCTTCCGGTCGGAAAACGATTTTTTTCGGAGATTTCGTCTAAAATCCCCAGTGTTTTTTAAAAAAATTAAATACCTATTTTTCTTGATGCATATTTATTTAAATTTTTGCGCATATGTGCATATTTAATGATAAATATGCATAAATAAATGCAAATATCGGTAAAAAAGACGGAAAAATTTGCCTGCCATTGACGGCGCATGCATGGCGTGACGGGGAATTTTAGCTCCAGCTATGACGTAGAGTGATGCCCCTGCACAACGAAATCATGCATCTGTATTTGTAGTTGTTGGGGAAGGCAAGAAAGAATGCGCTACACCGTTAAGGTTTTGGTCAAGCACGTGACTCTTTATAGGGAAGCCATGTGTTAGACATATCTGGTATTTCTTTGCTGCGGAAAGAAAGTTTTGTTTGTATATGTTGTTGAAAACAATGTTAACAATGTCGACCGTTAATAAAAGGTACTACCAAACGTTTAAAGCCGAATGTATGACGATGTTTAATTTTATTCAAAAATCAAGACTGGGGCCAAAATATGCTTTCTGCACGTGTTGCGGTAAAGACATAAGCATTACTCACGGTGGTAAACGCGATATTACTTTGCATTCTGAGACTGTTAAACATAAGGAGACGTTCAAGGCTGTAGAGTCTAATCATAGTATCAAGCCTTCATTTTTTGCATTTAACGATACCTCCATGATTAACGCTGAATGTTTATTTACATCGTTTTTGATCGAACATAATTTGCCAATGAATTGCAGCGATCATGCGTGGATGCTCTTTCGGAAAACGTTTCCTGACAGCAGTATTGCAAAACAATATGGATCTGCAAAGACCAAAACTTCTGCAATTATGAAAGAAATGTCCGCAAAGGAATCCTCATCACTTGTTGAAAATTTAAGGTGCTATCCATTTTCAATTGCAACTGATGGAAGCAACGATGTTGATTCAAAGCTGTATCCAATAGTGGTAACTTTCTTCGATTTTTTATGTGAAAAAATTGTGAATTGTCTTTTATCTATGCCATCTTTGAAAGAAGATGCTACTGGGTTAAATATTGGAAATCTTCTGGTAAGTGCTTTACAATCTAAAAACCTTGCGATTTCTAATTGTGTTGCCTTTAGCTGTGATAATGCACCTGTTATGATAGGAAAAAAAGCAGGTGTAGCAGCAGTGTTAAAGAATCATCACCAAAATATTGAAATTATGGGCTGTTCCTGCCACCTTATTAACTTAGCAGCTGAAAAGAGTGCTGCATGTTTGCCATTTAAAATCGATGAAATTTTGGTAGACATTTACTATTACTTACAAAAGAGTTCGAAAAGAAAAGATAGGTTGAAAATTCTTCAAGAATTTCATGAGACTGATATAAAAAAGGTACTAAAACACGTTAGCACTCGTTGGTTGTCTGTTGGAAAGTGCTTAGAGCGTATAATCCAGCAGTGGCAACCTTTGATCAGTTTTTTTAAGGAAGAGGCCATGAAAAGGAATCAAATCACCCCACTTTCTTTCTTTACTATTCCCTCTATCAAAGTTTTGGTTGAAAATGCAGATAAAGTGAAAGAACGTAACAGCAAAAAAGCATCGCAGAAATTAAAAAGGAAAGCTCAAAATTATGTGGATATTTCTAAGAAACAAAAAACTGAAAACTCCATGTCTCGTGAAGAAAGGTTGTTTTATTTTCTGTCGGAAGATATCAATAAGGCTTTCTGTTTATTTTTATCTTATACTGTGCCTATATTTTAAAAAGCAAATGCTCAACTTCAGTCTGCGGAACCGTATATTCATATGCTAAAATCTGTTCTCTTAAAATTGTACAGAGAAATGCTAGTGAAATTTGTAAAACCAAGCGTCACAAAATTATGTAATAATATTTTGAAAGTCCACTATCATGAGAGGAGTAATCAAAAAGATGATGTTGATATCTTAATTGGAAATGGAACACTGAAAGTAATCCAAGATTTTAACATCCATGATAAAAATGAATTTTATGAAAACGTCAGAAGCTATTTCATAGCAGCATGTGACTACATGCACAATAAATTTCCTTTTGAGTTAGAAGTGTTACATCATGCAGAGGTTACACAAATATCGAATTTTGAAAATGCATCATTTTCCAGCTTAAAATATTTTACAGAAAAATTTCCTGTTCTTTTGTTCAATAATACAGAAGATGAAGCTGTTGATGCTTTACAAACAGAATTCAGTGAGTTCCAGGCTTTTAAAGTTCCACAAACTGTGAGTAATGAAGGTAGCATTGATGCACAATGGGCAGCCATAGGTAAAATAAAAAATGATACTTGTGAATTAAAATTTAAACGACTTTCTCAGGTTATGCTGTCAATACTTACGATCCCTCACAGTAATGCAGCATGCGAGAGAGTCTTCAGTCAAGTGAAGAAAATTAGAACTGACTTCAGGTCAACCATGTCTGATGACACATTAGAAAATTTACTAATAGTTAAATGCAGACAACATGTGAAATGTTACGAGAATGTATTTGACAAAAAATTTCTCAAATGCAAAATCTTGCACTACAGCATTTGTAAATTCTAAGAATTAATATTGCGTTTAATACAGTTTAATCCTCTATTATTATTAATTTAATAAATACTTAATTTCCTCATTGTGCCTGTTTTTCATAAATTATGTATGATTTTGTTTAATTAAAAAATGGTGGCCTGCCCACGCGTGCGTGATTGACTAGAGATTTTTCACTTCCTCTAGAAGTTGTCTGCCCATGGAAATGTGAGAATTTATCGTACCGACTGCTTTGCATATTTTTGCCCCAAAGTGGAACCGAAGATATTTAAACAACAACAAATCAGCGTTTATTGGAATGATGGTATAACACGATGTTGGGTATGATTAGATGGTGGCAGTTTGAAAAATAAACATTTCTTCTCTTTTCGGTGAATACGAACCCATGGCTGCGCTCAGATGTGCGTGAGATGAGAACTCTGCAGCCGTGGAAGATCATGGGGTTCAGGTTCCACTGATAAATGTTTGTACGGTACATCATCTATCCATCCTGCTAATGCGCTAATATCCGCTATGTAATAATGATATTTAATATCTGCATAGTGTTCGATTTATTGCAGTACAGAAGGTATTTATTGATTAATTTGAAATTTTTGACGTATGTTTCTGAAAGCACTCCACAACTTTTCCACGCTAGGCCGTAAAGAATTTTGAAAAAAAAAATGCTTTTACGCTCCGCTCTTATGCACATATTTACACACATTTGCATATTTTGATTTTCCAAACACATCAAATTGGTGCAGAATGGTCCTTGCGCCAAAAAATATACTACCAACCAACTATATCAAATCTCAAATTTTAATTATATAATTTTATAATTCCCCCTTCCCCTAAAAGAATTTTTGAAAAAATCACCTTTAACTTATGTATTACAATGGGAAAATTGGCTGACCCCTGCCCCCCAATAGCTAAAGAAACCTCCCAGAAAAAATTTCTGGCTTCATCACTGTTCACACTAATGTTGAATCACACCATATTTCTGGATTAAAGGGTGGGTGTAAAAACTTGCTCACAAAGAAAAAACAATCCTAGCAATTCCCTAAAACTTACCCTCCCCCATAGGGGGTGGAGCTGGCTCTCCTTTGGTGCCATCCTTGAGCAGTTCTGCAATGAAAACTGGTGGGGGGGTTCTGCTAGGTAATTCAGGCTTCAAAAGGGATCGGTGGCCAAAAGATTTTAAGAACTGACACAAGGGCTAATTTGAATTTTATTTTCCCCTGTAATATTGCAACTACGTTTTATTCCCTGTTCCATTGCTAGGGTAAAATTTTTACATTTTCATAGTAACTGCCACGTTGTTTATAGCTAATGTTTATTAGCTGCCTCTTCTTGTTTTGGCATTGACGTCAAGCCAGTGGCTTAGGAAAGTGGGGCTCAAATCTCCAATTCGATAACAAAACACATTTCCTCTAAGGCTGCATCACAATCTTTTTAAAGCCACTTCCAGCAGGCTGCCCTCCATGAGTCTTGGATTGCTACCCTACTGCCAATGGTATACCAGAATTTCTCTTTGTGCAAGTTTGTAAAAATCTGTCTTTTAGCAAAAATATTTATTCATTTTATGCACTTTGCATGCTTTCACCCCCCTCTGCCCCATAGGTGTCGCCTATGCTAGGCTGGGGCATAACTATTGGGTGGCAAAACAGTATATTTAAAAGAATTTGACTAATAAATTTAAATATAAATTATATAATATATAATTATATAAACTGCTATAAATCTAAATTTTATTTTGCTGCTTTCAACTGCTTCAAATCGATGATTTTGTGACTCACAAAGCTGCTCCAAATTGCTTCTTCAGCCATTTCATCCCTGTTGTTGCCATCAAGGCACTTATAGGAAAATGCTAATTTGAAAAATAACTCTTAATGTGTAAAAAATATTTTGAAATACTGTGGGCTCCTATATGTAACCTCAAACATGGAAGAACAAGGATCATACGATCTATTCGCCTCCCCAGAAAGAAGTATAGGGCATTATTGTTGATACACATCTTGGGCGTATTTTGTTGATACATCATCTAGGATGATGGATAATGATTTCTTTGTCTGATGTGGTACAACTTTTATTACTATAAATGTCTTGTTGTTCCACAGAAAATCCATTGTTCAAGCTTCAAGACGATGGATCAACTAAAATTGAATAAGGATCAAATGCATGCACTAGTACATCAAAACGTGTCCGAACTGGAACGCGACCTGGGCCGTGGAACCATGGAAGTGAAGATTGAGAAAGTGTGTGGTATGTTACTCAAATGCCTTTCTCATACACTGATTCTACAGTATAATCTTGAGTATGAATTGTGTGAGCAGGGATGACCTTTCGAGTTCTTCTATTCTACTAGATATGTACAAAACTGACAAAATATATGCATTCTCTCGCTCTCCCTTGTGCGTATATTTATACAGTGG
>QLNU02015360.1:117916618-117958682 GCA_006491805.2 Dysdera silvatica | reverse complement strand
TCAGAAGAAAGGAAACGATAGCAGTGAAAGTGAAGAAAATAGAAAAAAGTAAAGTAGAAGAATAAAATTAAAATAAGTATAGTAAAATTAACAAAAACGAGGATAAGAATAGGTTAGGAAAACGAAATAAGAAAAATAAAATATTGAAAAGTAAGTAATATAAACAGAGTAGAAATAAAGATTACCAAAGGCATAAGGAAGTTTTGCAACATTTCAAGAACTACTGTTCTCTGTATAAAGCAAAGTGTTAAGAATGTATTAATATTCTGTATTTATAGTCCCAGCTCTAATTTTTTTCCAGAGCAGTCCTGCACCCCGGTTTTCCCAGAACTCTTATGCCAGTTTCTCCCATCTTCTTGCCAGTATTTAGTGTAATTCAGACGTGGGTTTTAATATGTTCATGGCCCGATTTTGCAGTCTAAAAGTCTCCCAAATCTGTAGAAAAAGTCTAAAGTGGTGAGAAGTAATATTTTTATAAAGAATTATAAAATGCTATCCTATGCTTCATTCTAATCGGGAGCATGTTCTTCCAAAAAATTGAATATGTACTGCAAACGTCGTGCTGTGGAGAAGGATGAAATAAATGCCTGAGACATTATATTATCTCAACAGCAAATGCACAATTTTATTAATATGAACGTTATCACAAATATAGGATTTTAAAATAAATATGGTTAAACAGGTAAGTCATAAAAATATAAAAGGCCTTTGGCAACTATATTTATATAGGGCTGTAACTGAATGGTAAATGCGGCCCTGAATTCGTGTTGAAAAACGTACATTTAAAGTAGACATATTAAAAAGTATAGTTAATAATTAAACGGTTATAAAATGTTAGGGAATTTTACAACATTGCATGCTATGGTGTTACCAAATTACAAATGTGGCAGCAATCAACCAAAAATTGTTTCATAATTGACCTGGCCATATATGATTTATATTAATGACTTAACAGCTCTAGTTGCACTGATACTATATAAATCTAAAACTTTACCTGAAAGATATATTGTAAAAGATTGTTTGGTGATATTCAAACAAAAAAATAGCATAAAAATTTAGACCTTATCTTTAATTTCTAATTCCTTTTGACAAAATGTATAAATTTACTTTAATAGTGATTAAAATATTATGGTAGAATGTGGTTTTAGTTTGATATAAATCTGTGCATATACGTTTAACACTGTCAAAAAATTTATGGCCACCTTGGAATTTAGTATGAATACAAAGATTATGTAATAATCATTATTTTGATTGGAATTTAATATTATTTTTTTTTTAATTAAAAATATTCTACATGCACCATGATATTCTGAGATGTGATCATTTATCCATTCAAAATCCAGTTTAGTATTGGAGATTATTTTATTGTGCTGAAATGTTGATATTCTAAATTGGAACTTATACTGAACAACAAAAGAACAAATATTTGACAATTTTCGATATATACAAAATATTAGTTACTTTGTATAATTCAATTTTTATAGTTCGAATGTTCATATTACTCAGCTTTTATATAAAGAAAATGATTGCATAACAAAATAAAATGCTTTGTTGTGAACCATTTCAAAAACATTATTTGTGACTAAACGACTAAATTTGCAAATAATGCCCCACCACCATTTGACCAATAACCATGTCTTCAACGCACTGGGCTGTGTTCGAATCCTGTTAAGCTTGGTCAGATGTAATTATATCGGAGTTTAAATATCACACTTGGCCATTACTTCTGCCTGAAATAATCATATTAAGATCTTCGGGTATAAATAATGACGTTTAAACACTCTTCAATCGTTTCTGTAGGGCGTTAATTTTTTTTTCTAATTTACATACATGTGTATATTCGACACATGTGTGATTAGTGGCAAATTTCTAAGTAGGCACACAAGGCACCGGCTTAGGGAAAGCACTTTTCTGGGGGTGGCATCAAAAAGCTTGAAAATTATATTTTCCAAAATTAACAACGTTGATTTTTTTTTTAATAATTTTGTTTCTAGCTAAATGTTTCAAAGTAAAATAATTTGATAATAACTTATAAATAAAAAATTATATAATTGTTTGTAAATAATATATACATTTTTTTTTTAAATATTAGCTACTAATATATTAGTCCAGTGGTTCTCAAACTTCTTACCCTGAGCTCTCGTTTTACACGTATATGTGAACGTTGTATCCCCTCACCCCCTCCACCTTTAATGTAGTATATGAATATAAATATTTTGTTTGCTTGGTGTTCGTCTTTTTGCATATACAGTGAAAATCGTTTATAATGACGAAGTTTGGTTTGCTATTCTACTCCATACTAAATATCAGTTATAACAACATTGTATATAATGATGAAACCTGCTATAATTACTGTGATTTTGTAGTTTATGTAGATTCTTACAGGGTTCATACTGGTGCTTAATTTAGCTAAATTATTTTTAAGGGCCCTTAAAAGTGCTTAATTTTTAAATTATAAAAAGGTTTGATGGGGAATTATTCTCTTTTGCAAGCATTTTCTAAAACGCGTTCATAACATGGTTCACAGGCTCACAAAAAGTTTAGACACAACACAAATTTGAGTATAACAAAATACTATTAAAACTGAAGAAGTAGGAACTTTAATATTACGAAGTATGAACACATGTAATATGCAAATTAAAAATTTGAGAACAGAAATCACATCAGTAGCGAACTTGCTGCAATATATAACTTAAAATAAGTAAAATATGTGGCACAAAAGTTTAGGCACAAACATAAATTTTAGCACTTGCATAAGGAAATGAACAATTTTAATAATCAATGTAGCCACCATTACTTCGTATTAGATTAAATACGCGGTCGTTCATTGAAAGCACAAGATTTTGAAAGGTTTCTGGTTCAAAATTAAACCACGCTTCTTCTATAGCCTTTTTAAGTTCTAAAACGGACGGATATTGCTTTCCATTGGCATACACAACATTCGTTAGTATGCCCCATACATTTTCGATGGGATTACAGTCAGGACTAAGAGCAGGCCAATCGAGAACTGTAATATTTTTAGCGCTCATCCATTCTTTTGTTGACCTGGATGTGTGGATGGACGCATTATCTTGTTGGAAAACCCAGTTTCGTCCACATAAAAGTTCGCCAAAAGGTAATAGGTGACTTTCAAGAGTTGCCTGGTATGCCTTGGAATCTTGTTTTCCATTCAAAAACGCCAAAGAAGTCTGTCCATTGAAGCTAAAGGCTCCCCAAACCATGACTGAACCTCCTCCTTGACGTCTGCTGAACCGACTTAAGGGGCGTTTTCGAAGATCGTGCCAGTAGTGCGAAAGGCCATCGGGACCATCTAAGTTCCACTTTTTTTCATCACTAAATAACACCTGCAGCCATTCGTCACTGTATGATATGTGCTGCCTTGCCCATTGTAGTCGTGCTTGTTTATGATGTAATTGCAAGCAGGGCTTGCGGCGCATTTTTGCATATCTCAAATGCCTGCATTCTACAATCCTTCTACGTATGGTTTCTCTTGACACTCGCATTGCTAACGTGTTTTTTATTTGATTTGCAGACAGGCTTTCATTTGAAGCCAATCTTCGTATTTGTCTATCATCCCGAATGCTGGTCACTCGAGGCCTCCCAGATCGTGATTTTGGTTGATACTGATCACCCCGGGATAACACTCGATAAATGCCTCGCTTTGAACGGTTCAATGCAACAGAAATTTGAGTAACAGATTTACCTTTAGTTTTCAGCCTCCAAATCTTCAAAATCTCGTCATTCGTAAATTGCTTTGACTTCGGCATCGTTCTAAGCATTCTAAATTATTTCAGGCCTTATATAACAACTCTGGGAAACGCCCCTTCGATCACTTGGGAACTTCGCGCCGTTAATTTGCATAAATCTGACATATGTGCCTAAACATTTGTGGCATGCAGATTCCAATATTACGGTGTTGGGATATTTTGTTTCAGTACTTTTGGTAATCTTTTAAGTTGCACAATTTATTATTGGTTCTAGGATTATTTAGATACAATATCGGCGAAGTTCAATGCAAATTCTCGCTTTTATTTATAATTTGCCTCTGTGTCTAAACTTTGCAGGCTCAATTGGACTCCATGTCGATTCTGAAGAGTCAGGCATATAAAGATGAAGTCGAATTTGTAAAAACTCTCCTAGAGGACATGATAGAAGAGAGAGTAGAAGCGCGGAAACAAGAGTTTGAAATTGAAAAGATGAGGCTTCAGCTGGAAAATCAAAAGGCTACGTTGGCCTCTGCTACCCAGTAGGTAAGCTCTCAAGCGAATATCGGTGTTAACAATATTTTACCACGTTTCAACAGTTAAACGGATGATATGATTTATTTTTAAGATTATTTCAACGACAAATGGATATACTAAAGATCCCAGAAGAGATGTAGGTGACGCATCTATTACGCTCCGTACCGACGGCTACTGCTCAGCTGATTGCTAGAAAACCAGAAGAAAAGTTTCAAGATTTCGCTTACATACGTAACGTTCTGATATAGAAATTCAAGTTAACGGCCGAATGGTTTCATAGGTTATTTGTTCAACACAGTAAGAGCTCTAACAGCTCATGGAAAGACTTTTCCTTTGAAATACGAAGCTGCTTCGAAGGATGGCTGTCAGAATTGGGCAAAACCACTTTTGGCCAATTAAAAGATCTAATGATATCCGATCAAATGAAGAGGAAGTGTACACCAGAAGACATAGAGCATTATCTAAACGAGTGGGAGCACCTGAATTCTCCTTCAATTGGCGGATAAGTTAGACACTTTCAACTGCTTTAAAAGCTCTTTACCCAGTGGACAAAAGAAGACAGATAGATCTAAGGAAATGCAGAACACTAGGAATTCTGCTTTCTCCGGATGACTTGTACCTTTCTCGAAAGAAGCAACACCTGTATTAAGATGTTATGGTTATGGTAAATAGGGAGTCATTAAAGCTAAGTGTCCTATCTGTACTTTAGGAAAAAGTGACATTACCACAAATGGTGCACAAGCATTTACGGTATTCACCAAAGACCCTCTAATTACTCTAGTAGACATAATTTTCTGTGTAATAAAAGGAAAAGTATGTGCGCAAAAGTAAAGAAGAAGAATTGAGCTGCCTGCTCAAAAGGTTGCCTATGGATAATCAACCAATCGTTATCAACGCGTGCCAATTATGGGAAAATGAAGAAGAAAAATTAACTATGAGTCAAAGAAGGGAGGTTAACGCATTCTTGGGGAAATATAATGATATCTTCGAGCCAGGACAGTGGGATTCTATGGTGCTGCAGCATCGCATTAGCACCGGTAATAATCCTCCTGTTTCTGTGCCACCGTACAGAGTGTCACCGGCTCGAAGAGATGGACCCTATGTCATCTCATCACAGCGTTCACCAACCTCGTACGAAGTCGCCGACCTAAAAGGTCCTCAAGTGTCCATTGAAGGGTATCACTCGTCTGCATTTACACATTACGGTAATGACGCGGTTGTACCTCCGGTGCACCATTTACATAAATGTGGATGACCATGAAAGCTTTCTTGTGCTGGTTCCTTGCCGGGACGTCGGTGGAACCAGAGGGGGAGTATGTAACAGATGATAATTGACGTGCGAGAAAAGAGATCCGTGTAATCCATAATAAGAGAGAAAATAGAAAACAGTTGAACAGAATTAATACAAGATGGATGTATAATAGTTTTGTTTGCTTGTGTTACTCGGAGCTGAGAATGAAGATTATTGTTTTTTTATATAGCGCCTCAATTTGGAGTGTGCGCGTTATAAACTTAACCTTAAAAGCAAACTAAACGTAGAACATAACTTAAGATAAAATGAGAAGCATGCGTATCGTAGCTGCTATAGCCCTTGCTCTTGCGCCATACATAATAACCTCACAGGCTCTACACTATTGCATTGCCGTTTTGCGCTTGAGCTCTGATGTAGTTCGTTATCCATTGGTTGCCAGTTCGTTTGTAATATTCTAATCATGTCCAACCGCGACACATGATTCAGTTACGTGAGTACAGTTACATGAGTTCAGTTACAGAGTAGTATAACAAAAAATCGACGCATCAAGAAGGAGTTGTCCGATTGCGATAAAAATTGGTGGATATGAAGAACATACATAGAAAAAGAAACGATTAAAATTTCAGAACAATTGAATGATTTATTGCAGAGTTTGACCGTTACAAAGGGAGGAAGTCAATAAGGCGTTGGTCCACCTCTGGCCTGGATGCAAGCTGTCACCCGGCGTGGCATAGACTGATAAAGATCCCGGATGGTGTCCTGCGGAATTTCTTGCCAAATTGTCTCCAACTGTCGGGCTAAATCGTCAACATTCCGGGATGGTTGCAATCGCCTTCCCATAGCGTCCCAAATGTGCTCTATGGGAGAGAGATCAGAAAACCTAGCTTGCCAAGGAAGTGTTGGGCAAGCTTGAAGACAATTCATAGCAACACGTGCCGTGTGCGGCCCAGGATGTCGCAAAAGGAACGGTAACACAACCGGTCGTAGAATGTCGTCTACGTACCGCTGTGCTGTAAGTGTGCCAGAAATGACCACCAAAGGGGTCCGGCTATCAAAGGAGATGGCACCCCAGACCATAACGCCCTGTTGTGGGCATGTGTGGCGTGCGATAGTAAGGGCAGGATCCCCACGCTGCCCTGGACGTCTCCAGACACGTCTGCGGTTGTCGTCAGGACACAGTTGGAAACGGGACTCGTCACTAAAGACTATACGTCCCCAGTCAGCGCAGTTCCAAGTTGATCGAGCCCGGCACCACTGTAATCGGACTTGACGGTGTAAAGGCGTGAGAGGTAAGCGGCGTAACGGTCAGCGCGAGCGTAAATTCCGCTCTCTCAGTCGTCTGCAGAGGGTCATGTTGGACACATGTGTGCGGGACACACATTGTATAGTTGATAACGACGAATCCGGTGCTGTGACAGCTGCTCTGATAATCGCTCTGTCTTCCCGTTCTGTTGTGGCCCTAGGTCGACCGCTGCCGTCCCGACGCTGACATCTGCCGTTGTTGACCCACTCTTGCCAGCACCGTCCAATCGCCGCATCGCTTCGACCCACATGTCCAGCGATTCTTCGATTCGTCCAACCAGCCTCTTTCAATCCGATAGCACGACCTCTTTCAAACTCTGACATATGCTCGTAATGAGCACGAATCTTTCGGCGAGGCATTGTTACAGTCGACGTAAGATATCCGCAGTCAAAATGCAACAGAAATTTTGACCACATATTGAGAATCGCTCCTTATATACACCTGCTGAATGCGCAGTTCCGATGCGCTGGAGTTCCCGCTATTCATTCATTGGACACCAAATTTTAATCATTTGCATGTTCGGTCAAAATGTCTTTGCATACGAAATTTCATTACAATCGGACAACTCTTTCTTGGTGCGTCGATTTTGTTTTGTTATAGAGTGTATATATTAATGACGGCGATGAACTGGTGGCGCCATCTATTGTAAATTCCCAACAGTTATAAGATATTAATTCGATAAAATAATTGTTAATTAGATGTTAATTAGTTAATTAAATAATTAAAATAAAATTAATTACAAAACAACAACCATTTGAACGATTTACAATTTTACTGATTTCGCAGAGCACCAAGCTTTGATATCGATAGTTTTATAAGGTTTGAGGTCAAAATTTCGCGGCTAAAATCCTACCTGACAAAATCTTGGGGACGAAGTATCGCGTACAAAATGTCACGTCGACAAAATATGGCGTGGGAAAAATGTCTCCTGGAGAAAATATAATGTGGACATAATATCGAACGTAAAAATTAATCGATTAACTTTTTTTTTCATTCCTTTACAGTTTTCATTTGACAATTTTTAATTACAATTGTTTTCATTATATCACTTTCATTTTGCGCGCACGCACGCGCACACACACACACACACACACACACACACAAGAAAACATTTTAAACTTGCAACTGTAAATTGTTTGCAATACCAAAAGGTAATCTTGTATTGATCGATTTGTATAGTCCTCAGCAAGAGTCATTATTTACAGTGTCTCGATATTTGTTTATTTGTCTAGGTCCTTCTTTTCCAGCGATGGATTATTCTGTTTTATTTTCGTTCGAACATTGCTCCTTCTGTAAAAACTCTCAAAAGTTCCAGAAAGATAGATGCTGGGCTTCGGTTAAAGCGCTAAACTAACGATACCAACCTTCAGTTGAGTCATTTGTTTTGACTATTATCAGTGACTATCCCCGGGGGTAGGGATTACTGAAATTTCCCCTCCCAAATCCATAAAAATGCGGTGGAAATCGGTTATAACGAGCTCCAATTATAACAACCAACAGCCTATAACGATCGATTTTTCACATTTTTTTTAATCTCTCGTTAAATCCGAGGTCCAAAAGATTTATCCTCTAAAAGCGGTTAAATTATATTGCGCTTAATCTTTATACCAAATAAAATCCCTATTTTCCTCTCTATATCCGGAAACTCACTATATGCGGGCTCGTTGTACGTGGGTCCTATTCTATTCTAACCCCCCACCAATCCATGGGATATTTTGTCTAAGCGATATTTCGTCTGCGAGATTGTGGCCGGCGATATTTTGTCCACGAGATTCTGTCCCATTACCGTTACCCAAAGACTGAAAGAAAATGCACAGGTAAAGAGTCGCTAGTTTTTTTAACAATAGATACGCTAGGAGGCATCGTCAAAGTAACATTATTAACAGTATGGTACCGACGTCTGTTGACCAAAAATGAAATTAAAATCTAAGTTTCTTTCAGCTTTGCTACATTAGTGGCAATGTTTAATGATATTTTTGAAATTAAAATTTTAATAGTATTCCTCAATAGTGGTGGTGGGGGGGGGCACGCGAATTATGCCTTTCGCCTCTCCTTTTCCGAGGCGGGAGCCGATAAACCCTCTTCCCCTTGTTGGCACGTGCCTGATTAGATGTTATGTAGTTAATGAAATAGTTCAAATAAAATTAATCAGAAACAATCATTTGAAAGATTTACTATTTTACTGATTTTACAGAGCACCACGCTTTAAGATCGATAGTTTCACAAAGACTAAAGGAAAATGTACAGGAACAGGGATCCTAATTTTTTGGCTGGTACGCCAGGAAGCACTGTCAAACGGTATTATTCACGCCATAGTGCGGACATCTATTGACAATGAAATGAAATTAGAATCCAAAGTTGTTTCAGCTTTGCTACATTAGTGGCAATGTTTAATGTTATTTTTGAAGTTAAAATTTTAATAGTATTCCTGGATAGTGGGAGGGGGCGATATATACCTTTCGTCCTTCCATTTTCGAGACTGGCGAGGCGAAAATACCCCTGCCCCCCTGTTGGCACGTTATATGCTTGATTGGTTGGATTTTTTATACAGCGTAGGTAAATAAAATGCAGTATAAGTGCATGTTGAAAAATCTGTGTTATCCAGAAATATTCAAAGGTTATTAATATTTTAATATTTAGCAACCTCAATCGTAGAATTTAGAAATAAAATTATTATTAGTTATTTCATTTAATGCTACTTACTTGAAGCAGTATTACTTACAAAGCTTACTTGAATGTAGGCAGTTTACATTTATACATGGAGTTAAGAGGTCTATCACACAGCAGTATAAGTAAGCAGGTAAATTTTTATGGACTTTTTTTTTTTTACACTGGTTGGTTTTTGAACAATCTAAGGAAGAAAAAGAAACGTATCGTTTTCAAAAAAAATAAAAATAAAAGTCGAGGGAAGCATTAAACGGAACACCAGCCCCCAATCCCCTTCCATTGGCATGGACAAGGCTCTCACGACCCTTCCTAAGACGCTTGTGTCAACTCAACGCTTCATCCTGCTCTATATCGCAGTTTCTCAAAGGAGGCCATATATCTACCTACAACAACGCTTTGATTTATAATGAATTCAGATAAATGTACACACTAAAAATTATTGTACTACACATTGATTCTATATAAATATTTGCACAATCATAAACCCTAAGGTGGTAAAATTACGATTTTTGAAATACATTATCTAATTTGTGGAGAGCCTTGCAATAAGTTTTTGCTTTCTGCTCTCCTCCATTTCAAACGTATTATTGTCAATGTTCTCCGAATTTAACCAAATTTCAGTTGTATAGTCAGAAAGATGTCGTAACAGATATGTCAATAACCATTGTATATCGAATAAAAATTATTTCTATTCTATTCATGGGCGGCGACGGCATAAAAATATTGGAAGGGGTAACAATATACCAGTAGAAGGCATTTTGTTTGAAATTGGAGGGGGACATGGAACCCTAATACCAACATTGGGGGACGGGTCCCCCCTGTCCCCCCCGCTAACGGCGCCCGTAATTCCATTCTTGATGTCATCCTTTCATCGCACAGGAGCATGTGCTCTAAACTCTCATGACATCAGAACAGAAGTGGGCCAGTCTTCACTAAAAGCGAGTATACAATGCGAATATGCGTCATTACTCTATTCTTTCTTACCTCCATGGTGCAAGCTGTGATCGTTTGTATACAGAAGAATAAGTTGATATATTAGTAATCCGCGTGGTAAATCATTTATTACTTGTGTTGGAAACGGTGCAAACGGTCTCTATGTTTTTTCTCTTATGAAAGCCCGTTTTTTATACGACTAAGAAGAAAACGCCATACCTTTTCTGTTAAAATTCTGGTAACCTCGATACAGAAACAGGTGGGAAATATGTAATTTATATTTAAATATTTAGTATAAGTAGTGCTGAAGTTTGTTTTTTCTCTTTTTTAAACTCCCCCCTTTTTTTTAATATCGTATCACTAAAGTTGCACTCAATGATTTAGTTCCTTGCGTTTTTGAATGCTCGGCGATTTGTCAAGACTTCCTATTATACATTTCATGTAATGGAAACCCCTAAAGTAATCTCCTGAAACATAAAATTTTATCAATAATCGAACCAATGGGGTAAAATAAATTTCCTTCAATTTTTGTGTTATGTTGAAAACGCGTAATGGAAGTCTGCAACCGCAGTTAAATTTTAGGAGGACAGATGTTTCAGATTAACTGAAAATCATTTTTAAGATACATTTTTAGTTTAACATTTTACTTGAATTATATCTGTGAACACACACTTACATATACAGTTGGTACAATTAACATTGGTAAACTTTATGTGAATAACATTATTCCCTTCCGACACATGTAAAACGTTTCGATATACTTGTACTTTTTAAATTGTGGCACTGAGTTAAAAAACAAAAAATAAATAGGTTTCAAGTACAGATTCCTGACAAATCTAGCTCCTCTACACAGTCCCTCCTACAGTAGTAATGCATTCATCTGTGTCATCAATTTAGTTTCAACTCCTAGTATCAGATTGCATACAATTTTTTTGCCTACCATAGTCCTTTGGCAACACAGGTTTGGGTAACAGTACAGATGTATCTCCTTTTTTGTCACCAAGTCGTTGCCATAACTCATGCTATGCTCTCAAAATAGACCGAAGATTTTGTAGAATGTAAAAAATGTGCACATGTGTGGAGGAAGAGGGGAGGGGAGGCATGGGGGGAACATAGAGCATCGAAATGTTGGCGATGAAAAGCTGTTTAACTCGTACTTGTCAGAGTATATGTGGAGGCGGCGTCACAAAGACGAAGTGGAGGAAATGACTCCAAAGGCAATAAAAAAATCAGACTCTTAAAGACAGAAGTTTTGTTCATTAAAAAAATTTGAAAAGGTTATAATAGGTAGTAAACTCAGTATAACAGGGAGTTACTCCTTAAAAAAACATGGCGGCCAGGAAGCAAATGTGTGATGACATAATCCAGGAAGGAGGTTGCCTCAAAGCAAGCAGGGGATACATGGGTATTGTGGCCCAGATGCTATAGTATCATAACTTTGTCTGTCCCTGTGTCACAAAACAACAAATAAAACATGTACGAAGCAAATCTATTTGAACAAAACCAGCCAAATCTTCAATTTAAATGTTAAGAAATTAAATGTGAAACAGAAATTTTGGCCACACTGCATATTACAACCTTGGTTTTGTCACTAATCACGCCAACCAATTCGTTCTAGGATTACGTCATCATGACTTGCTGTTTTGCATGTACTCCTGGTCGGATGGAATACCATTTGCAAACGGGTATACTTTTATATTTTCGGACTTTTTTATATTTCTTGTATTCCATTCTTAAAAAAAATACTTACCGACGTATATAAACTCAGAGAAATACGGGTCAAAATGATGTTCGTCTCTAACATTCTGTAAAGTTTCCGTGTCATGTGTTTACACAACCACAAAAAGTCATTTTCTCAAGCCCCTTTTCACTCCTGCAAAAGTCCATTCCCTCATCTACCTTTGTTGTACTTCCTTTTACCAAATACTCTTTTATCTGTATAAAACATTTTCTCCATCTCCCCCCTGCACTCCTCCAAAAACCCATTTCCCAGTTGTTTTTTTGTACTTCCTTTTACCAAACATACTTTTGTCTATATAAAACATTTTCTTGATGCCCTTTGCATTACTCTAAAAATTCATCCTTCATTCACTCGTCTACCTTTGTTATATTTCCTTTTACCAAACATACCTTCATCTATTTCCATAATTTCATTCTCACCCCAAACATTTCTTTCTCCAATACACACATACCCATGCATCCCTCTCTACAAAACATTCTCTAATCGACTAGGGTGTGGTTACTTCTAATATTAACCTCCATTTCCAATCAGGTGTGATGGCATCTTGAAGGCCTATAAAAATGTCAAGCACAACACATCCCTCAGATTTAATCTGCTTTCCCAGAACCAAGAGCCGTTTCATATTTTTCGCTCATTTTCTTACACTGCAGTTCATGAGTAAAGGTATCCACACCCAAAAAATATGAGACTTTGGATGCTGTACCAACGCTTCTCAACGTGCGTTTTGCAATGCATGCACACATGCAAGGGGCGGAGCTATGTTCCAAAAATCCCTTCACCTCATTTTAAGAGTATACAAAGAGTTTTGGCGACAAGGACATAATGTAGTGTCCCTGAATTTTTAAATGAACTGTGTAGATCTGTGTTCAGAATTTATAAGATATTGCAAAAAGATTAGAGAGTTTTAAAGGTCTTGGTAAAAGTTTTGGTAGATACTAATGTACAACTATGAGGGATGACTGAAAAATGTAGCACAGGATACTTTTACAGCGAAAGTGTATCGATGGAAGTTAACTATAGATTGCAATTAAAAAAATGACAGTCTTTTGAAATTTTGCCCTCCTAAAATATAGTGCTTTGGGTATTTGCCCAACATGCCTATTTATAAATTCGGTTTCTATTGCATATAATCACAGTTTAAAATATTATGCATATGTGGACACTTCACTAAAGAAACTTTACTACCGATTTTGTTTTGCATAGCATTTGTCGAAAATTGGGTGTCACTGCATGAGACGCTACCTACCGAATTTTAACAAGTGTTGCCAGAATTGGCAATTAGCAAAGTGACCAACTGCCATCTTGTTTATGGAATTTTTTGTAATTTTCAAGAATCAGTGAAGGGGATGTATTAGTAAAGGGAAGACCCCCAATAGCTTTGGACTACACCCTTGCTGTCCGTTCATATAGGATTTGAGTACCCTTGAATTAGTATACTGTTGAATCACAAAAATCTTGCAAAGTCCGGAAAGCCAAAAGTGAGTACTTAGTTTGTGGGGCGGATGTTTGTGGTAAGAAAATAGTTTTGTTGTATCCGTAATCCATAAAAAAAATACTAGTCAGATGCTCTGACATTTTCGCTGCAATGAACAAAATACAGCGAACATGAAGCAAAAAGAAAATAGCGTATCATACCCATTCTCACTACATTATACAGATGTATATGATGTCAGAGTGTGTGACACCACAAGCCAATCTAGTGTAATTTAGAATGTTTCAAGAGAACAGAGAGAGAGAAGTGGGTAATGTGTCATGAAGTAGTGCCAAAAATTGATAGCAAATTTAAAAATCAGAACTGAGCATGAAACCAAAGAATATTTCGCTAAACGTAAATCAATGGTGGGTTACAATCCCCATCAACTTCCCCCTATGTATGCCAGTGGCTGCAGAACTATTTTTTATTTTCTTGTGCAAATTTCAAAAACTCATTACAGCTATAGTCATAATTTATTGATGTTTAACGGTTAATGAAATATATTTGAAAAATAGAATGTCAGTATGGAAGCTGGGAGAATCTGGAAAAATTAGCCAAAATAGGGGAGAGTTTATCACCCTATCTGAAGTAGAGCCTAATTTTTTGATGAAAAAGTTCGATTTAAATAGTCTTGATGGTTTTCAGTATTATTAGCAAGATCTTAGTTGTGGACACACAGGGTGTCCATAAAAGAAGTATACAACTTCAAATTTTATTTGCATTGAAACTACAATAGCTACAAACTTTATTCTTTTTTTAAATTACGTGGCAAGTCAGCTTTTTTCAGCACAGTTAGAACGTCTCCACGTGTCAAACAGTGCATGTATGTTCATAATAAGTGAAAAACACAGAAAACAATAGTGATGGCATTGGTGCAGCATCTGCATTCTTTTCAAGGCTTTATTTCAACGATGAGCCAACTTTTCATGTGTCCGGCGAAGTTAACAAGCATAACTGTCGAACCTGGGGCACTGAAAATCCCCATGTGCTCATAAAACACGAGGAAGAGATAGCCCAAAGGATAATGTTTGGTGTGGTGTCATGGTAGGCAGTCTTACTGGACTCCTTTTTCTTTTCTGAAAACGTGGTTACTGTCACAACGCATTTGGCATGTTCGAACGATTTGCAATTCCACAACTCCAGCATATTCCAAATATTTTTCAACATGTCCAAATATGTTGTGATAGTAACCATGTTTTCACAAAGAAAACGATCCAGTAGGACCGTCTACCATTACATCACACCGAACGTTAACCTTCCGGCTATTTCTCTCATGTTTTTTTGACCACATGGGAATTTTCAGTGCCTCAGGTTCAACATTTATGCTTGTTAACTTTTCCGGAAACGTAAAGTTGACTCATTGTTGAAGTATAGTGTTCAAAGAAATGCGGAAACTGCTCCAATACCATTACTGTTATTTTCGGTGTATTTTACGTTTTATGAACACACATGCACTGTTTGACACGTGGAGACACTAATTATGCTAAAAAAACTTTGACTGTTGCCATGTAATTTAAAAGAAAGAATTAAGTTTCTAGCTATTGTAGTTTCGATGCAAATAAAATTTGAAGTTGTATACTTTAATGGACAGCTGAAAAATTTATTTCAGGTGAAAGTAATGTGTATCACTATTACAGAATACTTCAACGCTATCTATTGCTAGTAACACCCATTTTTAGAGGACCAGAATGAAATTTTCAAGAAGATAGAACATCTACAGTGAAAACTGTCTAAGGCGGAACCTACATAAAGCGGAAACTTGCTCAACACGGAATTTTTTTACGGTCCCTTCAAAAGTCAATGGTAGTTAACATTAGCTACGGAAACTGTCTAACGCGGAAACGGAAAGCACTATTTAGTCCCGTTAAAGAGAAAAGCCTTCATAAAGCGGAAAATCGCTGGCAGGAAGAAAATTTTCTCAGCAGAAAAAGGAAAGAGGGTTGTAATACAATGCAAATAGCAAAGTGGGGGATGACGAATAAAAGACATTTTACAGATATAGAATGCCCTTGTCCGCATAGGCGGAGCCAGGGGGCGGTTTTGGGGGTTGTAACCCCCCATTGCAATGAAATTTTGTATATTTAATATAGGAATATATGAGTTATAGCTCTGTAACCCTTCCCATTAAACTTATGAACTTTCTGCCTACGCACATGCTTGTATGACCACCATTTTGCACACCACCCACCCACCATAGGCATACCCAGAAAGTTCATAAGGAGAGGGTTACAGGCTTACAATGGGGGGTTACAGAGCTACAACTCCATTGTATTTACATGTATACTATGCACAATTTCATCGCAATGGGGGTTACAACCATAATCGCGACCACCCCCCCCTTGCGTATGCCAACGCCACCCACTTCTTAAATAAAAACGTTCATTATTAACCAGAACGAAACATGTAATTCGATTTTGGAAATGCCAAATCGTATTTTTGAAGAAAAACAAAATTTTGATGTTTATTTTTCCTCTATAACTTGCATAAATATGTTATGACTTTTTAGGACAACACGGGTAGTAAATCTTGGTATCCTTGTAAATAAATGCTTTAATTTTGGGTTAATGAAGTTTTTTTGGGGACACTGCAGAACAATCTCATCCCACCAAGTGCCAACTAATATTGCCAAAACTCTTTGCCATTACTCTATTGCCATCGAGTTTTTTTTCACCAATCTACAAGTTTTTCGTCTTTTAAACTGCATTTGCAGTAAGCATTGCTTCAGCAGAACATAGTTTGTTTGTTTTTTATCGCTGAAGCGCCTTCAAACTTGCCTTCGAACGCGGATGACAGAAGAGAAACTTTTAATACACACCCACAGAAATATTCATATTGGTGTAAATAAAGTGATTGACAAATTTTCAAAGAAACCAAGATGGCTTGACTTTGCACGTAACACTAAACTACACAATAATTTTCAACACTCACGTATAAATATAATAAAAATAAGCAACGAAATTACTAAACTACTCAACTTACTAAACTTAATTTTTTTTAAAAGTTGCTTGTTATAAAAAAAGTAAAACAATTACGAAGTTTTTGCAATTTAAATTTAAACTTGTTCTATTAATTACATTGTAAATTATCGTTTTGGTTATTGTATATGTCTCCTTTACTAGCTTATCCTTCTGTCAGACTTAACTATAATCTACCCTGAACCATATAATTCAATTAAAGGAAAGCCCAACTTTAATTCATTGTTGTAAATTAAATACTTTAGCGAGTGTAAAGGAAGGCTAGATTTATAATAACATTTACCCGTACTATTTAACAGCCCAAAACTAAAAATTTTTCTGGAGAAGGCCCCTGAAATTGCCCCCCCTCCTTAACGACATTCTGCATCCACCATTGAGTTTATTCTCTGAAAACAGGATTCATCGATTCCAGAATATCCATTTTGCACTTCAGCGATCTTTTCTTGTTCCTTTTTGTTTCCTCTTCAAAATTCTTAACAGCACCTGTTTGAACACCCCATCCCCTTACCTATTAGTGAAGGCAGGAACTACAATAGTTGGGGGAAGGAGGGGGGGCAAGTTGACCCTGCCAGGCACACAGAGATGTCCCTTTGCATAGTTGTTTTCATTCAAGGATCCCATCCCCTTGAAGGTGGGGGTTGCTTCTTTCTTGGTCAACCCATGGCTATCAATGTCAACCCACCCGCCTCTTCCCCCATGGGCTAAAAATATACTCTAAGAATGGCCTGGGTTGGAAAGGAACAGTACTATGAAGGAGGGGTCAAAATATTTTAAGATATTCTTCTGTGGAGGGTCATTTCAAGATTTCCCAGATTGCTCTGGGTACTTGTGGTTACTTCATTACTGATTTAATCTACAGTCACTTTTTTTTCGCAAAATGCGGCGAATTAATGTAAAATGTGAGAAGAAAAAATGTGTCCATTGCAAAGTAGTGACCGTTGTTTAATATCCTATCAAAAATATTTTTCCTTTTTTTTTTTAATAACTTTGATTTACGTTTCATTGTTATTTTTTAACCTTAAAACATGTTTCTTACAGTAACCCCCCTTCTTCCTATGTACTTTAGGATACTCAATGACAAATACTCACGTGCATATGTTACATTCAATCTGCATTCGTTGGTCATTGCTTTGTCACAGAAATGAATACTGATTGGCTGTGGCAGTGCACTTGAACTGGAATAATGTTGATGACGTTTCAACTCATACTGTATATTTATTTTTTCATAAATATGTTAATATTTTCTGAAATAACTAGTCCTTTATATTTCAAAGCATTGTTGATGTAAATAATTTTATTGACATGATTTATTGAGCAATGAAAACAAGTAATATTTTTTAGCATTTTGCTACAACTTTTTTTTTCCCATTTTAGCATTTTTGCGACAGCATGTTTTGAGCCAGCTTAAACCCTGGCACGGTAGTTGTATTGTACCGTCCATTCAGCCATTTTGTTCATGGCGGTAGTGTTTTGTGAATTGCAATAAAAAATTAATGAATGTCTAGATATCAGTATGATGTCTAAATAACCAAAAGGGTACAGGATACCATTCATGGTCCATCAATGTGGGGAGGGGGCCTCACCAGTGCTCTGCAGCTTTATTGTTGTTTTTAATTAGAAACAATAAAAAAAAATCATCAATGTCTCAGTATCGGTATTTATGTCTAATTAAGTAACCGAAATGTATATTATAAATAGGTCAGTGGTTCCCAACCTGGGGGTCGCCGCAACTATTTTTAGTTGCAATTATTTTTATAAGGAATTTCATACCAAATGTTTCCAACGCTTTTATATTTCAACATGGCTACACACATTGCAATATTCTACTAATGGTTGTTAACTTTATATCTATAATATACATTAATATATATAATTAATATAATATACATAATTAACATATGTATAATTAATATAATTTTGTATTTAATGTGTATTCTCTACTCCGTTAAAAATGCTTTTATTATTGCAAATGTGGCGGCGGCAAACAGAAGGGGGGGTTGCGGATCTTTTAGTTACTATAAAAAGGGGGTGTCGCGGATTTCTTAGCTACTATAAAAGTGGGTCACAGCTTGAAAAAGGTTGGGAACCACTGAAATATGTAGTCATCAGTATGACACAAATAAGTAGTTCATTTATAAACAATCATGGTGGCCGGAAATAAATCGAACATGTAAAATGACAAATCATGATGATGTAATCCAGGAACGAGGTTGACGTGCCTTTGATGACAATGCAAGCATGGGATTCCTCTGTACTGTGGCCATATTTGTAACAAAAGCTTCCGAAAATATAGGTGAGTTTTTATACATTTCTAAACATTCTGCGCTAATCCATCATGAAGTCCAGAACTGAAATCGCAAAGGAAGGAAGTTGGCATCATTGGCGACCAAAGGGTGAGATTATTATGCAGTGATGCCATTTTTTGGTTAAATTTGCCTCCTTGAACATTAAAATTAAAATCTCTGTAAATTGATTATTTTAAATATTTTGTTTAAAAAAAATTTGTGAGAAAGAAATTAAAAATTGTGATATTTTTTTGGGATACAGTGTATACTATTTGAATAGTACATTTGTAATCTTGTGGTAGCTGAAAAATTATTTGGAAAAATGTTTGTAAAATAAATGAAAAAAGCATCGAAACTGAATAATAACAGAAATTTTATATTAAAATTCTGTGTCCACTTCTGTGCCTGCTTATTATAGTTATTTAATTTTAGGTTTATATGTAAGATGTCTTTTTTGAAGACGATATTGCAAAAAACTGGACGTTTGCTGCTTAGTATTGTAAGAATTTTACGCAAAGCATTTTGTTGTAGAAGGAAACGCAGAGAATCTGGAATGTTATTACCTCTGACTGTGAATTATTCAAATCCATCAATAAATGAGGTAAACTTTTTTTTGAAGTTGTTATATAGTTTAAAATCAGTTCTCTTTGATAATAATTCTGAGTTAAATTTATGCTTTTAATTATGATTGTAATAAAATTTCTTTGATTAAATTAAAACTATTAAATTGCTATAACGACAAATTCCAATAAGGAGATGATCTTGGAGTAACACAAGTATTATAGTGGCACAACGATTGTGGTGTTGTTAATCTGGGTTCGATCCACAATGGCATAAATAAAAAAATGCTTGTACTCGTCTGTTAAAGTGGCCCCTAGGGTAAGTCACTAACTGCTCACTGTAGTCTGAGGGGCAACTTCCCTAGGCCTCAGGAGCTTAAATATTTTCAGAAAACTGGCTTGATTATCGTGTCATTAACCTGGGTTCAAGGCCCTGCAGTGGTAACGTGTTTGCCTTGCATGTCGTTACCCTGGGTTCGATTTCTGATAGTGCCCCCCCACCTAGAACTGTTTCTAGGTGTTTTGCTGCCCTAGGCGAGAATTAAAAATGCCACCCCATCTTTCTACTATCATCACTCTTTCACCTATATCTCTATCTCTACCACCACCAACACCCAGCGGTAGAACAATGTATAAATCTTCTATTATACTTTTAATCATTATACCCGTTAATTATATTTATATTTTAAACTTATATTAGTTATTTTGTAATATTAGAATATTGTGAATAGTAAAACAATTGCTACATGTTATAATTGTTTAATTTCAACATTTTATATTTTTGAAAACTGAGATATTAAAGGAGTAATATTTCAAAACACAACGTTGTATTATCAGAGCTAGAAGGCTTAAATGTATTAGATATGAAAGAACTTGTGTGCAAAATTAAACAATGAAACACATCAAACATTTTTACATTCGTCAAAGGCCCATTCTCCCATTACACATAGGACATTTTCACAACTTACGACCTCAATACTGTAAATATTTTATGTACTGATCTTTTTAATTGAAATATTAGTAGATACCATTGACATTTAGTATGGAACAATAAAAAAAATAATAATTCAATTACTTTCAGAAGAGAAGAAGTGGCATAATGTTTGCGTTACGCATGGGACTCAGAGGTATCCCATGCTTAATGCAATATTATGCCATTTATTCCCCTTCTGAAAGCAATTGAATTATTTTTTTATTATTTCATACTAAATGTCAATGGTATCTACTAAGATTTCTATTGAAAAAGACATTGCATAAAATATTTATCTATATTATTGAGGTCTGAAGTTATGAAAATGTCCCATGCATAATGGGAGAATGGGCCATAAGTAAAGGCTTATTAAGTAATTGTTCCGTATGCTTTTGAAAACAATTATATGTTTTAATTTTTCCTCTTTTTCATTTTTTCTCCTCATTTGCTCAGTTTTTTCTTTGTTTGATTTAAAATTAAAATTTTTACGCTATTTTGCCACGCCTAAAATTTTGCTGTTCTAGGCAGTCGTCTATCTCTGGCCTAATGGTAGAAACGGCCATGCCCCCCCCACGTCAAAAGAGAGTGCTTACTAACTGCTCACTGTTGTCTGGGGATTGGTTCCCTAGGCCGTAAGAGGTTTGGATTCTTCCGAAAACTGTAGGTTTCGATGCAGCATTACCCTTTCTGTCCTTGTTCTGTAAAACTTGTAAACAAAAATAAAGGGTTCAACTCTCAATGGTATCATAGAATGTGTGCTGTTTTTCTGCACACCATAGTGTGAGGTTTGGTTCCCTTGGCAGAAGAGGTTATGAGTCCTCAGAAAACTGTAGGTCTTAGTGCAGCCTTGTTGTTTTTGTGCTGTAAACACAAAAATAAATCATAGTAACATGCAAATGAAATCAAACAACAGTCATTTTTATATAAGTGAAACAGGTTTTATTAGTAGGGTTTAAGCTGAATTTTTTTCCCTTTTAGCAGTTTAGCTAAAATGTAAAAATAAAACTTTAGCTATTTTTAAATATCAAATCGATGTTCACCAATATTCCTGTAGATGGCGCCCTTGAATGTCTTGAATGATACGATGCCGCTTAACCGAATTTCATTTCGCGCAACCTGAGATTGATGAACTAATATCATTGACCTCTTTTTGTGTAAACTGTAACTTTTTCATCTTCAATGGTCAACATTTTCAACAAACCGAAGGGTTGGCACTGGGGAATCCCTTATCCTATTACTGTGTGATATTTACAATCATTACTTTGAAACCAACATGTTTTCTTAAATTACGTTTGAATTTTGGATCCGCTATGTCGGTAGTGTGTTGATTAGAGAAAGACTTCGAAAAAATTAAGTCAACTAGAGAAGGCGGTTTTAAGATTAATTTGGTTCGATTAAAATTAAATTTGTGGTCTGAAGACCAACAATGAACAGCTATGGATGATTTGAACAATTCCTATTTCTTAACATGCACCCAGTGTTCTTTGATAATGAGCTGGAGTGCACAATAAATTTGGCCGATGTGTGATTTAGCATGTGAACATGGGATTTTATAAATACCCCATAAATTTTGTGATCCGAAATAGAGTCTTTTAGTTTTAAAATACCAAGTATACTGATTGGAGAGAAGCAACCTTGAAATTAAACTTAGAAAAAATGAGCAATTTTGGAGCTGATATTGGGAATAAACTGCAAGCAGATGGTTTGCAATCAAGGTTTGTTGTCAGGAGAGGTGTCAGGTTTCTTGGTAGCGAATTTTTTGAAGGCATGATCATGACATAGGTATGACATGTTGTAGTACTGGGATATAATGATGTTTTTTATGTAGTAGAGTTCAGAAGGTTGGCATACGGCATCAGAGGTTTTTTTTAGGTTGCTATCCCTTATCCAAGAGGGATCCAGCGAAGTTTTAGTTTGGATCCTTGCATAACGTAATAGCTAACCACTTTCTCATGCCCTTAGAGTCAGGAAGGAGTTCGTCAGAAACTTCATTTTGGAAATACAGTCAAACCCTGCTATAGTGAACCTGGCATGTAACGAACCCCGTATATAACTAATGAATTTTTTGGTCCCATCCAATCATCCGTTGTTTTTATCAGATTGGATGGAAGACCCCCCACCCCTCAGATATAGCAAATCAAAAGTTCGGTGTCTTATGGTTTACTATAGCAGGGTTCAACTCTGTGTTGAAACTCGGCTATTGATTTTTAGTCATAATAATTATTTTTACAGTTTAATAAATAATTTAATCCTTTGATGTTTACTTTTTTTTTGAGTCTTTCAATATATGTTCTGTATTTAAATTTGCAGCAGCTACAAGTCTATGCCTAAAATATTGCCTGTTACTTAGTTATTTTAACATCTGTAATACTCTTCCTAATGACTAACCAAGTTTCTGTGAATCTTAAATTCAAGATTATAATGATACATGCCACTACTTTTAAGTTCTCTTACCATTTCATTAATGATTAATTCATTTTATTTGTTTATGATGATGTAATGAATCATTTTATTTGTTTTGCAAATTATTTTAAGTTGTCATTATTGGTTGAGATAAGTAAATCTCTTATAAATCCCTGAACTTGAGGAAATTTATAACAGATAAAATATAAATGGTTCACAGAAAACTTAAAGTTCAAATGTTGTTACTTATTTTATTGATGATAATATATTTTTTAAATTGAACGAAACATTTTGTTTCCTCTTATTTTAAAGACTTCCGAATTTCACGATTGGAATTCATGGGATGAGAATGTGAACTCTTCATTACCATCAGCCCCAGTTCCTTCTGAAATAGAATATAGAGTATCTAATGATGGCGAAATACCTAGCAGGCAAAACTCTACTAACAGCAATCCAGATGAAGAAGATTTTTTCAAGGATATGGTTCCTCAGTTCAGAAAGCCCAAAAAGGTTTTTTTGTTTTATTATTATTATACAAGTGAAAAATACACAGTGCACGCAGTTACAGATTTGTTAAAATACTTACAATGTGCTGCTTTGCTAGCATGAGCTATTTTCTTCAGAATGAAATATGATTTAACTTCATGAATTTTTTTTTTTTTTTTATAAACTTTTCATGTAATAATACATCACTTAAATTCAAGGAACCCTTTAGTTTATTTTACTGCAGTTAAAGTGACTAGATATTTTACATTGGCATGTGGAATGCAGTAGTTCTGTATAAATGTATAGTAATTTCACTTTTTATACAATTACAGTTCAGTGTTATACTTATGAACAAAAAAATGCACAACATACCTGTACATAAACAAGCAAAAAATTCTCACCTAATCTGAATCAGAAGATGGATTAGTAAACTGAGTTTTTGAGGAATTTGAAACTTTTAGCTTTTTGTATGGCTGATAGTCAAATGGTTTGATTTCAGGATGGCGATTTTTTTTTTAGAACAGTAACCGTTGCACTTTATGGGTTGAACTCGCTTAAAGCTTCTCCCTTCTAACAATATTCAAGGCAAATGATTAAGCCAAATAGTCCTCAATCTGTTTCTGAAATCAGATTTAACCCTTTTCATTGTAGAAACTGCTCTTTCCTCCTACGCATTGGAAATAGGAAATAACCTGAGAATGTTAATGATGTGCTGAAGATTTGGATATACATTACCATAATTTTTAGAAAAACATTTCTACATTGCAATTCCACCCAAATGAGTTAAGTTTGGAAGTCAAAAGGTTTTGAAATCTAAAAAGTCTTCCAAGACATCTTTAATTCTGTGGTGATCCAATAAATCTTTGTGATGCTTGCATAAATATTGTAATTTTTCTACTCCATATGAAGTCGGAGGATTTAAACTGGTAGGCCATACTTTATCTGGAATAATTTTCAGTAAAGAATTGGTAAGTGCAGATTTATGTATAAATCAGAGAATGACCCTGCGGTGGCCTTGTGTGGTAACTTGTTCGCTTAGTATGTTGTCGATTCTCAACAGGGCAAAGAATTCTTACTCAGAGATCGCACTGTTCACTGTAGTCCGGGGTTTGGTTCCCTAGGCCTTAAGAGGTTTGGATTCCTCGGAAAACTGTAGGTCCAAGCGGTTTGGATTCCTCGGAAAATTGTAGGTCCAGAGGTTCAGATTCCTCAGAAAACAGTAGGTCCTGGCGCAGCATGACCACTGTAGTCCTTGAGCCATAAAACCACAAACAAAAACAAACGTAAATCAGAAAATATGTTATAGACAGTATCATATAGCTCACTTAAAACTGCATCATAAGTGTTTTTAAAAGCTGAGATAGATAAAAGATTTGTCAACACAGTAGCTTGATAAGGTATCTTCAAACATTTCAAGCAGCCTATTTACACAATGGAGTGCATAAGCCATGTCTTTTATGCTTTTAATTACTTCTAAAAAGTGTCCTACTAGTCACAAACATATTTTAGTCTGGGAAGAGGTAAGATTATGCATTGGTTTATGCATTAATCAGCTATTTATTGTAGTCACAATGCTACAACTATAGCCACACTATTCACTAGGACAGTCTTTCAAGCTCACAATCAGTGATACATCGGAACTGGCGCAACCAATGTAAACATCTCAAAGTCAATTTACTGCAAGGACCCTTGATGACATCATAAACACATTGGTCAAAACAGCCTTCCAAATCGGCTTTTACCGGAACAGTCCAGCTGCAAATATTTGAACTCATTAATCATAGAATATCTAAACCATGTAAACATGCAAGTAACTAAAATAATTTAACTATAATTAACCTGGATTAGTTATCCAGTTGCCAATTCTTCTGTTAAGTGAAGAACAGCAACTTTGCTTCTATAGGTATCCTTTAACCATAAAGAACAACTCAAGGTTCAATCACTATTATGGTTTTTTGTCCATTCTTGATTTCCAAAATCAGAACGGTGGGATCTAGTCCCCAACTTTTAACCTATAGCTAAACTCAGTAGTTCTCAGTTCACTATTCAGCAACAATCTTAACTTCTATTAAGGGTCTCAGCGTTAGTATTAATCTCCAAAGCAGAATATGCTAAAAAGTACGACGTATGTTACAGGATAAACAGCTTCACTGCAGAAAGTTTGGGGGTGAATAATTTTTTTTTTGTCTTAAAATAAACAAAGAAAAATTCAGGCCGACAAATGTTTTCTGCATTTCTATTAAAAAGGAATTTACATTTTATAGAATTTAAAAATGTTTATAAAACATAAATATACAGGGTTCTCCCTTGAAAATTTTACCAGCGAATTGGTGTGAATCCGCAGTTGTGTGGTCAAAATCCATGTATTTTGATTTATAAAGTATTATATATATATAAATAATAATAAATATTATATATATATTACAGGTTATGTAATATACTGTAGAAAACAACGCAATTTTATTTTAACATCTAAATGCTTTCTTTGAATGCAATGAATAAGAAAATGAGATTATACCCAGTCTAGAGATAAACTTTTCTACAAAAAATTTAAGCCTATGACAACAGTTAGGCTATAAGTAAACTGTTTTGAAAGCATATATACAAGTTCTTTGTATTTAATCTAATAATAATGTTAAAGACTATAATTATATATAGAAAAGAACTAGATTACATACAAGAACAACAAAACATTGAAATAAGATTGGATAAAAATAAAACTTACAGCATCCGCAAAAACTTGATAATGGAGGGAATGCCATTAACATATAACAAAGACTGTTTTGAAATAATTAAAAAAATTGGAGAATAAAATATATCTTCATCAAAAAATTGTATAGAAATCACTCATAGATTAAAACCAAATAACCAGGGAAAAGTAAAATATTAGATTTACTAAAGTTAAAAGAAATGAATTTTGTATACAAATCAAAAATACAAAATTAAGAACAGTTATGGGGAAAATGCAACTTAAGGATAAATTGTACATAAATGAATATCTGACTGAGAAAAATGCATTAATATTCAGAGTTGCTAAAATATTCCAAAAACAACTGGAAATACATCTGTACCAATAAAGAAAAAATAAAAATGAGAAAATACAACAACTCCCAAACAATTAATTTAAGCAATACTCATGTATTATGTAATTCATGAAACTCAATGACTTAACAAATAATAATAAAAGAGATGAAGTTACAAAGTTTAACATAAATTAAATAAAAAAAATACTAATTATAGTAAATTCGCAAAAAAATACTGGCAGAAGAAAAATAAGAATTAAAAACAAAAACAAAAAGAAAAAAATTGACTTATATTTAAATAAAACAAAATCTAACAACAAAATTTCATTACTTTATTTAAATGCAAATAGTATGATAAACAAACATGACCAAATTAAACATATAATAAAACAAAATAATGAACCTGAAATAGTTACAATTGTAGAAACATGGAAGAATAATGATTTAACATTTAATATTGATAATTACAAAGCATTTTTTATCAATAGAACAACAAAAAAAAGGGTGGAGGTATATCAGTTTATATAATAAATGACTTAGATGCAGATAGGTGGATAAATAAAAAGAAACTGAAATGACTGATGACCTAGAATTTTTAACTTTAAAATTAATAACTCTATACAGACTACCTAATTCAAATGTCAGTACTGATAAACTTGAAAAATTTTAAATAGTAATATTACAGAAAAATATATTACTTGGAGATTTTAACATAAAGATGATAATTCATCAACAATTAAATTATTAACTTTTAATGAAAACTTATGGTTATATTAATTAAAAACAGATAGTTTTAAACTGTATCCATTGTATATTTTAGTTAAAATATACATTAATAAATTTGATTTGAATTTAACATGGGAATTTTTCTCTTTTTCTGAGAAGCAAAGTTATCAGCTGCTTTGTTATAATCAAAATCTTTTGGATCTGGCCCCTCTATTGAAATAACCAGAAGATTATTGAGAGTTGACTGTTTCATTCAGTTTCGTAAACAGGTCTTATTTCGTTTTAGAGCTGAGAATCCTCTTTCACATTATGCTGTACTAACAGGTATAGACAGTGCAACAGTAGCCAGCTTTGATAAATTGGGAAGTGATTCTCTGAGCTCAGGTGTTGTAGCCATTTTCAAAAGTATTTGCTTTGTGTTCTGATTTTTATATGATTACCTTTGATCATTTTGAAGGCAACTGCCCACTCTAATTTAGAAGCTTCGTAGTTTAATATTGGTGGATTTCCTTGTTTAGAATAATAATCAAACAGAATATCAGCTGCCTCATTTTGGTCACAACTGGTGCTTGTACTAAAAAGTATAGGGAAAGATGTAATAATAGGCATGTCTGGAAAGCTTTCTTCTAAGTGATCAACAACTGCATCTATGTATTTATCATAAATTGTAATTTTAAACGTAGCTGCTTTAGCATCTGAAAATTTAACATGAAAATCAGACCACAAGCTAGTTAGATTTTGGTGGAGGCTCTGAAAATGACAACCAGGAGATTCTTTAAATTCTGTAATGGTCAGTTTTGTGGCTCCTAAAATTGGTTCTATTTCTGTTAAGTCTACATTTTGATTTTGCCAAGCTCTAAAAAAAATAGCCAAATGAGGTAAAATATCAGAAAGCATTAGTAAAAAACCTAAAAACTTGTACGTTCTGATATGTTTGTTTAACCCTTCAGCCGCTACATCATTTCGCTCAACAGCTTCTCTTTCTAGTGCAGCCACAACACTAACCAGGCATTCTCTTAAAGACCTGACAGCATTATCATGAGATAACCATCTAGTGTCACTGACCATTTTTAGTTTAATTTGAGGACAGTCTAGTATACTTTGAATTTCAGTTAAACCAGCCATTCTAACAGAAGAGTTTTGAAAGAAAGAAAACAGCTGCCTTAAAAAGTCATTAAATTTAACTAAGTAAGGTACTTCAGCTGCAGCTTGGGCAGCAGCAAGGGCCAATCGATAGTTAATACAATGACAATTTACCATGAGACTCTCTGTTTTATCTTTCAGTAACTTAGTAACTCCATTTTCTTTACCAATCATAGCAGTTGCTCCATCATATCCTAGACCTACCAAATTGCATGCTTTTAAATCTAGGCCAGAAATAATTTTAATTACTTTGTTACTGATAGTTTCAGCTTTGTAATCAATTATACTTGAAGTGGAAATAAACTTTACAATAACCTCCTTTGTAACCTGACTAACATATTTTACATATACAATAAGTTGCTTTATAACAGCTATATCTGTAGTTTCATCACATAAAATATTGAAATACTCTGCAGAGTATAAGTCTGTCAAAATTTCAGATTCAACTTCTGCAGCTAAAATTTCAAGCAGCTCTTGCATTATTCTTTCAGAGGTGTAATTAGCATTCTGCCCGACATTGAGATGTTTTATATAGGTACAACCCATAGCTTCACTGTGTTTCTGCAGTTTTTTTTATATAAAGTAGTATGTGGTAGTTCATTTATAGCTAAAAATACATAGATCTTAAAGCACCAATAATAGCTTCTCTCTCTGAACTAAGGCAAATTGAAAAATCTATTTCAATTTTACATAATCCAGTTTTTGCAAGTGCCTTTTTCTCAATTTTATATGGTATATTTTCAGTATAGCATATAACAGTAAAACTTCCTTAACAGACACCCCTGAATAGCAAACACCTCTGAATAGTGGACAGATTCTCAAGTCCCTAGATGTCCATTATTTAGAGGTTTTATTATATATGCAAGGAGGCATCGCCCCCCCCCCCCCGATCACTTAACTCAACCTTTGATCAACATCTTAATAGTGCTTCATATGATTTCTCTTAATCAGCTGAATCAAAGTATGTTTCAAATCTGCTGATTCTAACAAAAATTTCTAACGGTAAGCATTTTTTTAAAGAAACTGCCATTCAACGGGAAAAAAGTTCATTGAAATGCCATTAATGCACTACTATCTATAGGGTGTCTCCGAATTCATGGGACGAACTTCTAGTGGTTGTTGGCGAGACCAAATAAGGCATATTTGCCTACATCCCCATGTTCGCAAAGGGGCTGGTTTGGCTGCAGAGCATAACTACTGTTTATGTCACTGTCGTCACTACGTAGTCAATTACATGAATTAATTATACAATCTCGTTTTTTTATTTTTTTATTTTTTACCACCCACGTTTAAGTAGCTCAAACTAGAGCTTTTTTTATATTTGGAGAAAAAGAGGCGCCGTCCTCATCCTGGGCTCTAACCAGGGTCCCCGCATTGAGCCCGCGGTGTCTTGACCTACTAGACGAATGAGGACAAGAACAAATGCATTTTTCTCCGTATATGAGGATGTAATTTCTGTGTTGACCATTATTTGGCAATTGTGTTATCCCTGTGAAGGGTAATAATATCTTACATACATGAATTAAATACAATTTTTGATACATAATTTAAGTGATTGAACTGATAACACAGTAGAGACAAAAAAAAAAAAAAAATCCAGAATTCCATTTTCTGATCTGTGTTACTATGTAGTGAAAATAAGCCTAAAATTGCTTTTTTTAACACATTAGAAAAGAGTTACGAACTGCCAAGCATGTGCAACAGGTGGACATCAAAAGAAACAATTTTTATTTGGTGAATTTGTTCTAAAAATTAGCCATTTGGGCACTGCAGTGAATTTAGTGTTTGCATCCACCGTGCATAAGATTTCTACATATGGCCATAATTTGCCATTTCAAGAATTTTTAAAATTATTCAATGTCAGCGATGTTGAGCTCTATCCTCTGGTGATCTTCTAAAATCAGTTAAATTCACCGGAATTGTATGTGTAGAATTCATACAATCGCACCTGAAGCGGCGAATTCTACACATACAATTCTGGCGAATTTGACTGATTTTAAAAAATCGCTGGAGAGAGCCCGATGTCTGTTCACATTAAACAATTTGAAAAATTTTTAAAATGGTGCATTGTAGCCATTTGTGAAAACCTTGAATGTGGTGGATGCAAACTTTAAATTCACTATAATTCCCGAACGGCTAATTTTAAGAAAAGAAATCACTGAACAAAAATTGTTTGTTTTGATGTCCTTTACCTATTGCACATACTTGGCAGTTCCCAATTCTTTTCCAGTGTGTTAAAAAAGGCAGTTTTAGGCTTATTTTCACTAAACAGTAACACAGATCAGGAAACGGAATTCCGGATTTCTTTATTTCTGCTGTATTATTAGCTCATTCACTTAAATTATGTATCAAAAATTGCATTTAATTCATGCAATTGGCTACGTAGCAACGTGATGGGCATAAACAGTAGTTACGCTCTACAGCCAAACCGTCCCCTTTGCGGACACGAGGATATGAGAAAATATGCTTTATTTGGTGTCCCCAATAACCCCTAGAAGTTTGGCCCATAAATTCAGAAACACCCTGTATATTTCATTCCTTGAGTTCAAAATATGGTGACTAGTCATAGGTGATTACCAAAACATGATTCTGTCATCACATAACCACGTCGTAGTCAGAAAAAGAAACTTGCTATCAGGGAGGGGACACTACCTCATTTTCACTGGTGTGAGTTCAGCTGAATTGAATGTTTTAAAACCATGTGATTCTTGTGCAAGAATGTCCAGAAATCTACCATTTTGTACAAAAGTGTAATGAAATGCAGCTAGAGGCGTTACCGTGTTTTTTCTAATTCCTTAAGTTTAAAACACGATAACTGCTTGAAAATATGACATCAGCATCCTGAAACAAGGTTTTTTTTAAACAATTAATAAAAATGTGATTACCTAATTAGTAACCAGCAATAAAGTAATCAGTTTGAAATTCATAGTAACTGCATTAGTTTTTATTTGAATTTTCATTCCTATGATTTGGTAACAGTGTAAAAAGTTACATAAAACCATGATTGATGTGCCTGATTGAGGTGCAAACCATTAGCTCGTTAATATTGAAATCATATTCTGTGTCATTCCTGTTATTTATAAGTTTCATGTAAAAGAACTTAGTCTAGAAGACTTCAATATTTACAATTTATATTAAGATGGGTCTTACACACAACATAGTTTTCGAAATTATTGGGGTGGGGGAATCCAAGCACATATATGCATCTATATACGGCAGATTTTCGTTATAATGAACTCCACGGGAACACTAAATTATTTCATTATGAAGTGATTTTTGTTATAATGGAATTCATATTAATTTATTTACGCGTCACTTTCATTATACCTAGAACCGCATCTGTGGTCATTTTGACCGCCCTTGAATATTCTTTAAAAAAATATAAATAAATATAATTTTGTTTTTGTTTCAACAATACTAACATATTTAGGTTAAATCCTAATAATATTCATTTAATATTTTTAATAATTAGGTTAATTTTAGCAATTAAATAAAATTTTTAGCACATATTTTCTTTCCGGAAAAAAAAAAATTATTCTTTAAAATTATAACGTCAACTAAAAATAATCTAATGTCAGTTGCAGGTACAAGGGGGGGCAGTGGGGCGATCTCTCCCTCTTGAGCCAGGGTTATATCATGAAAAATTAAAGGGTTTTTAAATTTATGGTAAAAAAAAAAAAAAGTGTAGAAGTAAAATTTAAACTATTATCAATTTTTAGTTACGTAAATTGGAACAGAAATTAAAATGAATGCCAAAATGATAAGCAAACGAAAGCTATGTTCAACTTTTCAAGGTTGTTATTTGACATTGTGTACAACTAACATTTCTCATCCATTGCAATTATTTCGCACTTTGTTTATATTTGTTCCTGCCGAAGGCAATTGTTTTTCAGGACCATCTGTTTTATATTACGTTCCTTTCGATTTCACGAATTGATAGAATAACGCTTACATTTGATTAATAAGGGTAATAATTAATAACTGATTAATAATGATAATTAATAATTGATTAATGATTAATAATTGATTAATAATTAATAATTAATGATTGATTAATAATGGTGATAATTAATAATTGATTAATAATGATTAATAATGTAATGTAATAATTAATAATTGATTAATAATGGTAATAATTAAATAAACGCCGAATATAATTGATTAATAATATTTTTGATGTATCTAATTTATATGTAAATAAAACTGATTGATTGATTGATAATCAAGCCAAATTATTTTGTTTCACATATTGAAAATTCAATTAAAAAAAAAGAAAACCCACCTGAATAATTCCACTATGTTCTCATAATTCTTATACATCATTAATTAGTTTACTTTATACATCATATTATTCTTGTTAATTGATTATTATAATAATTATTTACACAAAAAACGACAACGCGATGAAATTGATCGCTTCCGCGGTTCTAGGTCCATATGCTTATAACTACGGTTCTCTGTAACGTATTTTTTAAAAATTTACATACGCCATTAGGAACATATTTTAGGGAAAGTCAAGAATTTTCAGCTTTAAAACACGAAAGGTTTAAAAGATATTTGAGTTTAAATTTCGCAAGCGGTCGATTTGACTGCAGCGTGGTTCTAGTGTTAATTATCATTATCACCAACTATAATCTATCCACTGCTGGATAAAGGTCTTTCTAAATGCTTTCCACATGTCTATTCTGAGCAGTTTGCTTCCATTTATTATTATTACATTATATGTTCACGTAAATGTAACATGTGAAACTTTTCTCACCCTAACTAGATATGATTTTGATGGCTAAATAAATAAATTAACATAAAATAACGTAGTGAAGAAAAATTTGAAAATTAAAAACTAACCTTTATTTACACTACTGCAGAAAATTATGGTTTTTGTTTGTATCAGTGAATTCTTAGATGATGATGACAAAAATGTTTATAGTGAATGAATATGAGAAAGTACATCATCCGGAACATCCTTTTTAGAAAAGACACAATTATGCAGTTTCTCAGAGCATGAAAGTGCTTCTGAGGCAATAACTACTTGTTTGTTGATGCTGCCTTCATAACCTCTTTTGTTACTTCGTTGAAATTATGCATCCTTTATTAACTGAAAAAGTGAGTTCAAATACCAATTGTTTTTTCATTTGTTATTCTCTCCCAACGACTCCTTATTTCTTGCATTTAAAATTCTCTGCATCTGGAAATGCTTTTATGTAACCGAGAATTTTTTGGATCTCGAATAAGTTTATCATTATAATGGGATTTCCAAATACTTATTTCTTTAAATCGGAAAAGTTAAAACATTGTCTTGATGGCATTTGAAGCGGGAATTGGTCTTAGTTTCATAGTGAATTTTTCATTATATCAGTATTTGTTATGATGAGAATCTACTGTATTGCAATTTATTGAAAAGGTGGGGAGCTGGGGAGCCTCACAGGCCCATGTAATTCTATAAATAATTCAGCTACAACTGTGACTGACTAAATTTTCTTCTGAATAACAAATTAATGTTACGTTACAGATTTTAATGATAAATTCTTAAAATTTTATTGTTTTAGTGAGATTAAAAAATTACCAAGACAATATTATAAATAGGTAACATATTATGTAAAAGATAACTTGGAAATTTTTTGTAATGATAATTGCTTTTCTATATTTTGCGTCTTTATTCAGATATGCATTTATAGCTTTAAGTGTTAATAAGGAAATAAATTCATTTTTCTCCTTTTTTAATAATAGTTTATTGTTAAAGAATTACAAGAAGAAGAATCAGCTAGTAATTCAAGGCGTTTAGCCATGGATCCCAAAGCTTTCCCAATTCCAGTAAGTTTAGAATAATTTAAAAAAAATAATCATAATTTACATTACATTGCTCATGATTATTTGATACTAATTTGCAAAATTTATCAAACTTTTTTTTTTAGGTATGCTTTTTATTTATGTTTTAACTATTAAAACATTTATTACTGAGTGAAGTTGTCTTAAAGCTCTTTTCACATGTATTTGTTTAGTGCTTATGTCATCGTGTCTGATATTTTTGTAGTCCCTGTTAAGTTTTTCAATATGAATTAAGAATTTCAGTTACTCATTATTTGTTCGATTTTTCTTGCAGTGATAACATCTTATTGTCACTTAAGTTTTCACAGTTCCAGTGGTGGTCATACTTTTTATTTGTTCTCACAGTTTTTTTTATTATGTAGGAACGTGAATTAGGTTTGATTGATGACAGTCCTTCAGATTGGAGGGAGGTCGAAACTCTTGATGAAAATTGGGATGCAGACAGTTTACTTAAGGAGAAGAAAATTGCTGACAGAGAGAAGAGAATAGCAGAGCACCAAAGAAGGAAATTAGAGAAAGAAAGCAAACGTGCATATAAAGGAACTCCTGTAAAAGCAAATACATTTTATCCTTCTGAAACTGAAAGAGCAAAATATTCATGATGTAAAGTAAAATTTTTAGCTTTTATGTGGCAAAATAACATTCCAATAGAAAAGGTAAAAATTTCATTTCAAGCCAGATTTGGGGTTTCGCATTTTACCATTAGATTTTAATGCTACCTTTGTTGTAAATACATATTTGTATTTCTAAATTTTATATATTTACTGTTTTACATATCATAATTGAACAAGGCATTAGAATACAATTTCTATTTCTATTCATAAACTTTTAAAAAAGCCTTCCATTTTATTAAAAAAGAAGTAATATGAAAGGCCTTGAAAAACACTGGAATTCCAGCAAAAGTGATAAACCTAATTAAGAGCTTTTAAAAGAACTATGATTGCAGTGTCTTACATAATGGGGAAAATCACAGACCCCCTCAGAGTGACAAAAGGAGTGAAACAAGGTTGTCTGTTGTCCCAAACTACCTTCATTGTAGTACTAGACTGTGTACTCAGAAGAGCAATTAAAGATTAACCCAGAAGCATAAAATACAACACAGGGAAAGACTGGAAAACCTGAATTTCACACTACTTGTGCCAGATGTAAAGTCACATGGGAACCCCCAAAAAAAAAAACAAAACCAAACAAATAAATAAATGAAACCTGGAAAACTTGCATGACTTAAGGAAAAAAAGGCTGACCAAAAATAAAAAAAAGACTTAAGAAATTTATATCAATGGAGAAAACCTCAAGATCATTAATAAAAATATTGAGCAAATGGAACAATTTCAATATCTTGGCAGTATTGTGTCCAGTAAAGGAGGGACGGAGGAAGGTCGCAGACAGCTCTGAAAGATCAAAAACACTTTTGCACAACCAAAAAATATTTGATGAACCACACAATCCTACTTTAAATAATTAGAAATAGGTTTAAAATATAAAATTAAAGAAAAAAAAATTCATTCTCATCTTAACATACTAAAATCACAGGTTCTGTTTTTTGAATCTCAATTGTGAAATTCATGTTAATTTCTGGATATTTGCAAAATAAAATAAAAAAAAATTATTTTCTAAATACTCTTAAGTTTGAATATTTTTAAAAGAAAAATACAAGCTTACCTTTTCAATTGGAATGTATATGTATTTCTCATCGCTTTTAAGTTGAAAAATAAAATAGTCTTGATAATATGTGCTGAATTGTAATCATTTCCTGTGTAAGTGTTTTTTTAAGGGCGCAAAATGTTTTAGTAATCTTCTGATGGGCATCTTTCTAAAATCTGAACATATTTTTCACATTATTTAGGGATAGTAAAACAAAAACTTTCTGTATCTATTTATGTTGTTAATTAAGAAATGTTTTCATTGTAAAGTTTAGCTCTTATACATGAATTTTAACCAGTACTAAAATTTTAAATTTTAATTAAATTTTATAAATTTTAACCAGTACATAAATTATAACCATATTTTTCCTATACTCATGTTTATACTCTCTAATAAAGTATGTGCATCGATTACAAAACATCGAAGTACCACCGATGTTTGAAAAATACTGGTCTCTAAACATCAGTGCTTATTCATTGTTACATTGATGTTTTAAAATTTGTTTGTAACCTGAATCATCATTGTTTTAATTTTAAAATCATTGAACTACCTTTTCCTTTATTTATATAAATCGAACACTACGCAGATTAAATTAAACAACAATATAAATCAACGTTTATTGGCGTAGTGATACCAGCGCCGATGTTATGGCGTGATTAGATGGTGAAACGTTCGAAAGAAAATAAATATTTCTGCGTTCGGTGGGACCTGAACCCCCGACCTTCCACTTGCCGGGCTAAGGGGGTAGAGCCTCCGCCCGGCAAGTGGAAGGTCGTGGGTTCAGGTCCCACCGAAGGCAGAAATATTTATTTTCTTTCGAACGTTTCACCATCTAATCACGCCATACCATCGGCGTTGGTATCACTACGCCAATAAACGTTGATTGATTGACATTGTTGTTTGATTTACCTTTTCTTTATTTAAAAAAAGGCTTTTTGTAAATTATCGATTTCTACACATAGATGTTTATAACCAAAAAATATCGGTGTTGCACCTTCAAAATTAGAAGTTTTTTAACTGAAAAAAAATAAAATAATGATATTATAATGGCATTTAGTGGTTGTTAATGTAACATATATTTATAATGACAATCGTTTTGATTATTTTATTTTTAATCCAAGTTTTCTAAATTTAATGTTTAATATTTTAGGTCGGTTACCTTAACCTTTTGTGAATTTTACAACTATTAATATTTAACATTTCGTTTCTCTTGAAAAATATAAGACCATTTAATAAAATTTATAATTTTAAAAGTGCCCTGCATTGATTTTTTTTTACCATTAAAATTAGAGCATGCAATAACTAGGAAATCGAAATAATAAAGCAAGCAGGAAAAATTATTCAAATTTCAAATTGCCTTTAATGCATGAATAATAACGTTTAGAATAACAAAATCATACATACTGGCAAGCAGTACAAAAATATATATTTTGTAGTTTTCATTAACAACCCTGGATAAGCACCCTTAGTTTACACTTACAAAGGAACCCCTTTCGCTGTTCACTGCACTTTGAGATCAGACCTATGGGAGATGATAGTGCTTGACTTCCTGATCACGAATATGTAATCATTTGTCTGCTAAAATGATATAAAAGTTTTTTATGAATATTTGAAATCCAAAAATGACACTTTTACGCCAGGTTTGATATTTTTTAATCGCACTGTATGTGAGCAAAAACAGGTTTGAAGTCGGTAAGATTATGAAGGATCATCGTATTTAACGGATAAAAATAAAAAATTATGTCTCAGCTAATTTAAACAGTATAAAAAAATTAATATGAAAAATGAACTTTTAGCATAGATATTTGGCGAATTTGGCGACAATTTTGGAGAGTTGGCGGGACATTTAAGTTTCGCATTCCACTAGCTATATAAACTCGTCCGCAAGTGTAACGTCAATATAGTTGTACGAGTTTCCGATTGTGAGAAAATGAAAAATATAGTGAACATAATTCAATCCGTTTTGAATTTGGTCGTTAATAAATACGACACGCTTCCGTCGTTAATAACTGACCAAGAACTTAAGGAAAGTCGGGAAGTATTGTCGAAAATCGAAAACATAATTTTTAATAACAATGTCAGTGAAAGTATCAGTTTAGATTTTGAAGACAATTGTGATTTCCGTATCGACGAAGAAAGTGATATTAGTATAGTCGGTGACGAATATTATAACTGTACTGTAAAGGGCGATCAATTGGCAAATGAATTCAGTTTAGAAAATATGCAAACAATTGTTCAGTATTTTGACAGTTGTCAAAAAAATAAATTCCAGAAAACAAACAGGAGATATCCAACAGTAAAATACCCTACTTATATTTCGAGGTTTAGAAAATATATATCAAATATGGGCACAAATATAGAAAAGTATAAAATAATAAAAAATGAAATGTTAGCCAGATTTACAAAAGCTAGGGAAAATTATTTACCTGTTCATGATATAGATTTGAAAAGATGGGCGATCCTGAAATCCCAAGAGTTAGGATTTGAGGATTTTAAATGTTCCGATAATTTTATAGATAATTTTAAGAGCCAAAACAAAACAGTTCAGTGGAAAGTAACAAAATATATCACTCAAATATACACCCAGAATATGGGCAACATAGAAGATAGTGCCATAGAATTTATTTTGCATACGAGAAATGTTACTGCTAATATTATCCCCCAACAAATTTTTAACTCTGATCAAAGTGGTTTTAATTATTTTCTTCCAAATTAAAGGCAGCTATCGCATAAAGGTGAAAAACAGACATTTTCTTTAATAGGGTCTGATTTTGGCAGAACACATTCATATACAATAATGACAATAATATCAATGAATGGGGAACTGACAGGGAAAATGTTACTTTAAGAGAAGCTGCGGGACGATTCGGCCTGACTGTCAAAAAGAATTTATTTCAACCTCCAAACTTATATATTACATGCTCCAAGTCGGAAAAAATGGACAAAATCAAAATGAGAAAGTGGGTAGAATGTTGTATGAAACCCATCATGTCTCCTCCTTCCTGTGTTTTACTAAGCTAATGGACAGGTAGTACAGACCCAAACACTTATTAAGATTTTCCGGAAAATTGTATATCCTTGCAAATACCCCCCAAAGCAACATCCCTCATACAACCGCTGGATGTTTATTTCTTTCGACAATATAAAAAATTTGTAAAAAAAATAATCAACAGAATAGCAATCGATGAAATGGATATTGACATACGACATCGAAATGAGATAATAAAAATGCATTCTTTGGTTCACAATCAATTACAGTCTAAAAAATATCGCCCTACGTTACAATATGCTTGGTTTAGGTGCTGTTATAGCGATCATGATCCCGGAAAATTCAAAAATGTTGAGGAAATTTCTTTTGAAATTGAATATAACAATTGTAGCCGAGATAATTGCAAAAATCTGTCATTCTTAAAATGTGCCCACTGTGATCAATTGCTTTGCTTCACTCTTTTTTTTGTACTGTATCACTTTTACGACATTCCTGAGATGTACACAGTTTAATTTTTCTCATTTTTAAATAAAGAGCATAATTCAACAATTAATCCACAATTTATGGTTACATAACTTCATGAAATTTTGTTCACATTTTTTCTAATTACAATAAATGCATTTTCAAATAGCCTACTATTAAGTTTTGTTCACAATTGTTTTTAAATTCCATGGTTGCAACAGCATGTGATATGCAATGACCACATCCAGGTTGGATAAATATAGCAACTTTTCATTATTCGTACACATCATTTATATTCATACATCTCATATATGGATACTCATATATTCATACATTCATTTTTTATACTCATGTATGCATGCTTATATGTATTCATGTGCTTCTTTTCCTTATGAGATAATATTTTGGAAAAAGAAATGTAAAAGAAACTTGACATGGGCTGCGGTAATACGAAATAACTACTTCAAACGACAATCTGGCGTAGCCTCCAGAATTTTCGCCAAATTAGCCAAATATCTATGCTAAAAGTTCATTTTTCATATTAATTTTTTTACACGGTTTGGATTAGTTGAGACATAATTTTTGTTTTATCCGTTAAATACGATGATCCTTCATAATTTTACAGACTTCAAACCTGTTTTTGCTCACATACAGTGCGATTAAAAAATATTAAACCTGGCGAAAAAAGTGTCAGTTTTGGACTTCAAATATTCATAAAAAATTGTCATATCATTTTAGCAGACAAATGATTACATACTTGTGATTAGGAAGTCAAGCACTATCATCTCCTATAGGTCTTACATCTAAATGCAGTGAACAGCGAAAGGGGTTCCCTTGCTAGTTTATAATTCATTGTTCAAAAATTTTGTCTTTATAAAAAAAAATCGTTTTAATACTTCTAATTATGAAGCTCATTTTTATGAAACTCAATTCATATTTCCAAATTCTCATATGAGAACCTTCTTTATACTGAGGTATAAAAAACCACCAGGAAAAGTTTACTAAATCATATTAACTTTGAAGGAGAGGCACTATTAAAATTATAAATTAGAAGGAGAAAGAAATTAAAATTTTAAAACTTACATTTTTTTTAAGGGTTGAACACCCGATAAGGAATAATGTGTTGCACATGCTGTTAGGATAAATCCAACACACTCTGACTTTTTAGACGCTTTCACCATCTTCCAAATTCTTGCCAGTCTAAAGACTACCAGAATCTTATAGATCGCCAACGGTGAAAAAAGGAGCCATATCCCCTTTGAACTCTGTGATTCTCGATGTAGACGTAGTTAATTTCACTGGTACAATAAATTACCTATTCTGGTAGCCTAGATATGGTACTGCTGAGTCAGTACCAGGTGGTCATTCGTTGTGTCATGATAGGAAATAATTTGAGATTTTGGACTTATCCAAACATGGTGTTTAACATTAGAACCGTGACTGTGGTCAAATTTGACCACTTGTGAAGTTTAAACTCAAATATCTTTTAAACCTTTCGTGTTTGAAAGCTAGAAATTCTTGACTTTTCCTAAAATATGTTCCTAATAGCATATATAAAGTTTTAAAAAAATACATTACAGAGAACCGTAGTTATAAGCATATATACCTAGAACTGTGGAAGCGGTCAATTTGACTATGTTGTCGTTTTTGTATAAGCAATTATTATAATAATCAATTAACGAGATTAATATGATGTATAAAGTAATAATAATGAATGTGATATATATATGACTAATTAATAATGTATCATAATTATGCGAACATCGTGGAATTATTTAGGGGTTGGTTTTTTTTCCTGATTGAAGTTCAATATGTGAAACGAGATAATTTGGCTTGATTATCAATCAATAAATCAGTTTATTTACATGTATGAATGAATTAGATACACAAAAACATTATTAATCAATTATGGACATTATTAATCAAATAATAATGTTATTCTATCAATTCGTGAAATCAAGAGGAACGTTATACAAAACAGATGGCCTTGAAAAACACTTGCCTTCCGCACGACCAAATATAAACCATGCGACATAATTGCAATGGATGAGAAATGTTAGTTGTAATCAATGTCAAATAACAACCTTAAAAAATTGCATAGCTTTCATTTGCTTATCATTTTGGGCGTTCATTTTAATTCTATCCAGTTTACTTAACTGAAAACTGATGATAGTTGGAATTTTGCTTCTGCACTTTTTTTTTTTTGCAATTTTATAACTATAAATTTAAAAATCTTTTCATTTTTCATGATATAATCCTGGCTGAAGGGGGTTGTTTCCCCCCCCCCCCCATTGGATCCGCAACTGATGTAAGATTATATTTAGCTGACATTATGATTTTAAAGGATAATATTTTTCCCAGAAATTATAGTTTTCCGGAAAGAAAATGTGCTGAAATTTTTATTTAATTGATAAAATTAACCTAATTATTGAAAACGTTAAATGCATATTATTGGGATTTAACCTAAATACGTTAATATTGTTTAAACAAAAACAAAATTGTACTTATTTACAGTTTTTAGAGAATATTCAAGGGCGGTCAAAATGACCGCAGCCATGGTTCTAGTGTTAAAATTTGAGGTCTGAATGGCACCAGCATTGTTCACCATACACACATTAAGCAGAGAGGAATTGTCTTTTACATACGTGATAGGCCAGAAGAATTAAGTTTTTGTTTTTAAAGAAGGTTTTAAAGTAGCCAGATAAATGAAAAGGTGGGTTTGCATGTTATTAAGTCTTGTGTTTAAAAAAAATTAATTATATATAGTATATTGTTTATAGATTCAATTTTTAAGTATTAATAATTTTCTTGATAATTTCAATTTCGTTTTGAAAATCGGAGCATTTTGGTAATTGACCAAATTTTTACAAAACAGTTTCATCCATGAATCACATTAATAGAATGAAATTAATGTTCTTGAAAAATGTTAAAGTTCCCTTTTCCTGCAAATCTCATTTATCT
>QLNU02015360.1:117881861-117900110 GCA_006491805.2 Dysdera silvatica | reverse complement strand
GTCTATCAACTGAGTGTTTATGGTGTATTATAAGTTTTTATATTAATACACACACATAGGCCTATGTGTGTGTGTATATAGATGTATGTATATACATATGTGTGTATGTATATGTGTATATAGTGTGTCTTTATATAGATATAAGGATTAAATGTCTGTCGATTGAGTGTTTTATGGTGTATTATAAGTTGTTATATCAATGCACAGAAACACATATATATATATATATACTTGAGCATCTTTAATTTAAAAAAATTTGGATAATTGTTGAATAATTTAAAAAACGTGAATAAAACATATGAAAGAATTAATCTCTCATTCAACTTCAGATTTATATAAAAAATTACGCTAGCTAGACTTTTTGCTTCAAACTTCATTGAGTCAGTGTATGCTTCTTCTACGCGGTTTGATATATGGAAATTATTAGTTGTTCACAATTATGTATACTCTGTGGGATAATAGTGAGTCAATATTTAAATAAAAATTTTTGCATCCATTAGAATATATACAATATTTTTATAGGACTTCTTTTTCAATACTGTGTTATGGTACATTCAGCACGTAGACATTTTTCTATTGACCAATAATTTAATTGAGATTTATTTAAATGTAAAAAAACAATATAGCACATGTGAAAATAGGCGGCTTCATATTTTCTATATATTCTAACTATTAAACCTGATGTGTGCTAAAAATGGTTATACTTTACATAAAATAAAAGTTATCTTTGTGAGATTTATGTTTTATTTTATTGTACAAGTGTTTGTTTTGTTTTTGTCTTTTTTAACAAAATTTCTGAAAATAATGCTTTTTCTCGAGGGAAATGAGGGTTTAACGGCTAAAAATATTCTAAAGGCAGTAATAGATTCTGTAGATACAATTTCCATTCAAATCAGGGTCGCTTTTTTCTCAAAATGCGACGAATTAATCTAAAATGCGAGAAAGAAAATTGTGTCCGTCGCAAAAAACAACATCTGTTTAATATCTTGTCAACAAACTTTGCCTTTTTTTTAATCACTTTGATTTATGTAAGATAATTTGACATAACAAAATAGTTTACATATGCTTTGCTTAGCAAAATTTAATACATACATGAAACTTGAAAATCGTTTCTTAAGCTTCTGCATGCTATACAGTTATAAAAATAGAGTTCATAAAAATGATAAAAAGAAAAAAGGGTATTAAAAGAATAGTAAAAATATTCAAGGATTATAGTCTATTGAACACGATAATATTTCATGAAAGGAATTATTTTAAAAATAAATAATACTTAGCGGGAGGGGGCTCCAAATTTTGAGCTCACACCAGGCGTTGTATGACCTAAATCCGTCTCTGAATAAACATTATAGCATTGTAACGTATATATATATATAGGTAGGTAGGTAGGCAGACAGACAGACAGAAAAAAAGAAAGGAAGAATAAAATAAATTGAATAATTTAATTTATATATTATACAAGTATTGCCTAGCTTGAGATTATTACAATTATTAAAAATGGGGCTAATAAATTTTGCATAAGAAAAGAGAATAATGGAATTTTTTCCAAAACTAACAAAGTTCAATTTCACAATCTCAAAAAATTTTATGAAATGAACAAAAACAAATAGTCCGTTTTTAATCACATCTTTCAAAAAGTGTTTCTCACACACATAGTCTTTTTGCGTAAGTATACGATCTTTACGAGCGATTGACTTCCTACATTTTTCAATTATTTTTTCGTCTTTGGAAGCTTTAAATAAAGACACAGATTGATCATCTGATTTGTTACCTGAAGTGCAATTCGGAACGAAACATCTTTTCCCATTTTTTTTAAACAAAAATTAATGAATAATAAACCTAAAATATAAGGAAACATCCGAAAAAAGGAAATTATAACAAATAGTAAGCAATTCAACCAAGGAAAAACAGCACTGAAAAATATAAACAGACAGATATACTCCACATCACATACAGATAGGCCAAAGTTTTTTCGCACTGCGACCCAGACTGCCGGCTGATAGGTGCGGGGTAGTGGGCATTAACTTCGTAATATAAATAATAGTTACTTCTTAATTTTAAGACAGTATTATTACTTTTATCTTGTAAGGGAACTACTCCGAGTGGGAATCCTGAGAATTGAGGCATATTGTGATTTATAGGATTTAGATCCTAATTACGAATCCGTAGTCCTTTTCCTGTGAAATCCATATATTAATTTTTAATTAACGAATAAAATTTTTAAAACTGGCGCAAATTTCAGCAGTTTGGCAAAGTTCTTGCAAGAATTGGTGCAATTATAACGGTAATCAAGGTATTGGCGAGAATTTGAGTTGTCAGTTGGTATGCTTTTAACTTGGTTTAATCAGAAGTTTATTTAATGCCAGACTGAAATTATTAGTTGTTCGTTTTCTAGCGAAGTATCACATTATAAAAACCGCCCACATTTCATTTTTGATTTTCTATTAAAAAAAAAAAAAAAGAATTTCGTGAACATCATTCAATCTATCTTAAATTTATCAATAAAAAATACAACATGAAACCGTCAATAATTACAGCTGCAGAATTAGATGGAAGTAAACGTTTGTTTGCAATAATTGAAGAGTTGTTTTTTATTAATAATGTGACTGAAGATGTTACTTTGGATTTTCATGACTTTAATGAAAATCGAACCGATTATGGTAATTATGCGTATGAATCTGATTATAGTAACGATGATTTTTGTAATGATGGTGCTTTTGTAAACAAATTTACTTTAAAAGTATGAAAAAATAATTGATTGTTATGATTTTTGTAAAAAACGAAAATTTCTTCAAACCAAAGCTCGTTATCATAAAGTTAAATATCCTAGAGATACATTTAAATAAAAAAAAACAACCTTTATTAGGGATAAATAATCAAAAATAAGAAATAATTAGGGCTTCAATATTTCAAAAATTTAAGAATGCCAGAAATCGTCATATGCCAGTTCATGACGTGGATTTAAAACGCTGGGCTTTCAATAAAGCTAAAGAATTAAATTTAATAAATTTCAAAAGTAGTTATTATTTCATTCAAAATTTAAAAGAAAACAACTGGAATCGTTTCTCGAACAATCACAAAATACTTGACCACAGCACATATCCATAATATTGAGGAAATTGAAAATTCTACTGTGGAATGTATATTAAAAATGAGAGATTCGACATTAACTTTTGATCTTGGTCAAATACTGAAATCCCATCAGAGTGGATTTCATTATTTCATAGCAAATGAAAGATTGTCTTTAAAGGGGGAAAAGCAAACTATTTCGACAATTCCATCAGAATTTTCATTAACACATTCATGTACAATCATAGCAATGATGTCAATGAGTGGGGGTTAAAAGGCAAGTTATTAATATGCGAATTAAAAGAAAAGAAAAGAATAAAAATTGTTGACCGACAGTTAAAAAAAGTTATTTCGGTCTTCAAATTTAGATACCACTTCTTCAAAATCAGGAAAAATGAACAAACTACAAATAAAAGCATGGCTGAATAATTACATTCTTCTTATTTTGCACCCACCTTCTTGTATCATGTTAGATTCCTAGACAGGGTGCACAGATCTAAGCATATACGAAGATCTTCTTAGATACTCCATTACCTTACAAATACCCCATAAAGCAACATCCCTTATTCAACCACTCAATGTATATTTTTTAAGGCAGTATAAAAACTTCATCAAAAAATTACAAACCGAATTGCCCTCGATGATATGAAAATTGATATAAAAAATAGAAATGAAATACTAAAAATGCACTCTTTAATAATATATAACCAACTTCAATCTGAACAATATCACCCAATGTTACAACATCCCCGGTATAAGTTCAATTATGCAGATAACGATATTAAAACATTTAATAATGTAGAAACCCTCTTCTTAACAGTTGATAATATTCATTGTAATATTTCATTATGTAAAAGTCACTCATTTTTAAAATGCACTCACTGTAACTAAATGTTATGTTTTGAACGTTTTTTCATTCAATAGCTTTCCCACGGTAGTCTTGTTTAATTCATTTTGTTTTTATTAATTCTGTGTGAAGCAGACCTATGTTTCAATCTTTACTTTCCATTTTCACATTGTATGCACATTATACAAATTTTTAAAATTTTGTGGTATTATTTTTTATAAATAGAGAAAGTGCACTTGAAGTTTAATTTATTTAAAACGATAATTCTGCTTGCTTTCACAAAAAGCATGTATCTTGTTTCAAAACTTTATGTATCAAAAAGCAAACTAGTTTTGAAATGATAATAAAAGCATCGCCAATTCTTACACATATTTCGCCAAACACCTGAATCTGTGAGAATTTTGAAAATTTTATTCTTTAATTAAAAATTTATATATGGATTTCGCAGAAAAAGGACTTTGGATTCGTAATTGGGGGTCAAAAATCTATAAATTGTAATATGTCTCAATTCTCAGTTAGGACTCCCACTCGGGCTAGTTCCCTTGTTATCATGTTTTTTTTATTAATAACTCTTAATTTTATCATACCAAAATTTAGTTATTGTATTTTTATGTACAAAGAAACACGAAATCTATGGTAATTTCGCAATGCATTTAAAAATGCAACTTGCATCTGAAATATAATTTTGCAATGAATTCAAATGTATTGATCAACTTAGAACTGTAGTAACACGTTGCGTGCTTTTTGTTCAGCGAAATCTTTGATTATTTGGTCTATATTAATTTTTTGTAGAATCTGGTGTTTTATTGAAATTAACGACAAACCAACCAACCGCTCTTGAGACATAGTTGGCCTTAAGTAATTCTTGATGAGTTTAAATTTTAAAAACTTTTTTCTTCTGAGGCAATAGAAACTGGGATTGTGAAGGAAATTCTAAGGGCTACATACAAGTTTGGGAAGTTTTCACTTAAGCAAGGGGATGTTAAATACTTTAATTTGCACCTTGGCTCCTTCAGATGATCTGTTGGTAGTATGGATTTAAACAATTCTTTCTACAGTTGAAAGCCGTCTATGTCGGTGTAACTTCTGTCGATTAGTGCGATTTTGAAGCGTTCACATTTCTTTAAAAGTTCTTCCTTTCGATACTTTCAATGTCATACATGAAACCAAAAATATCGTGGTACTGATGAAGTTGAGTGAATTGCTCCTCCAAAGAAGAAATCGTCCTATCAAGTACGTAGAATTAGCAGTTCCTCTTGAATGTATCCTTTTGTTCAAGATGAGGTTCGTCACTAGACTCGTAGTCAAACTGTCTTTTTATTATTCTAGGATGGAGTCGTGACTCTCTTTCAAAGGGTGATCAATTTTTAGAGTTTCAAAAACCTTTCTAGCACCAATAAGAACCATCTTATTTCTTCAAAATAAGTTTCTACTTCATTCCTCATTTCTTCGAAATATGTTTTTATGTCGTCAATGAGCTCTACAGCCTTTGAAATATCTAAATGTTGTTTTTGCAAAAGTTTACTGATTACATTAATTCTGAACAGAATCGAGTGCCACAAGAGAAGATAGCAGATAAATTTGAAATTTTTAATTTTTTGGTCTAAGCTTAGTGCAGGGTTTCTGCCGGAAGCATCAGTTCTGGAGTCATTAGAAAGCTCAAATAACTCATCGTACACTTCTACAGCTTGGTGTCTCAGTGGTGTTTTCGCAACAATTCTGCTCTCCCAGAGAGTTTCACTTGAGGTCTTTAGTGTCCAAGAAGTCATACGATTCTTTTAACTCAGACTATCTGCAGGTCGGAGCAAAAAAAATGCATATTTCTTATACTGCATTGAAGAAGTTTACAACTTTAATACAAGACAGTGTTGCGTCGTTCACAACCAGGTTCAGAGAGTGAGCGCTACACGGCACAAAAATGCTGGAGGGTTCAAAGAGAGGATTCTTTTTTGTACTTCAGCCTGCTTGCCCATCATATTGGCTTTATTATTTTAACCTTGCTCGTGCATGTTACTCAAAGGTAGTTTTTAATTTTTAAACCAATTTAAAAGCGTTTCTGTAAGAACCTCTCTAGTTGAACTTTCTACTGAAAAAAACTCAAGAAACGCTCTTATTTACAAGGTTCTTTTGCTGGTTCACAAGTGCATACAGGTCAATCAGAGATAGCTGTTCTGTGTGGCTAATGCCAGGAGCACACTCAAAAATGATAGAAAAATATGTCCATATTTGCACCTCTTGTAGGATGTATTGTTTGATTCTCAAGCCCATTAGTCCAATTATTTCATTTTGAATGATTTTCCCCAATATAGTGAACAAACGTTTCTTTGAACGCTATGTGCCGTAAATGTTCGGCAATGGTCACATCAAACTTCCCAATAAATTCCAGAATTTTGAGGAAATGACAATTGTCTCTTTCGTACAATTTATTCGCTTTACCACGAAGAGCTAGAGTTTGTCAGGCGAGAAATTCTATCATGAGCACTATGCGCTTTAATATTTCTTTCCATCGTTTAACTTCACTGTCAATGATTCTTTGGTTTTCAGAATCTACCGTGTTATCCAAGTTTTGCTGCTTACTATACTCGATACAACATTGAAATATTTCACGTGTCTAGAGGATTTCTTATGTTCAGATGATAGTTCAGATAGCGTGTGTGCCCCCAGTCTCAACTTCCGGACTTGTGGAATTCCCGACTTGGTCGAGCCCATTTTCCATTTTTCGGAAGCGTAATGCAGGGGAGGAAGAATAAGTTTGTACTATGTATAGGAAATAGAAGATGTGCAAATGCCAACGCTATCGCCTTAATATAGAGGCGCACTGTACAAAAAATATTAAATTATCTTATCTGGGATATTTGTTGCTTAAGTTTTACAAATAAGAGATTTTTCCAATTTTTTGTCAATTATTTAATTTTGTGTCATCTTCTCCAGATTTGCCGCCCCCGTAAAATGGCGCCCTGTGCGGGCGCACGGGTCTAGAGCCGCCCCTGTTGTTTCCAGGGCAATGGATTTGCCGAACAGGTCCCATCACTTGGCCTCCACGCTTACCAGATCTGTCCCCTCTGGATTTCTTTTTATGGGGACATTTGAAGACCCTCATGTACGACACTCTCATTGCTTCCAAAGACGAACTAGTCGTTAAACTCTCCGTTGCTGCCGCAACTGTCCGCGAAATGCCCGGCATTTTTGAGAACGTACACAGTTCTTCACGTCGACGGTGCGACGCGTGTAACATGAGTAACGGTCCAAATTTCGAACAGTTTTTGTAAATGTAATTCATTTGTAATTTATTGCAGTGCAATTTACTGATTAATATTTGTGCATGTCATTTATTTTGTACAATTATTGTTTGCAATTTTCGTTTTATTTTTTCATGTCAAGCAGTTGTTGACATTTTGTTTTGTGTTAAATAAAGTTTGGTTTTGATGTTTCGTGACAGTTCTGCTTTTGCGTTGCGTAATACTGGGCGCGTGTGCGTATGTAGAAGTGGAAAGTGCCCTCTAACGCGTAGCCACTTCAGTTGCGACCATGGATTTTACACGTACAATTACGGTGAATTTAACTTATTTTAGAAAATCACCAAATAGAGTGAGACAGAGAGAGAGAGAGAGCCCGACGTCTGTTGAAATTAAATAATTTGAAAAATTCTTAAAATGGTGCATTGTACCCATTTGTGGAAACCTCGAACGCAGTGGATCCAAATTTTAAATTCATTGTAGAGTCAGACCGACTAATTTTAGGCAAAAAAGGTACTGAACAAAAATCGCCTATTTTGACGTCCATCACTTACTGCACATACTTGGCAGTTCACAACCTTTTTCTAGTGCGTTAAAAAAGGCAGTTTGATGCTTATTTTCACTACATGGTAACACAGATCCGGATCAGAAAAGGGAATTCCGGATTTTTTGTCTCTGCTGTGTTATTAGGTGAATCACTTAATTTATGCATTGCAATTTTTTTTACATAATGGCGTAGGCTACGTAATGGCCTATGTAGCAACGACATGAACGTCAACAGTAATTATGCTCTAGAGTAAAACTGGCTCGTTTGCGGACATGGGGATTTCGCTAAATATGGTTTATATGTCGTCCTTTACCACACCTTACACTATGTTCCATTAATTATGAATCATCCTCTATATATGCACTCTATAACAAAAAAAAAAGAAAAAAAGAAAAAAAGAAAAATCGACGCACCAAGAAGGGGTTGTCCGATTGCGATAAAAATTGGTGGATGTGAAGAACATACATAGAAAAAGAAAGGATTAAAATTTCAGAACAATTGAATGATTTATTGCAGAGTTTGACCGTTACAAAGGGAGGAAGTCAATAAGGCGTTGGTCCACCTCTGGCCTGGATGCAAGCTGTCACCCGGCGTGGCATAGACTGATAAAGATCCCGGATGGTGTCCTGCGGAATTTCTTGCCAAATTGTCTCCAACTGTCGGGCTAAATCGTCAACATTCCGGGATGGTTGCAATCGCCTTCCCATAGCGTCCCAAATGTGCTCTATGGGAGAGAGATCAGGAGACCTAGCTTGCCAAGGAAGTGTTGGGCAAGCTTGAAGACAATTCATAGCAACACGTGCCGTGTGCGGCCGGGCATTGTCTTGTTGAAACGTAAGTCCAGGGTGTCGCAAAAGGAACGGTAACACAACCGGTCGTAGAATGTCGTCTACGTACCGCTGTGCTGTAAGTGTGCCAGAAATGACCACCAAAGGGGTCCGGCTATCAAAGGAGATGGCACCCCAGACCATAACGCCCTGTTGTGGGCATGTGTGGCGTGCGATAGTAAGGGCAGGATCCCCACGCTGCCCTGGACGTCTCCAGACACGTCTGCGGTTGTCGTCAGGACACAGTTGGAAACGGGACTCGTCACTTAAGACTATACGTCCCCATTCAGTGCAGTTCCAAGTTGATCGAGCCCGGCACCACTGTAATCGGACTTGACGGTGTAAAGGCGTGAGAGGTAAGCGGCGTAACGGTCGGCGCGAGCGTAAATTCCGCTCTCTCAGTCGTCTGCAGAGGGTCATGTTGGACACATGTGTGCGGGCCACACGTTGGATAGTTGATAACGACGAATCCGGTGCTGTGACAGCTGCTCTGACAATCGCTCTGTCTTCCCGTTCTGTTGTGGCCCTAGGTCGACCGCTGCCGTCCCGACGCTGACATCTGCCGTTGTTGACCCACTCTTGCCAGCACCGTCCAATCGCCGCATCGCTTCGACCCACATGTCCAGCGATTCTTCGATTCGTCCAACCAGCCTCTTTCAATCCGATAGCACGACCTCTTTCAAACTCTGACATATGCTCGTAATGAGCACGAATCTTTCGGCGAGGCATTGTTACAGTCGACGTAAGATATCCGCAGTCAAAATGCAACAAAAATTTTGACCACATATTGAGAATCGCTCCTTATATACACCTGCTGAATGCACAGTTCTGATGTGCTGGAGTACCTGCTATTCATTCATCGGACACCAAATTTTAATTACTTGCATGTTCGGTTAAAATGTCTTTGAATACAAAATTTTATTACAACTAGACAACTCCTTCTTGGTGCATCGATTTTTTTGTTATAGAGTGTATATATATATATGGCCTGCAAAAGGGTTGCTGGTATCTAACTGGAAGGAGACCCACATGCTGAACGTATGTGACGATGTGTGGAACCGGCTGGGCCAGTAACCTAGTATCCTATCCATAGGCGTAGAGCTGTATGGGCCTGTGGGGTCCCGAGTCCCCCCCCAATAATTTGAAATAAATTGCAATTTTACATATATTGTAATGTATAAATGCTCATAATATATGCTGGGGCCCTCCTAATGGTTTTGAAAATTCCTACCCTGTATTCTAATGGTCCTACCCCACCTTCAAGTATTGCGGGCCGGGCTAATACACAAACCCGTCTAGCCAGCGTGTTGAAATTATGGCTAATTACTCCAATACACTGACACAGCAGAAACCATGGCCCCTAGTCTCCAGGTTCTCGAGTGCTCCTGTGCTCCTGTGCTCCTGATGATCAAGGCTGCTGTCAGCGTGGTTGCCAGCATAGCCCAGATGCTCTTGCGCCATAAAAAGCCAAACAACAAAACAAAGCTGTCAGCGTGGCATGGTGCCAGCGAAGCAATACAAAGCCCCTGACTGTCACAAGCGGATTTTTAAATCCAAAAAAATCACCCAAGTGCTATTCATTTCGGGCATATATCGAAAATTCACAGCCGACTTTATATTAACGCCAAAAAAATTAATAAAAAGTATATTTGAGTTTCCAGAATAGAGCATTTATCGCCATTTGGCGTCAGCCAAATTTCTTTTTGAGTAAACGCTGTAAAGGAATAGCCATAATTGGGCATTTTTTTTTCTACACTGGTTTGCGCATTTATGTAATTAACTAAGGTTATTTATCTAAATCTCACCATATTTTAGAATATGAAAATCAAAATAAGATTAGAAACATTACAACTGGCGAAGTAAATATAAAAACTAAACTAAAACATTTTCTGCTATAACTTTCACAAATAAAATGCGAACAATATTAAATTTTGACTTATAAACATTTTTACAATTTAAACAAAATCCAGTATGTTTGAAACTGGTAAATAGATGTAAATGTATTTTTAAAGTTTTAAAGCAGATTATATCACCCTGATGGTATTATGACATTCGTTCGTTTAAAATTTTCGGCTAACTGAAAAGAATTATCGCCAAATGCCGCTAAAAGATTACATTTGGCGTTATTTTAGCGAATCTTTAAAATTTAATTTCAGGCTAAGAGGATTTACTACCACTTTAAGCAGCATAGGTTTTTATAATATACGCTTTCATCTAAATTAATTTCGTCAAATTCGGCTTACGAAAGTCAGGACCGCTCTTGCAAGATTCACTGGGATATCTGTTATCGTCCCAAAGGCCGTTTATGGACCTTACCATTATGGATCTTGCTGTATCACAATGGACAACCTCTTGCTTCTGAAGCCAAAACCTCAGGAATTGGAAAGACTTGCAAAGATCAAATGGGACATTATAGTGATCAGTGAAATCAGAAAAAAAGGTGAAGAGTTGGTGAACTCTTAACCTCTTTGACTGGCCGAAGCGTATATATACGCGTCTAGCGGAATGCTCGAAAACTGGCCGAAGCGTATATATATACGCCCAAGGGGTAGGCTCTTGATACTGGCCGAGACGTATATATACGCTTTGCTTTCCCCCTCCTGCTGCACAATGGAATCTCTATGTGGCCGCTGCCTGCGGTTTGGACTCCACATGACGCCTTTAGTCCAAACGTCCACCAACTCAAGCCGAATTTAAAAAGTTTTCACGTGGGGCGATTTGTTTCTGATTCCTATTTTTCGCTAAGTGTCCGGTACTCCTTCATTTTGTTTTCCATGATATAATGGCATATAGGCCGGGCTCAAGGAGAGGGTGATCACCCCATCGCCCCGACCCCACCCTGGATCCGCCATAAACCATAAAGCGGGGTTGGGGCTAATTGTATGGGGTAGGCAAATCTAAAGTTAAATTCGAAATTCTCAAGTTTTGTAGTGAAAATAAATGATTAGAGGTTTATCAGAAGCCACTGGCGTACGCAGGGGGGAGGGTGTTGATGGGGCTTGTAACCCACCTCATTGAAACGAAATTTTGTACATTTAAAATAGTAATCTGTGAGTTGTAGCTCTGTAACCCCACCCCCCATTGAGCTTATAATCCCCACTTACGAACTTTCTGCGTAAGCTTATGTCAGAAGCATATATTATTCTGGTGAACAAAAGTATATTCATAAAATTATTTTTAAATATTTGTAGTGTATTATTGATTTACACCAAAACTATCGAGAAATAAAAAAGTAGATGCTGAACGAAATATCATATATAACGAAAATGTAAAACAAATTATAAAAAAGATTTCTTTTAATTTTAAGAATAAAAACAATGACTCTTATTATCGTGAAATTTAAGGTTTATTTATTTTTTACTGAGTTACAGAATAAACATAGTTTTACCGAATACAGTTTATCTTATCATAATGGTCTATAATAAAATTTAACTTCGTATTCAAATCCACTTAGTTAAAAAAAAACTAACGTTTACCCATTTGCATAATATAAATCTTTTCTGGAAAGAGTATGTGTTATTTAGTAGTTGCCCTATCATGACACTACTTTTGTTTTCACCTTGAAATTCCTTTCATTCAGGCAAAGCCCCCCCCCCCACCTGGAAATCTGGTCAGCCACACAAGGACGCAGCCGTGATTTAATTTCGAGGAGGATTCAAATTTTTTTACAAAAGAACGAATAAACGGCATACCACGATCACCATGAGGTCCAGCGCCTCCGCCAAACGTATCAAATACCGAGGCCCCAAATATTTGAAATAGACTACCACCACCTCCAGGCATTGTAAATTTTTGCAGTATTAGTTTTTAGTATTTAAGTGCACTTTACATCTCACCATTCGATGATCACTTCCAGTATTAAATCTGTTCAGTACACTGCAATCTTCAATAATTGATTTCTTGTTTGCCAGGATATAGTCAATTTCACTAGTTCCCCCATTTGGGTGTTTCCATGTCCATTTTCTTTGCGGTTTCTTCTTAAAAAATGAATTCATGATGCTAAGGTTTTCAGCTTCTGCAAATTCGATGAGTTGATCGCCACGTTCATTCCTTTCCCCATATCCGTATTTACCAACCGATGTCTCTCCTTGTTCCTGTTGTCCAATTCTTGCATTGAAATCCCCCTGATGAGCTTGATATGTTGTTTATATATATATATGTGTATGTATATGTTGTTATATATATATTTTGTTTATATATGTATATATATATGTATATATATATGTATATATATATGTATGTATATATATGTATATATATATATTTTGTTTATATATGCATATATATATATATATATATATATATCATCATCATCATCATCATATTCAACCATTATCTATCCACTGCTGGATGAAGGTCTCTCCAAATGCTTTCCACACAAGTCTATCCTGGGCCATTCGTTTCCACGTCACCCCAACCTGTTTTCTTATTTCATCCACCCATCTAGTTTGAGGACGTTTTCTAGGTCTTCGGTGGTCTCTTGGAATCCAGTTCAGAATTTCTGTTGTCCATCGTTGATCAGTTCTTCTTGCAATATGCCCAGCCCATCGCCATTTCAGCCCTTTTACTTTAACAATGATGTCCTCTACTCTAGTTTGCTCTCTCACCCAAGTGTTTCTTTTTCGATCTCTCCTAGTTATTCCAAGCATGCACCTCTCCATGCTCCTTTGCGTTGTCTGTAACTTTCGTATTGCTCCAACTGTTAGACTCCATGTCTCTGATCCATAAGAGAGGACTGGCAATACACACTGGTTGAAGACCTTTCTTTTTAGACACAAAGGCAATTTCCCCTTCAGGATAAAACTGTTTCTTCCAAATGCACTCCAGCCAAGTTTAATACGTCTGTTGAGTTCTTTCATAATGTTGCCATCCATTGAAATCAGCTGGCCAAGGTAAATATATGAATCAGCAATTTCTAGCTCAATGTTGTCAACTTGTATTTTTGTTTCCTCTACGAAATTATTGAACATGATCTTAGTTTTTTGTAGGTTCATCTTGAGTCCAACTTCTTTACTTCTAGTTGAGAGCTCCTGTACCATGTCTTGGAGTTCTAATGGGTTCGTTGAAAAAATAACAATGTCATCAGCAAACCGCAAATGATTTAAATATTCACCATTTATTTTTATTCCCTTGTTATTCCAATTTATCAGCTGAAAAATCATCTGTAAAGCTGAAGTAAAAAGTTTTGGAGAAATGGTATCTCCCTGCCTCACACCTTTACCAATTTTGATAGTTTTGGTATCTTTATGTAACCGAAATTTTGCACTTGCATTTTTATACACACGTTTCACCATGTCAATGTACACATCCTCAATGTCTGTTGATCTTAAAGAGTTGATGACTGCTGATGTTTTAATAGAGTCAAAGGCCTTCTCATAGTCAATAAATGCCACACACAATGGAAGTTCATATTCATGTGTTCTTTCAATTAATTCTCTTAATACTTGAATATGGTCCACTGTACTGAATCCACTTCGAAATCCAGCTTGTTCTCTTGGTTGAGCTGCATCTAATTTTTTCTGCAGGCGATGTGTTAGCACTTTTGTGAAGATTTTATAAATAGCAGGTAACAAGCTAATTGGTCGGTAATTTTTTAAATCCTCTTTATCACCTTTTTTATGCAAAAGAATTACTGTTGCAGAATCCCATTGGTTTGGTATGTTACCGCTGTTAAGACATTTGGTAAAGAATTTTGCAAGTATGTCTTCTACATATTCTCCAGCTTCTTTTAGGATATCTAATGTAATACCATCATCACCAGGGGCTCTTCCTTTCTTCATATTTTTTATTGCAAATGAAACTTCTTCTTTTAAGATTTTAGGAGCTGTTCCTTCGACTATTTCAGTGTCTTCGTTTAATCCACTGTTACTTTCATATAGTTTTTTGTAGAATTCTTCAACTCTTCTAAGTATTTCTTCCCTATTTCTTGTTACGGTGCCATCCTCTCCTTTTAATGCAATGATGTGTTTCTTCCCAACAGATAAACTTCCTTTAACAACCCTAAGGCTCTTGTTATTTTCAATGGCTTTCCTTACTAGCTCACAGTTGAATTTTCTTATGTCTTCTTTCATGCTTTTGCGCAGAGTTTTACAAAGTTCTATGTACTCAATCCTGGAACTGGTATTTCGATTGTCCACCTTCATATCTCTTCGCCTTTTCATGAGCTGTTTCGTCTTCTCAGATAATTTGCTATTGTGCTTTTTACAGGTTACACCACCAATTTCCCCAGCAGTTTCAACTATTGTCTTAACAATGTTTTCATTTGCTTCTGAGATATCACTTTCATCAATAAGTCCTTCCAGTGCAGAAAAGCGATTTTTTAATTCCAACTTGAATGCCTCGGTATTTACTTTCAGTTTCATTAGATCCACCCTCTTACTTACTTGTTTCCTAATGAGCTTCTGTCGTTCTAATTTAGTATTTAAGTGCACTTTACATCTCACCATTCGATGATCACTTCCAGTATTAAATCTGTTCAGTACGCTGCAATCTTCAATAATTGATTTCTTGTTTGCCAGGATATAGTCAATTCCACTAGTTCCAACATACATATAATATACAACTCCATATATTTATATGTAAATATACAAAATTCAATCGCAGTTGGGAATTTCAACCCACGGTAGCACCTCCTGCGTACGCCAGTGGTTGCATAATTATATAGGCTTGTAGGGCCCAGCACTCTCCCCCTTCAATAATTTGAAATAAATTGAGATTTTACATATATTGCAATGTATAAATGTATATACTATGTGCTTCCCCATAATTTTAGAACCCCACAAGGATTTTGAATAAGACTTGTGATGTTAAAATTTAAGCGTTATTTTAATCTTGTTTATTTACAAATGTCCAAGAGATTTTTATTATTGTTAAACATGAACGTTGAAGGTAATTAACATAAAAAAACAAACCTTGTGATGTATTGATTGACTATTACAAGTGCCACATTTTGAGCCCATTCTATTCTTTCAGCCTAGGGCCCATAAAATTCTTAAACCGGCAGGAAGTAAGGAAGTCATTGGTATAATAAATATTATTTATTATATTTGTTTTCTATACTATATACTTTAGTATGTGACAGTCCCCCCCCACACACACATACTTTTAATATTTGCAAATTAATATAATGTGCATATTCTACAATAAAAATTAACATTTATACTAATTTAAATATATTCATACACCCATGTTTGGGCATTATCAAGCTCCATCTGCAGATCATGCCCTGGAATTTGAGAATTACTGATATAAGCCTTGGTTCATTAAAATTGTATACACAATAGAATTAATATATCACCTATACAACTAGTAATAGTTTGGTGTCCTCATCCCAAAAAATACCCCTAAAAAGGCTGCTTGCAGGCAAATCGCGTCTGAATTTTTTTCAGAAATGTAGCGCCTTCAAAATATGTCTGTTTCACGTCGTATACGTTTTGTACGCCTCTAAACTTCGCCTCACTCCGCTTCCGCCCCATGAATTGTTTTATCTCTCTGCAGAGATGATCAATGGTGTGGGGGGGTGTCAAATAACATTAATTTCTTTGGGTTTCGACAATTAAAATGGCAGTCATTTGAAAAGTCCTTCCCTTCCTCTTTGAATAGAGGTGATCGGTATGAGGTTTTTATATTATAAATTCCTTATGGCGAATTTCATTTCAAACAATATTTTATTTTTTCTGTATATGTTACAGGCATTAAAAAAAAAACTAATAATGTTTCATAAAAAAATATAAAATTCGGAGATTATATATTAAGAATATATGGAAATTATTAAATAGTATCTGATGTAATAAATAAGTATCATAATCAGTGAAAAATGGAGCTAGTCTCTTTGGTAATTGAGAGACTTATACTTCATGACCTCATGGTGCTCAAAAAAGAACAAGAAAAGATCGCTGAAGTGCAAAACGGGTATTCTGGAATCGGGAAATCCTGTTTTCAGAGAATAAACTGTGGTTAAAAATGCCTGTCGCATTTTCGCGATGGGCACTAATTTTTTTTTCGCATTTTCGAGCAACTCGTCGCATTTTGCGAAAAATGTAACTGCATCTTAACCCTGGTTCCTGTGCAATATGCCCTTCGTTTATTTAGCTGTCCTTGTCCTGTAAAAATAAAGCAAAAATTTTTAAGGAAATACATTTGTTTAAAAAATTTGACCATTTGTATTTTATTCTATTTTTTCAGAGGACGACGAAATAGAAAATCGGTGAACCGAAGTGTCAGTAGAAGTCCACTTCCTCAACGGAGGAACATTAAAAACTTAAGTTCAAAATCCAGGTCGAGATCCAGTTCTCCTCGGAAACATAAAAAAAGGAGGAGACGGCATAGTCGAAGCCGAAGTCCTAGCATTTCTGAATTTGCTTCTAGTTTAGTGTCTGAACTCAGTAAAAATCGACTCAAGAAAAGATTTAGGCGCCATGATACTGTGACTGTCACAAAAACCAGCCAGGAGAATGGAGCCATTCCGTCAAGTGCTGTTACAGAATTGTCGGAAAACTCCATGTCATCTACAACAACTGCTGCTGGTCCTTCGAAAGAAATGACAGTTTCTGTTGAACTTCCCATAGAACTGGGTCCTGTTGAAGCAAAACCTGAACTTGATGTGGATTGCAAAAATGAGCAAATTACTGAGTTGCCATCTCAACTAATAGCTGATACTGATCCAAGGACTGAAAGCTATACCGAATTAAAGACTGAGTCTAGTTCTGAACAAAAATGTAGTAGTGAACAAAAGCATGATCTCGTCATTGAACAAAAAGTTCAACCTGAAACTGAACTGAAAAGCGAACTTGGTGTACAACCGAGAACCCCATCTGATACGGAAGTGAAACTTGAAACTGATGCCGATTCAAAGGATGAGTCTGTGGAAATTGCTACCCAGTCTTCGTCTGGATCTGAACTGCAAGAAAGTCAGGTCAAGTCAGAAAACATGCATTTAGTCATGACTAAGATTGAGGAAATGGAAGATATCGTTGAATCAAATGCAGTACGACCTAAATCTTCCACTGTTGGGCAGAAGCCACCACTTCCCCCTCCTTTACCTACACTTCCCCCTCTTCCACTTCCTCCTTTGGATCCAGAGGACCTCCTTGAAGAAGGCGAAGATGACGATGATGAAGGCATTGAAGATGCATCCCCTTCTCCTGTACCTCAAGCAAAGCCAAGAACACCACAGAAAAAGGGAATAAAGGATCTCCCAATGCCACCAGGTATCAACGAAGAAGATATCCTGTCTCCAGATGCAGATCCTGAAAAGTCACCAGACGAAGAAATAGAAGTAGAACCTAAATTGAGCCCTCCAATCCAGTTAGTCACAAATTTTATTTATAGTGTTGTGTTTGTTGTGTACTGTTATTTGTATTATTCCATTTAAAGCTTTATACTAAAACACTGTGCTACCAAGGTATAACAAAACACTCTTTGATGATGATAAAGAAAACAGTTGTAACACTATAGTCATTTTTTTATATACAATCAACTCTCAATTTTGCAAACTCCCAAAGACCTGTAAAAAAAGTTCGTTAGTGGGGATCAGCATTAGTTCTATTGGATGCTTTTTGGGATCAGCACAATAGTTCATAAAAATGCATAGTTCGTCGATTGGGAGTTTGTAAAATTGCGAGTTTACTATAGTACTTGTGATGTCACGTATGCAGTTTTTCACACCTTTCAGTCCAGCACCCCAATGGCTATGTTTTCTGCCTTCAAACTTGCTGTTCTGCTTTC
>QLNU02015360.1:117826073-117850025 GCA_006491805.2 Dysdera silvatica | reverse complement strand
CCCACACACATACACACACCTTTGAAAAAATTATCTGTGCCACTGTCCCCCACCTCTTCGGAGAATTCTGGGTGGGCCCACTGTTCTGACGAAAGGTAGTTTTTGGTTTGTTTGGCTTTTTTATGGCGCAAGAGCATCTGGGCTATACTGCGCCAAACATGGTAAAATCAAAGACTGTAGTAAAAGCCAGTACTTTTTAAAAATTTAAAAACGTGCGTATGGTCAGCATGGTCATTTAAAATGTCAGAGAGTGATGAAGAGTTATGAGAGAGTGATGAAGAGTGATTAGAGTTTTTGAGGTGTTACGAATGCAAGTTATTGAACGAAGATTTTACTCTTCGTATGAAAAGATATTAAATGATTACAAACAATAAATTCACGATATTTCCCATGAGCAGTAAGATCTTCCATTATTAATTTGTATCCTTAATGCATAAATTTATATTTCAACCTCCTTTTATATGTTTCATGCATAGTCAGTAATAATACAAACGCAAACATCCAGCTTTCTAGAAAGATCGCCAATGATTTCGCCAAATTGCCAAGAAGTCTTTCGATAAATAACAGTAATAAAGGCGATATTCAAAATTGCAAAATCACATTTAATAATGTTTTATCCGAAAAAAAATCCTGAAACAAGTATTCGATATATTTGAAAGATGCACACAGTGCATCAAAACTAAATCTTTAGCTCTAAATTTTAACCGAGATACGGCCGTTTGAAATCTTCGAAAATGCCCCTAATTTTTCCCTTGGCATCTGTATTAAGGTCCACGCTGAAAAACGCTCGAATACGTATCTAGCAATTTTTTTTAGAGCTTTCAAATGAGACCACTCTCATTAAAATCGGCGTCGTCCAGCTCGGGCCCTTCCCTTGTCAGAACGCCTAAATAACATTTGTGCAGAAACTGCCAATGACCAAGCCGTGTATTTTTAAATATGTGAGTATTCACGAACTATCGAGAATTTTCAGACATCAACATCTTTTAGCATTCGACAAAAAGTCTACTGTTCATTATGACCTGCCGTAAAACGTTATGTGAGCAGATTCCAATCACCTACGTTTCATCTACTGCTCTTAAAACTGAACGAAATAACACCTGTGTTACAAATGCTAGTGACCATTCAGCGAGGAAGTATACCAGAAAAGAGTGTATTAATAGAAGAGGTGGACTGATACTTTTTATGATTATATGCCATAATTAATTATGCATACTTGTGATAGTTTAATATATGAACTTCAAAAAAATGGAAGGTATTGACGAGTAAATTTGTCCAGACCGGACCCTCATCTTATAAAATAAAAATTCACCAGGCCCCGGTTTTATGAAAAAGCATATATCGGGTCTTTGTTTTATAAAAAAAATTTACCAGGCAGCGGCCTCATATAGGTTGAGAAGCTCTACACCAGCAGGTCTCAAGTTCCTTACCTTTGATCTAGCTTTCCTTACCGATGTTACTCAAGATACGTGCGTTTACGGGACAGAATCAGATATTTTTATAGGCACTGTACATCTGAACTCACCATCAATCTTTACTTGGACATAGCGTAGAGTCTTCAAAATTATTGACGAGCCCCACGGACCCATATAACTCTACGCCTAGGGCCCCTTCTACCTTATATCCTTTTTTATTCTGTATTAAACCTATGGTTACGCTTCGATATAAGATATACCCTTCTACATGCCAAATTCGCAAAACTATAAATGATTATCTGAAGTTGTGTGTTGACTATTTAACGAAACGATATACATGTGCAACGCGTTGTTGTTATAGTTCTGTCTGATAGAAGCCGGACTTCGGCCATCTGGCTCCTTTCTGATGCCGCGAAGAAATACGGCGGAGTTCGTCTCAGAAAACAATCAATTTTGCCAAACTGACTACCGGTTTAAGAACAGCTACGGAAAATATAAGTGGACAAGAGTTTTACGATAAACAACACGTGTTCAAAGATGGCTCCAGAATAATGCCTGTTGGCGGAGTAATCCTGTCGTCGAGCGGTAGAGTCAACAATTAGAAAAGGCCATGTTTAAGATGCTTTCGCTTTAGACGAATACACATATCAACGTCAAAAGTGTTTAATTCAAATAAATTTAAAGTTTTATTGCTTTATTAATAAATGTGATGATTGTACTCATATGGGCCTAACTATGACATTCCCGAAATTTGTACAATAATGGTGTTTAGTCCAGCAACGAACTACAAAAAGAAGAATCGAAGAATGAATAAATTGTATGTTACAATATTCCTAAAACAACAACAGAAATGTATGTGGTACAATCAGTAATATAATTATGAATTATTATTATTTTCCTTATACACTGATGTATTTCACAGCATAAAGAAAGCGTTATACATCTTCTTTGTCTGAAGTTACTGGTTAAACAAAATTCTCACTCAGAAACCTGAGGATCGTCCACATGCCTTCTTAAAACGTAAGATGTACTTAGCAAGGAAGCCTTTTGCAGATCTGCTGTAGTGATAAGTGAGATGTCCAATATTTTCAAGGCTTTTTAGTTTCGTCATAATGGCTGCAATTGCATCAACCACTATTAAGATAGTTAAATTGTGTTTTTTCCAAAAGCTGTTGAGTTCAATTATATACACGTTTCCTCCAAAATAAGTACTAAACTCCTCTCGCCGTAAAAGCATATTTAAAACAAAACAGTAAATACTTAAAGACGGGAAATTTTTCTCATCATAGCCGATGATGCGGTAATATTAGATGATATATATAATATATATATATATATATATATATGAGGCAATACTTCCAGTTGAAGAGTCCCCGATCGCCACTCATCCAAGCCATAATACAAGCAGATGCAAATTACACGCCACTAAACCTGTGTAGTACCGAAGAGCGTGTCCTCGAAACAGCCAACGAACAGAAACTGAGAACTTGGGCCGGAAAACCATTACATGGCAGGCACTACAATGACCTGCAACAACCACACGTTGACAAAAAGGCATCAAATTCTTGGCTGGCCAAAGGCACTCTCCAGCCAGAGACAGAAGGATTCATGCTAGCCATCCAAGACCAAGTGATCGCAACAAGGAACAATCAGAAATTCATCCAGAGAAAAGACATAGAAAGCGACAAATGCAGACACTGTCATGCGGCATCGGAGACAATCCAACACGTGATGGCAGGATGCAAGATCCTTGCGCAGTCAGACTACAAACATAGACACGATCAAGTAGCGAAAATAGTCCACCAGAAATTGGCAGCGAATGCTGGCTTTCTGACAGAAAAATGCCCGTACTACAAATATGAGCCAGAGACCGTGCATGAGAACGAAACACACAAGCTTTACTGGGATAGAGCAATCATAACAGACAAGACAGTCCCACATAACCGTCCTGACATAACCCTCGTCGATAAATCGAATAAGACCACGTACTTAATCGACATAGCAGTACCCAACACCAATAACATACAGACAACCTACACAACGAAAATCACCAAGTACCAAGATCTCAGACATGAAGTACGAGATATATGGGGTATGGAAAAGATCCTCATCATCCCGTTAGTCATCTCAGCAACAGGGATAGTACCAAAAACGCTTGCGACGAATTTGGAGATACTCAACATTGACCCAAACACCTACATTGAAATACAAAAAGCCACAATCCTAAACACGTGTCACATTGTCAGGAAGTTTCTAGACATGGCACATTAAGAAGTGATGTAAAAAGAGGCTTGGGAACATGGCGCTCTGCCCGTCCCAAAGCCTGTTTCCGCCAAGAATGGGCGAGGAAAACCTTATATATATATATGAGATGAGTTAGAAGAGTCCGTGGCCGGCTACCAAGTGGTCGTGGATTCGGTTCCCACCAGGTATCGTGAAATCATTTTTTACTTTGCGAGCAATGTACGAAAAATACGTCTCGGTGGCTCTGTGCGTTTACCATTTGGCAATTGTGCCAACACTGTGATAATATATAAAAAACAATTATCGTCTAGTAAATACCTAACCAGAGGTATGGATATTAGGTAATTGAGGCTTAATTTTTTCAATATACCATCTACTAAGGTTACAAATTAAATATATTATACGTTACCTGATTTCATACGAGGAGTAAGAGATGCTAAATTGCGTCATTAATTACGCAAGCACATCAATGTAAAATAGCTTGCATGTATATACAATAAATACGACTGAAGTCATTTAAAATTGAATATTTTTGTTGGTATTTTATGGCGCAAGGATAGCTAAGATTACCCTGCGCCAAGACATATATAGTTTTCCCAGGAATCCAAACCTCTTTCATCTAAGGAATCAAACCCCGGAGTATGAATGTGCAGAAAATAAAACCTGGATTAATTACATGGTAGCCAAACGCATTAACAACACTGCAGCGTTTAGTTTTATTTTCTATGTTACATCTAGTCAGGAGATTTATTTCCCGCAAATTTATGCAATGAAATAAAACATTGTATTAAATAAATAAATTGTTTTCACAGAAGTTACTTTTAAGGTTAATTTAAAATTATCATACGAAAAGCCTTATTAGAGGCTCATATTAAGTTCGTATTTAAAGAAGGTGTCAGATTAGAGGACTATTAATTCGGAAATTAATAATTTCTCAATACTAAATATATCAGAACAGTTTCTAAAAACCTCTATATCTAAACACTAACAGAAGACAAGCTACAAAATAACTAAATTACTTCGATAGCATCTACACAATAAACTTTCCTAATTTATACATCGATTCTCCTATTATTTTTATGATTAATTCCAGCAAAGTTTTTAAAAATATTGCGTACACCGTACGTTCCATCGTAATTATACTAAAATAGTACACCTCGTATACACTATTTTCGAAATATTAAATGCACCTGAAGAATTACCAATTTATTAAAAAATAAAAATCTTTTTATTTTTTTCCTCCATGAATATCCACTTAATTTTTTTAACGTTATTAAAAAACTAACTGACTGACTGACTAACTAACTGACTGACTGATTGACTGACTGAGGAACCTTTCTAGGAATCAATCTGCAAGATCAGGCTATAAGTTATTTAATATTCCATCAAACTATTGCGATGAAGTAAAAGTCCTTTTATGGTGGAAAAAAGAATGCGCTTCGAGGAAAGAAGAGGAAAGGAACGCCAAGAAACCACTTACTAGACGTAGATGCGGTAACACTACTCCCGCATTTCGACATCAGTTAGCGGAAGGTCATTTCGTTATCATAACGAATATTACAATTACTTCCTTAACCTTGATAAAAATAACGGGAAAAACAACTTTCGCACTAAGAAACTTAGCGCAGGGAATGATAACCATTGCTTGAGGGGTGTGCCCTTGGCCTTGGTGTTTCTAACGTTCCCTTTCGTTAGGAGGAAGACACGTCCTCAGGTTTTTTTTTAATGCTTCCAGAAAATTGGCTTTCGCTTTCACTTCGACAATGTTCTGCTCTATAAAATCTTAACTGCGCAGTTAAATCCCAAAGAACGCAAATTCCGCCATCATGTAGCCAACTTTGTGGTTGGAATAGGACTCACACAGGGTTGAGTTAAAGGCACCATTGCATTTGATGTTTTGGTCATCGCATAAAGGCGTTTCATAAAGATCGCTTTGTCACGAAAAAAAAAAAATATATATATATATAGAGGCAGGCGAGAGAAGGAGAAAACACCTTTATATGAACATTAATTTGTACCTAACATTAATACTGCATTTTACTTGGTGATGAAAAGTGATATTTTTCTGTAAAAGAGGGATAACTGCAAACTTCAAAATTTTATACCTACCACAAAAATATAAAATGTATCATTCTGTTAATCTCTGCTTGATCTTCGTCGACTAAATAGAGGTTCGTTCAATTAGGACAGTGGATGGAGTAACACCACCTTCATGAGACACGTTTCTATTCTTTCTCTCCAATACATATGTATTACACCAGGGGTGTAGTCGAGGCCTATCGGCGCTAGGGTACTTCTTTTGGAGACCTAGCGGCACTAGGACAAAATTTTAGGAAATCATACATTTTAAAAACAAAATTCTATTCAAGTTGTAAATAAAAAATATGCGGCTCTACAATTTTATTAAGAAAATTGCTTTAGAGCAATGACCCTAAAATTTTGAATAAATCAACTAAGAATCGTGGGAATTTAAAGGAAATTACAGCTTGGAACACGTGTCATAAACTGTGTTCCGAAAATATAAAAAACCACAATGCTGTTTGACACAATGAAGGCGACAAGGGCGAAAAGGAGGACTTTTGGCTATATTTTTCAATTGTTTTCTTTATTTTATTATCTCACTTCAGAGGTCATTCCTGGTTTAGTTCGGCTTGGGCACATGCGTTTGTATCACATTATTATTATTTCACGCTTATATACCCCGAAGCTATATGCTGTAGGCAGTGTCGGGCATTTGGTCGGGGGGGGGGTCTTGCAATGCTGGCTCAACAACCCATGCATCATAGGCGTACGCAGAACGTTCATAAAGAGTTATAGGTTCAATGGGGGATTACAGACTAGGAGCTGCATGATCATGTTAAATACACAAATTCCTTAGAAGTTTACAATCAGCACCCCTGCATTACGCCAGTGCGGCTGATAATTTGCTGTGGATCCACTCCACAATGAAGAGCGCTGGGCTACTTTTTGTTTTAGGACTACCATATTACACCATAGGAGTGCGCAGAGAAAGTTCCACAGGGGTATTTTAAATGCAATGGAATTTACATGCTACAACTTCGTATATACATTTAAACCATGTATATATATATATACACAGGGTGACCCATAAGTAGTAGACTACAGTTTGAATCGCCATAACTTCTAGCGAAAGTGCATTTTCTAACAGGTTTAACTTGTACCATGTAGCAGAAGTCTCATATTGCAGTGTTCTAAAGTGCCTTCTTCTTCTTTTTTACGATTCGAACTTCTGAAATGGCGACTGGTAGGATTCCCCTGCAGCAACGAATTCGGTGTGTACGCCTGTACTCCTCCCCATCAGACTTTTTCCTGTGGGGGTATTTAAAGGATAAAATTTATTCCCGCAACATCAACATCCTATAGGACCTGAAAAATGTGATTTCTGTGGAATTTAGTGCTGTTCCTCATAAACTGTGTGCAAAATCGTGTAAAAATATGTCTTTGCGATTACAGGCCTGTATTGACGCTGATGGCCTGCAAGTTGATCAAAGAATGGAAAACCGATGTTAAAGAGTGTTTGTGTTACAAAATAAACCATATGTTTTCTTTTCATGCCAGCTCTGCTGGAAGTTATGGCGCGTCAAAATATGGTCTACTACTTATGGGCCACCCTGTATATATAAAATTTCATCGCAATTGGGGGGTTAAAACCCCCATTAATCCCCGTGTACGCCAGTGGATTAGCCGTTCCATGTATTATATCAAACTTCCGTATATTGAAAAAGAACATATATCGACGTTTTTAATCTGCATACCATATGAAAAATTGTTTATATATATATAAATTCATATATCTATTTTTTAAAAGACATATCAGGATTTCTAGTTCGTTTACGAGCTAAAACGCCGAAAATATTCCTGACGATGTATTTCATGGACTCAATAATATGAACATTATTTCATGGACATCACAATAGGAACACTTTTATGATGAATTATTATCGAAATTTATTGTGTAACAAGACTTTAGAAAATTTATTACTCAAATATGAATACGTATAAATATTATGGTTTCCAAGGCATGCTCAGCACATTTCTCTCGTTAATTCTTCTTATTAATTATTTATATAAGCTTAACTTGTATATAATATGATTCATATTTATTTATTTATGTATTTATTTACTTACTTATTTACATATTTATTTACTTACTTATTTATATTTACTTATAGAAAATAATGCAGCAATTAGGAAATGTCGCTCTAAATATAATGTTCCACAGAATACGTACTATGTATAAAAAGATCGTTTTTATATATTGAATTTTTTTTATGTAACCATCGATATATGGAAGTTCTACTGCATGCAAGAAAATCAAGCAGAAGCTCATCACAAAACAAACAATTAGGAGGGTAGATACAAAGAGACTAAAAGAAAAAAGTGCTGATGCATTCAAACTAGAATCAAAAATCTTTTTCTGCTCTGAAAGGACTTATTGAAGAAGTTGATATCTTAGAAGTAAATGAAAATAATGTTAAGACAATTATTGAAATTTCTAGGGAAACTAGTAGTATAATAAATAAACAGTGCGATAGAGCAAATTATCAGAGAAGACGAAATATCAAAATAGACAACCAGAACCTTCCAAGATTGAATATTTAGAACTTCGTAAAATTTTACGTAAAGGCATAAAGAAAGATACAAGGAAATTCAACAGTGAGTTAGTAAGGAAACCATTGAAAACAACAAAAGCTTTAGAAACGTTAAAAGACGTTTGAGTCTATTGAGAAGAATCAAATTCATTAACATAAAGTGAGAGGATGGCACCGCAACAAGAAATCGAGAAAACCTACTTAGATGAGTTGAAGAATTTTGAAGAAAACTGTATGAAGGAGGCCATAAATTAAGAGAAATCACTGAAATAGTTGAAGGAACACTGCCTAAACTCCTTGAAAGAAGTAATGTATGCAATCGAAAGTATGATGAAAGGAAGAGCCCCTAGAGCGTGATGATGGAATTACTTCCGATATTTTAAAAGAAGCTGGAGAAGACGTAGAAGGGATGCTTGCAAATTTTTTAACCATATACCTTAAAAGTGAGGAGAATGTTATTTGCCTACAAATGAATAGAACATTTCAGCGGTATTGTTGTGCGTTCAGAAAGGTGTTAATCCCACTCCCTTAAGAGCATTGCCGTTGGGTAAGGTATCTGCTGCCACCAGGTGCCTATAGGCACCACTTCGTATCTACGGCGTGTGAGGAGACGTAGGTTATCCTTTGGTATCCATAGTGTGAGGTGGTTTATGCACCGCGCAGAGTAAAGCACAAACGCGTACACCACCGTGATTAATCAGCTGCTTCATTCGTACTACGCATATGCAATGATGATATCAATATAACAATACTGCAGCCCAAGAATCGGGGATGAAATCACACACATTCTGAAAAAGCTTCCGCTTATACAAGAACGGACAGGGCCCGATGATGGGACCGGAGCGACAGGCGTGTGTCCTCACGGCCTGCTCTCTCGCCCCCCCTTCTTCAGAAATTCCTAAGAGGGGTCTGTTTAGTGCTCTGCTGGGACGGGGGCGTGCTGTACCGTCACAGGTATGTACTATATATATATTTTTTTTTTATGTTTTTGTATGTTGCATTAAAAATATAATATAGTTCAAGATATGATTAATTTGCAGATTAAATTCCCACATTTCCAACTCGCCAGTCGCCGCTGCCCTTATTATTTATTCAGATCCACTTGTTTGTAGGGGCGGCTTAAGGGAGACTGGAGCGGCCCCCTGGGGCCCCGTTTGGATGAGGACACCGAACTGAAGTCAAGTTCAATTTTTTATATTTGACCCAAAAATAGAAAATCTCTCTAAAAAAAGACAAGTTTAGAGAAATTTTTAGAGACATCTTTAGAGAATTTCTTTCAGAGACTTTTGGCCACTTTTATCGCGTAGGCTATATGGCTCACTGTGCATCTGTGAAAATCTCCTGTTTTCGCCGGAGGAGAAGGGCGCCAAAAAGCATCCCGTACCAAGCCACCCGGGTTTGATATCAACCTTGAGCCGCCCCTGCTTGTTTACAATGTTGCTTACTATGGAAGTCTTTATCTAAATTACCAATGATTTCCTGCAGTGCTTCATGTATTGCAGCCATCACAGAATTCATGGCTTGCCTATGCCGCAATAAAATTTCTGAGAATTATCCCTTTGGCTCTTGCATTGCTGTGTATTCTATAATGGGACTAGATGTTAGCCATATCAAGCATAGTGAAAAAACGACAGTATATAAATTTTAAAATATGCGGCAGAAAAAATCTTTTGCGAAGTGTCTTCCTTCTTGTGAAATAAGTCACCTTCCGGAAACGAGTTTTATTGCCTAATCTGAAATTTCTACAGAGTTACACAATAGGATTGAATGCGTAGACAACGTAAGATAGTGTTTGCTCTCCTGTTAGACGGTTTCGTCTTTCTTTTCTTATTTCTTTCGCAATACCCATTCTTTTTTCGCAGGATTAACCGATTCTACAATTTTCTCAAAGTCTAGGTATATAGGCGGCTTGAAGATTTGTTGAGAGGACTTCTGTGTTTTCAAGTTCTTTTAAATAAAATTTTTATCTAGAGGAGAGAGGAAGAAGCAAATATAACAAAAACAATAAACGAAAGGAAATGGAAGGCGTTTAAATTCGGATCACAATATATTAAATCAACTACTGAATTATATAAGAATATATAAATATTTAGACTGAGCACAGCAACTTGCTCTTGAAGACATGTGCGCCCCGAGGGGGTGCAAGTGCACCCCCTTGGCTTATGAAAAAAGGGGGAAAAAAGACTGAATCCATAAGAAACTATAGTCCAACAACATTATTCAATTGGAATTTTTCCTGGAGGCACCCCCTCCCTTGCATATAATTCTGAGGGGGCCAATGCTTGAAGATGAACTTAGATCTCATCAATTTGTAATAATTAGTAAATTTATTTATATGCAACCAACAATGCCTGAAATTGCAATATTCTTTTGCGAATTAATTGCACTAATGAAAATTCTTAGGTAATAATTGCTCGTATTTCTACACACCTGCACGCACGTATGTGTGTCTGATATATATTATATATATATGTGTGTATGGGTAAAAATATAAGCAAACAATATATGTTTGTATGTGTGTGTGTCATATTTTTTGTATTCACATTTAGTTAACAAATTTCTTTATTATTCATAGATCATTTCTTTATTTTTATATTTATATATTTTTTTTATTTGATATTTCCTTGTGATTCATAGATCACAAATTTAACTTCATTTTCTACTGCTATGAACACATTTTACTCCTATGTAACCGAAGTGACATAACTATAAAATTTTCAATTTTCGAATTATTCAGTTATTTGAGACACCTTTTTATGCAAATAAGCCACGGCAGTTTGCCATGGTTAGAAGTCAAGAAAGCCGTAAATTCCAAAAGTTTAAAAATTAAGGCTCTGTGGTATATGTGGCGAAACTGTATTTTTCCTCTCCTGAGTAAAATTTACAGTTTTGAATTATGATACTTTCGTCGCAGAGGTGCGATTACCTTTTGCAGAGATTTTTTGCCTAATTTCCAATGGAAAAGTTTCGCAGAAGTTAGAAATTTTACTGATAATGTTGTTATATATTTTTTAATACAATAAAAATTGGATATTACTATATTCGTTTGCTTGGAAGATTCAAATTTACTGGGCACTATATTTCATCACACGTTTTCCCACTAACCCTTAAACCCTTCGACTTGCCCGAATTTTCATTAAAAACTTAAAGAAAACGTTTTAATTTTTTATTTTTTCCCAAAAACCTTCTTTTAGAATTGTGCATTATTTTAAAATTATTGTAAAGGAAAATAAATCATTTTCCTTATTATACGAAGAAAGCAATGTAATACTAATGTTTTATTCAACTCAGTTTTGTATACATTTTCGTGAGGTACATACCATCAGCGCTTTGAGAAAAAACATAGAAGAAATCTTTTTACATTTTACGTTTATGATTTGGGTTAGAATTGGAAGAGAATATAAAGCCGAAGCTTGTTACGGGATTCTCTTCCAAAAAACCTTGAGAATTTTTCTCCATTAACGTATAAAGTTTAAGAATTATGAGAAAGTGAAAGCCTCTAGACAGGTGAAAATCGTTTTCTGGTACGTGTGTGTGTGTGTTACTGACGTACGCGGGTAGTTCATAAGGAGGGCTACATGCTTATAGGGGATATTACAGAAGTACAATTCCGTATATTCATATGAATATACACAGAATTTCGTAGCAATGGGGGATTACAACTCCCATTAACATCCCCCTGTTTACGCCAGTGGTGTGTGTGTGTGTGAATTTATTATATTTTAACTAACAATTCTAGAATCGAGAAAACCAATCAATCAGTAGAGGAAATTAATAAATCCATCAATCAATAGATCAAGAAAATTAATCAATTAATCATAAACAATGGCTATTCGAGGAAACCAAAACTTATTAAACTTTTTCCGAATTTTCAAAATATAGAAATTTACACCTTAAAAGTTGTTCTTAACTTTAAATATAATCGAAACAAAATTTTCCCCTTTTCTTCACCAAGCGTGGTATTTTTCAGATATCTGTGGCCGTAGCAAGATTTTAGCTGGCTCGAAACATGCTGTCGCAAAAATGCTAAAATGGGAAAAAAGTTGTAGCAAAATGCTAAAAAATATTAGTTGCTTTCGCTGTTCCAAGAACCCTATCCATGAAATTATTTATATCAACGATGCTTAACAGGTGCTGTTAAGAATTTTGAAGAGGAAACAAAAAGGAACAAGAAAAGATCGCTGAAGTGCAAAACGGATATTCTGGAATCGAGGAATCCTGTTTTCAGAGAATAAACTGTGGTTAAAAATGCCTGTCGCATTTTCGCGATGGGCAATAATTTTTTCTTCGCATTTTCGAGCAACTCGTCGCATTTTGCGAAAAATGCGACTGCAGCTTAAACCCTGGGTGATAGAGTACAGACTCGAACTGATTCCGATATAAGTTCTAGACCTAAATCAAGTATACTATACTTACGAAAATGCAATTTCGATGCTTTGGGTTTATATGCAACAAACTGAATGACCAACTTCCTGGGGTTTTCCACGGTCATATGCTATGCTTGCATAATATTATACAAATTTACGGCAGGCAAGAAACACATTGAATAAGGGACGAGAATTAAACAGAATTTTAAAAAGGAGCTAAGATACCACCCCTCTTTTTTTCGATTTGCAAAATATGGACTAGCGAGGAAAGGTATCTTCTATAACACACACAAACACACGCCGTAACTGCAAAATGGTTCGACAAGCCGCCCAAACTCTGTGTTTTATATAATAAGACAAAGTCGTTTAAATCCTAAATTTTGGTTAAAGATAAAATACATAGTTACGTGTTAATGAAAAGAAGAAAAAAGGAAGATAATTTTTTTTTTTTTTTTTAAATCTTTCTAATATTTTCTGTTTCTGGTGTACAGGGTGTCTCAGCACCAGGGTTACAAACATCGAGGAGGGATAGGGTACACCTAGACGAACAATATTTGTCATAGAACCTAGGGTCGCAAACCACTCACAGCGCCAGTTCTAAAACCGTCCAGCATGCACAAATAGTGACAACCAGTGCATGAGAAGCGCAAAATGCGATGTCCTAATCATCTATGCACTTGAGCAGCTGACCTGAGTTTTATCTGGTACTTTTCACGCAGTGGTTGTAAATATTTGTGCATGCTGGACGGTTTTAGAACTAGCGCTGTGAGTGGTTTGCGACCCTAGGTTCTATGACAAATATTGTTCGTCTAGGTGTACCCTACCCCTCCTAGATGTTTATAACCCTGGTGCTGAGACACGCTATATACTAAAGAAAATCAGTAGGGGATACAGACTTACATAGCGAGAACTTCTTAAATGTTCGTCAGCAGGTGCCTACTATACTACGTAAGAGTATACGTTCCATCATAATAAGCAAATCATACTGCTAGGCAATAATTCTTAATATTTTCAATATTCTATAAGAAATTCATTGATTTCCTTTGATCAAACATACACAGTGAATTAACTCATATATGAAGACCACTTGGAAAAGTTTCTTATATTATACATTTTCCAATATTTTCCGATATAAACCAAATAAAATACCAGCATTTGATATAAATTGCACAGGTTTATTTCGTGTGAAGATACTGAATACTCCGATCAGACTATAGACGGGAATTTCAAATGTCTACGCCCAACGTTTTTTTGCATCAGAATAGGTCTGTGACGTCAGAAAGAGGGGATAGAGACCCCCCATTGGATATCAAAACGCATTATGTGCTCCAACGCATCATCACATTATTTCTTTTAAAGCTGCTTAAGATCCTAACCATAATTTTTGAATTGTTGCTCAACTGAAATTTAACTATTTAGCGTTTTGATGTCCTCAGTGGCGGATTTATAAAATTGCCGCCCTTAGGCACAGCCTGTACTGCCGCCCCCTCCCTCCTTTACAAAGAAAGGAATATTTGTAAAAAAGAAAGTATATCATACTCTTAGCGTTTCGTATGTAACGGCTATTTTTCATATAATTATTCAAACTAATAAGATACAACTCGAAATTATTGCTACCATAGTCTCCGACTTCGTGGATTTGAGACACTTTTTGAATCCACAATAATTTTAGTATGGATTCTTGGAACCTCCGATTTGATCTGGTTGGTAAAAAAAAAAAAGAATAAGAGCTCGAAACCGCACAGTAACTGTCACAGATATAAAATGCGGCTCATATTGCGCAGAAACCCCATTGCCAACATCGACCATTATTTGGTTTATTTAACCTTTGTTTAATTTACCTTTAATGACGCGTGCAAAACGTTTCCGTTCTGGCTTTTCTCGAAGTCAGAAAGCTAACATCAACAACTAATGTCAATTTCCACGTGTTGATGCCAGATACACCTGCTTCTGGTGGGAAGTATCTGATAGTGTAATGTAAACAAAATGGTCATATTCCTTTGTCTTTCGATTCTATAGTTTATATTTGCAGGCAAGTTAAAGTGGTCGTCTATATATCATCGCTGTTGGGGGAAACAGGACAATAATTAAAAAGAAACATTATTTTCAACATTTTCCAGTTTGTAAAATTTTATTTTTAAACTCTTTGATGCCTCCCCACAAGAAGTGTCGCCCCTAGGCCTGTGCCTTGTATGCCTACTTAGAAATCCGCCACTTTATGTCCTCGTTCTTAACTGGGATTCCGCTTATTTCAAATACATATATTTAGCCTGTTTTACAGCATATTTTTATTTCATAACAGATCAGCAAAATTTGAGCTGATATACGTAGAAAAAACATAAAATAAATATACTTTTACAAGAGGAGATGGGCATGTAGAGGTCGATGCTGGATAGGGTATAAGTGAGGAGAGAGTAAAATAATTAGGAAAACGAAATGTAAGGTTATGTAAAGCAAAACTTTTAGCTGTTATATAGTCAGTAGAAAATGTATAGTTTGTAGCAGGTTTGTGCACAGGATTAAAAAAAAAGGGAAAAAGCTGAGGATGAGGAGGGATTTTTTAGAAAAAATCCTTTTTTATAAGGAATTTTATTTTACAGCTCATAATATTGTTCAAAGGGGTGGATTAACTGCCGAGATCCTCTCCTTGTGCACGGCCTTGTTTTTCGAATACATAATTTTCTTGCACATTCTGAATTGCAACGGTGGGGAAACTCGAAACACCGTTCCTAGTGGCTGGTTTATAATAAATACAGTATGTGAAGTTGGGAATTAAAAAAACACAAAGTACCAGGGAAGAAATTTACATACAAAAGTTTAAACACTGGTAAAAAAGTAGCAAATAGATCACCCAAGCTTTCGGATGCGTCAGCAGTTGTCACTCATCAGAAGGATTTAAACAATTAAGATTATATACAGTTTTAGGCATTACGTGGTAGTACAGCACTAGCGTTTTTCTAGTGCTACATAGTCCCGATTTCGATTCCCAAATTGGAACAGGTTGGTCAAGGTTTGGAGCCCTTGTAAAACTGTGTTCCCCGCCCGCTTGGTAAGTTCCCAATTGAATTTTCGATTCAAAACTTATTAAAAAAACTTTATTTCCAGTTTCCGCATTTACAGCCTGAACTAGAGATAAGTTCCGTGGTGGTAAAATCCATGCCCGTATTCAGAGGGGGAATCTTAGGGACCGCCCCTCCGAAACTAAATTTTTAATGGGACTTGGCTACAGCTTTGCATGCTGGGATTGCATCGATACATGCTGTACAGATTATTGAACCCCCTCCCACTCGCCTAGTGCGCCGTTAATCCGGGTTCGACTCCCAGCAGTGCAAAGAACGCTTACTCAGAGATCTCATAAAGATCGCACTGCTCACTGTAGTCCGGGGTTTGGTTCCCTAGGCCTTAAGAGGTTCGGATTCCTCGGAAAACAGTAGGTCCCGGCGCAGCATGACCACTGTAGTCTTTGAGCCGTAAAACCAAAAAACAAACAAACCCCCTCCCGAAATTAAATAATGGCTACGGTCTTGGCAAAATCGACAGCTAGAAATTACTAAAAATCTGTAGTAGGTGTAACGAAAGTTCATAAATACAATGTACAAATGCTGGCATATACTTGTAGCAGGGCCATACCGAGAACTTTTGTCCTTGAGGCGAAGATTCAAAATGGCGCCCCTCCTTACCCCTCTCGCAGTAAAAAACATCAGTTTTCAACAGTCGCCATTTTAAATTATTAATTATATATTCTTTTTTAATTCGAACACAACGCGTCTGCCTAGATTCGTTATGTACTCCACGTTATCTCACGTGGTGTGCCCCTTCAAGCTTTTAACTTGAGGCAAACGTCTCGTGTGTCACATCCTCGGCACGGCCCTAACTAGTGGCACACATAGCAATGTGCCGTCATGATTTTTCCTACGGTGGCCTAGTGGCATCGCGTTCTTTCATCGCGGTGTTAACTTTAGCTCTATTCCCAGTGAGTATCGTTTTTCAGCTTTCCGTAATCCGAGGTTTGGTTTTCTGGGTCTCAGAAGCTTGGTCTCCTCGGGAACCTGCAGATTCCGAAGCAACATGAACTTAGTTGTCCTTAAAAACAGAAGCGAACCAAAAACCAGCCCTCATGATTTCATCGTTAAATGATTGCCGCTCGGTTTCGTGGGTAGCGGGTCTTCTCACTTAACATATTCGACGGTCACGGGAGCAATAAAAATAGCATCGATTAAAAATACTTTGCAATTATTTTTAAGAAAATATCATCATCGTTTTAAAATGAGGGATAATTGTTCATCGTTGTACGTTTAACGAACGAGTACGATACTTCCCCAGAAAGTAAATATACCCATATTGTGCGTTGCATAATAACGCGCAGTTTTGGGTGCATTTGAATGTTTTTTACACTGCTCCGCTATTTATACGGGGCTGCCTCATACAGCGGGAGATACAAATGGCCGAATATATTCGCTAAAATATATAAAATTTGGAATAGGCGATATAGAAATGTATCTCTGAGGCCCGTGGGTCACAATTTGGGAAACAATTATTGGGAATCCATAAATAAATTGAATGCAATTCATCGAACAAATGAAGAACATTAAGAATTTCATTCAAGTGTAAATTTCTACATCCGTTTATTTAACGCGTTTCAATCAAGGTCAGAAAAACAGTTAGGAAGGCATTCGTGGAAAGTCAGGACTGATTTACACGTGACAATTTTATCACATTGAAAAACCTGTTTCATTTTTTTAGGTTAAACCCACTAGCAGGAGAAAGTTTACAGTTTCCCTTTCAGTATATAAAAAAGATAATTTATAAGCTATATAAAGAATGGCAAGGAGGGATTAGTCACGTTCAGATATTAGGAGAAGCAAATAAAACATTGTAATTTGCTTGAAAAATGGTGATTCTGATACTTAAACGAAAAAAGCATCTAACCATCATTACGTCCCAAGACTTCTTTCAGAATCATTTGGAATGGAAGTACAGCTTAAAATCATACATAATCAGAGTAAAAGGTAGAAGCAAATAAAACTATGGCTAAATTTGGCGATCATAAAAAAACCGTCCAGCACTCGGCGAGAGTAATTTTGCTGTAATCTTAGTTAAGAAATCCATGCATTTAGGATATTTTGGTGTGAAAATATTTTTTGCTTGTCTTCTCGTTTAAGATGCTGGCCTAATGGCCTCCAAGTTATTTTTATATTCTATTGTCCGTAATTATTAACTTTGGCTTCCAAATGTTCAAAAAACTATAATTCTGGCCTCCAAATGTTCAAAAAACTATAATTTTGTCAAATAGATAATATGTTTAAAAATAAAGCAAATTATTATAAGTTTTTCGTAATCAGGCTAAGAAAAATAAAAGTATTTTGTAATCGTTTCTGATTTTAAAAAAAGAAAAAATAAAAAAAAGAAGGGGAGGGACGAATAGACGTAGAGTTTTCAAAATTATTAGGTTGAGGCAAACCAAATATTATATACATATTTAGACATTACATGTAAGATTTCAATTTATTTTAAATTATTAGGGGAGATGGGGAGACTCGTGCCCATATAAATATTACGCCTTTGCATGAAGTCGTTACTGGCTTGAAAGTGAACTCTATAAGAAGTTTTACATATAATTTGACTTATAGGCTTGTACGTTTATAAACGTACAAGCCTACATAAATTCGAATTCGAACTCACCTACCAAATGCATATAAGTCCTCAATACGTCTCTGAGAAAACGAAGGGACACACGGTTTCTTTTAACTTTAATAATTATTTTCCTAATATATATAGGAGATGATACTAACTGCATGATACCATTGCTTTATAATGTATAGAAAAATTCTCTAGAAATGTTATGTCGAAAAAGAAAAATCCCTACAGCGTCTTGACTATTGCATTATTTTTTTTTAAATCTTTTGTAAATTACATTAAACCAAAGACGAAATTCTGTTAGTTTTGGTAGTTACTCCGTTTGATTTGCAATAGACCAGCGGTTCTTCAACGGGGGTCCGCAAAACCCTATTAGGGTGTCCGCGAGACCCTCTCAGTATTCCACAAAAGTTCGGAAAAGTATTAAGACACGAGCATTTACTCTTTAATGCTAAGAATAAATTATGAGGGAACGAAAAATTCCTTCCTTAAATGGTGAAAATCAGTGATAAAACACTTAAAATAAATATGTGTGATGCAAATTTGGGGCGTTAAACTTTGAGTTAATTCTTGGGGGTCCGCGAGGGCGAATAATCTCTGACGGGGGTCCACGAGGGTGAATAATCTTTGACGGGGGGGGGTCCGCGGTCTAGGAAAGTTAAAGAACCACTGCAATAGATGATTAAATTCAGAAAAACGGTTGTCTCTATTCTCCTTTTCACGTATTTCTAAAAGTTTCGATTTCTGTGTCAAATAATAACACAGTTTCGAAAGAGTCAACCCTTTTTAAAAAAAAAAAGTAGTACCATTTGGGTTATAGTTTTTATTTCGTTAATATTTTATCTAAAACATCTAATAAATATAACTAAATATATTATGTTTAAATGTGTATTTTCTTACTGCAAGTCTTAAATATACATATGATTAAAGTAAGTATATTCCCGTGTGCATGTCACCACTCGCAGTAGCAGGTTTAGCCGATGTGTTCCATTTTCCGTCACAGCAAATCTGATCGCCCAAAATTCTGTCAGTTATTTTTTCTTTTCCCGTTGTCAGACAATTTTTGTTTTGGGTGAAGACCGCACGCTCGTAAGAATTTGCCATCTGGTTCGAGATAAAATCGCCGTAATATTTGATAAGATACCATATGGTTAAGGTTTCTAAGCGCCTTTTCCAATGTTTTTCGTTCCTAAACAGCCAAAACATGGGAGCGGTTTTAGTCCGGGGTCATCTCGACCGTCCTTAAACTCTTGAACAACAGATACGTAACTAATATTTTAGAGATTTCTATGCGAAGGCTGATGGAAAAGAAAGGGGACAACAGGAGGAGGGTTTGGATATGGGTGCCGCACTAACAAGAGCCCTCGCATCATTGGCCCTGCTGAAAAAAGCCAAATGAGTTTATTTCCTACAGTTTCGATCCCTTAAACGGTGATACCACCTTCAGGGATAAACAGGTTTAAGATCTTGTTTATGTAAACACCGCACCTCAATCACTTTCCCCGTAAGGACGGTGCAATATGGGTCAAACTGTACGGTTTCGGGTCTATTGGACGTCAGCCCTTCCCGAACTGAAGAAGGTCACTGGGGTATACGCAAGGCCGTGGTACAGCAGAGACCTAGACTCCGTATAGCCTTATAAAACCCTATTGATGTGTACATCGAGGGAAGGGGAAAGGCAAGGCAACAAGGGGGCGAGGAACGAGTGGGGGATATGGGTGGCTCTGCACCAAACGCAGCTCCCTCCACTGTAAAGGAGAAACCTTTTCATAACTTTCCTCGATGATGACGTGTTTATTCGTGAAGAAGTTGTGACCTGACCTTAGAGTTTGTCTCGAAGTTGGTTCTCTTCGCATCGAAGAGTCAAACTAATGATAAATGATAAATATAGCTAAAATAACAAATTACGGGTCCACCCTTGCAACATTTTCTCTAGTTTCACTAATGATAGCCATGTGTTTGTTTTGGCAAAGTGTTATCTCAGAAGGCATAATTGGCAATATGCCGTGATTGCTTCATTTAAAAATTAACAGGACAGGTTTTTCAAGCACCTCTACCCGCTTTTTATTGTTCGTACTTTGTTTTCCGAAATATGAGAAGCCTTAGGCGTTTCACTAAAACCACAGAAAGACCCATGTTTATAAATGCCCGTGACATTTTTCCACCAGACAGTGCCAAAATTGAGAGACTTTAACTTTTATTTCTTAGTCGAATGATTTCAGAAACCACGTGTCATAGTCAATTAACCGTCGCGACGTTACAAATAAGGAAGTTTAAAGATTACGAAACATTGCCTTTGCAAAGCAATGTCGCGATTGCTTGATAATTGCAAGTTTGAAATACTCGCTGACAGAAATTCAAAAGAAAAGGCACAACAACGCAATAAACTTACATAATTAGTCATTATATTACTGTATTCTAGCTGTTTTGTTTTAGGCATTGAATAAGTATCTTTATGTGCAGAAAGAGCTCATTAACCATTACTTATATGTTTAATATTAATCCATAATTTGTTCAAAAAATAAAACAGAGGTACTTTTTTTTTCGGAACCCTCAGTTTGAATTTCGTTTCAGTCAGTAACGGACGGGCGGTGCGACCGGTGCCGTCGCACTAGGTGTCAAATCAAGAGGGGCGGCAAAATGGCCTAACGACCCTGAAGTGCAGACAAAGTTAAACCCAATTTGATCATCTAAGCAGCGGCGGATTTACCAATAGGCTGAGTTATGGACGCACATATGAGTACTTTCGGGGGGGATTATTACCTCCTTCTCATAGCTGTCAAGAATTTTAGTGAATGTACAAGATTCCAAAATGCTACAAAAATAATTGATACTGCTTGACAATTAGTAATGAGCTAAAAAGTACCTTATTTTAAAATGTGACTGTAAATCTTTTGAAAGTAAATGCATAGCAGAATCGGGCAAATCAAATTTTTAAACGGCTAGGAGGGGGGAGATTGAGCTCCCTCCCCCGCATATAGGTGCCCATGGGCAGAGTAGGCAGAAACCTAGGATGGCAAATTTTCGAAGAAAGTTTGGGGAAAAAGAAGCTGGAGAAGGCAGGGTTGAATTTTTGGCATCCAATTGAATTATTAATTTTTAATTCTTTTACATTTACAAGGGAAGAGCCCGAGCTGGACGATGATTTTAATGTAGAGTGGTCTCATTCGAAAGCTCTCAAAAATTGTTAGACACGTATTCGAGCGTTTTTCAGAGTGGGCCTTAATTTTGATGCCAGGGGCCAAAGAAGGACAAAATTAGGGGCATTTTCGAAGATTTCAAACGGCTGTATCTCGGTTAAAATTTAGAGCTAAAAATTAAGTTTTGATGCATTGTATGCATCTTTCAAATATATCGAATATATGTTTCAGGATTTTTCGGATAAAACATTATTGAATCTAATTTTTCAATTCTGAACATCGCCTCTATTATTGATATCCATTAAAAGACTTATTAGCAATTCGGCGAAATCATTGGCGATATTTCCAGAAAGATGTTGAAAAGCAGTTTGCTGTTATCATTATCTCATCTGAACCTGTAAGAGTAGAGTTACATTTTACGGAAAACTCAGTGACTAACATTTGCATTTTTTCTGCATATTCTTGCAGTAAAATTTAACATGTATTACTTGATCAGAATAAAAAATTATCCGATTTTTTTTTATATTTTTGAGAAATCTGTTTTTGTTTTTGTAAGTAACAAATATTCACTTTCGCTAACGTTCTTTGCAACTAAAGTCATAATAATTGTCAAGACGTTATAATTTCCTACACAAGTTTTCTGTAACTTAATATCAATCTGAATAAAACGTATAAACGTAGTTCATATCGTTCAAACACACATATACATTACTCATATACAACATGCTCATCCTATAATATAACAACATAAAAAAAATGAAAATTATTTTTGGAGAACAATGCAATCCTTCTTGTACTATTCGAAAGAAACGAGCTATCCAAGATGGAGAAAGTAGTACACTCTAACGCAGTGACGCACCCACGGGGGGGGGAGGAGCGATGGGGCCCAGGATCCAAGGGCCAGGCCTTGGGCTGACCAAACGGAAAAATTATTTTGATATTGCTCTTGAAAAAAAAATGCACAGAATACAACTGCCTTACTAATTAATATAACAGTTCAAAAAGGTTATTGATGTTAACCCCCTTCCCCCCACACCTACACATCTTTGAACAAATTCTGTGTGCCACTGACCCCCCCATTCGGAAAATTCTGGGTGACCCACTGTTCTTACGCAAGGTAGTTTTTGGGGTATTACGAATGCAAGTTATTGAACGAAGATTTTAATCTTCGCAAGAAAAGATATTAAATGATTACAAACAATAAATTCACGATATTTCCCATGAGCAGTAAGATCTTCCATTATTAATTTGTATCCTTAATGCATAAATTTATATTTCAACCTCCTTTTATATGTTTCATGCATATTCAATAATACAAACGCAAACAGCCAGCTTTCTAGAAAGATCGCCATTGATTTCACCAAACTGCCAAGAAGTCTTTCGATAAATAGCAGTAATAGAGGCGATATCCAAAATTACAAAATAACATTTAATAATGTTTTATCCGAAAAATCCTGAAACAAGTATTCGATATATTTGAAAGATGCATATAATGCGTCAAAACTTAATTTTTAGCTCTAAATTTTAACCGAGATACAGCCGTTTGAAATCTTCGAAAATGCCCCTAATTTTGCCCTTCTTTGGCCCCTGACATCTATATTAAGGCGTATGCTGAAAAACGCTCCAATATATGTCTAACAATTTTTTGAGAGCTTTCAAATGAGACCACTCCCATTAAAATTGGCGTCGTCCAGCTCGGGCCCTTCCCTTCGTTAAAGGAGTAGGCATTGGCAAAGGGGTAGATGCCATGGGCATCGCCTTGGAAAAGCTCCAAAGGCACCAAATTCGCGAATACTTATGAATTTGAAATAAGCACCACGGGCGTCAAATGAAGAATTTGACAAATGCGACGAATTTCTGCTATTGCTCTAGTAACGTTTGGTAAGAATAGTAATGTGATTGTTTTGTAGGTGTATACAGGGTGATTCAGAACTAATGGAACAAACTGAAAGGGGTGGTAAAGGACGTCAAATAAGCTAGATTTAACGGGATTGCAATGCCCAAACGTGAAGCGCACGTTTTGGCCATAAATTCCCGAATTGCATAAATTTGGCCATGGGAAGTTCTTTTTGACCATAGTAAGTGGTGGAATGTTTTCTAATATAAGCAAAGCTGGAACGGCAAATTTTGTTACATGATTAACTAATGTGGATGCAAATAATAGCAGCCCTATAGTTCCAGAACGGCTCATTTTCGGACATTGTTTCACTGGACCAAAGTTGTTTCTTTTGTTCTCCTTCACCTATGGGCGGATTTACCATTTTGCCGCCTCTTCTTACCCGTACCCACAATCAGTGGTAAGAACATAAAAATTGATACATTCAATATACGCCAAAAACTTTTATATTGACAATAAATATGTTGAAAAACACACTCATAAATTGAAACATAAACATTAAACAATATTAACTTATATTGAAGTATTATTTCTTCTTGGTATATAATAAATCAAATTCAATTTTATTGAAATAAATTTTAATTTTAGCAAAAAGATACAAGCCTATCGAACATTGGTATTTAAATGGGAAGATATCCA
>QLNU02015360.1:117804050-117821386 GCA_006491805.2 Dysdera silvatica | reverse complement strand
ATCCGGGATGAGGATAGAGTCTCTTTTTCTCCTAAACAAAAATAGCTCTAGTTTGAGCTACTAATACGTGGGTGTCAAATTTATTTGTAATAGTTATGAAATGTATAAAACGTTTAACGTAGTTGGTTGGTCGGTTGATTGTATTTTTATGGCGCAAGGACAGCTAGGGTTATTCCGCGCCAACCAAAGTGAGATTGTACATACGATTTAAAATAAATATAAAAAACATAAAGGAGAAGGTCATTAAAGTACAATCAAACAAAAACGCTAGCGTAAAATCAAATGAGATGGGAGAAGCCAATGAGAGATAAAAAGTTAAAAGTTAGTTCATGGTTAAAAAAGTCACATAAAATATCACGAAAGGTAAAACTATTTTGATTAAAAGCTGACGTTTAACGTACAAAATATTGAAATTTGTAAAATATACAATACATGAAAATAATAATAATAATAATTTTTATTATTATTAAATTAATAAGCGCTTGAATATATAGTATATCGAGTGCGATGAAAATGTGATGTGAGCATCAACAAAATATAAATTTTATTCTGTAAAAATAATATTAAAACAATATTAATAATAATAATAAAAACTAGTGAACTGGTAAACACTTAAGCGCGATGTAATATACGAGAATAGCACAAAAGAAATTTATATAAGGCAAATATTTGTATAAAATAGTTATTTTTAAATCTTAAAAAAATCGTAGATAGATGTAAAGCTTAGTCGATATAGATTTTATTGAGTAAAAATGCGTGTTCTAAAGAAAATATTAAAACACTTTTTGTTAAAATGCTTCACCCGCCGCTATGCACAGTCTCTTCCTGCATATCAACAATAGTTAGAAATTTGCTGATACATAGTAAAAAAAAAAAAAAAAATTCTTACCTACAAAAGTAATTAGTTCTTGATTACTTTCGTGTAATTGACATCTTTCATATTTTGGAATGTGTGCGCGGATTCAAATGTTTAGAAATGACGTTTATGCTATACAGAGAAACTATATCTCCTTAATTTTGTTTGAGGTTTACTAGGCTCAATACCCATGCACTAAAATAGAAGATATATTTATCGCCTTGTAATAGAGATACCGGGTTACCAAGTAAATATGAGCGGGTGCAGAGATAGCAGGTGCAAAAATATACGCTACTATATTTATTCCTTTGGTTAATTAGTTTAAATAGTTTCCAAGACAGAACTAAATCAGAAACTGTAATATTTATCCCTATTAAAATAATATTTCACTTTTGGTTCTGTAATTTTCTTCGAAGGGATGGGATTAGCAGTTCACATGTAAGATTTCTACCAGTTACTTAAAAATTTCTCATTTAAATAATCTGGTTTTATAAAATGGAATAGTTTAGCTTTAAAATATATTAAATAAAATGCGTTCTTTTCAAAGAAATCATTCTTAAAAATATATTTCAACGTATGTACCATTTGTCTAAATTTAGCTAAACCCCTTACTGGAATATTAACCTTACGCCTTTATCACCCCAAAAAAAGAACTATAGTTATAAAACACGGTTGTCCAACCTTTTTTGTGCCATGGTCATAAAAATTTTCACAGATCTCGCGAGCCAAAGGTTTCGTGTAGAAAAAAAAAAATAAACGAAGTCCCTCTTTCCGAGTTCCTCTGTTTGTATATTTGCGATGAGAAAAAGGATCACCCATGCTGTTCCCGCAGTTTTTCCGCATTTTTGGAATAGTTTTTATTCCAAGCAGTTGTCGGAGGGCCGAATTGTGGCCCGCGGGCCGTATGTTAGATAACCCTGTTATAAGATAAAGCTTGCCATTCTCCTGCTTCGGCACTAGAGCCGTGGGCTTTGCTGCTTCAATTTTATCATTGCAGTGGAAGTAACATAACAGGAACAAATGGACCGTAGCAATTACAGGAAACAACGTTCTTATACATCATGATCCAGATAGCCAAATTTGGCTTATCTTAGATAACGAACGCCTAGATAACCTCCTAAATTAAAGCTGGACAATCTCCTAGATATCGTGCGAGAACAACAAATGGCAAAAAACAAATCCGTTTTATTTATGGCTTCTGAAAGTTCAAAACCCGATTTCTTCTAAAGGCGCATAATTAGTTGGGGCCTGTATCAATGGCGGCTCGTTTCGCAAAGTTCGTTTCGTTCCGCTTGTCGTAAGAGTCAGTTTTAAGATTATTCGGTCAGCGAACGTCGCCGACAGAAGGGCTCGTTCCAACTCTTGTTTTTGCGAGTCTTTTGTCAATATGGAGAAGTCCCCCGGATGCGAGTCGGTTCAACACACTCCCATCTCAACCATAATAACCCGTTGATCGTAATCGCGGGATTCTCTTCATCCGAAGCCTTTCACTCTTTTCTGCCGTGCTATCGACCTTGCCCTTGACCTGCGTAAAGCAACAGCCGGCTAACGACTCAAATCAAACAACAAAAAGCAGATGAAAACTACTGTTTAGAACTTGCTTTCTTTTTTCTCTCACCCCCCCTCTCCTCCTTTTTTATTACTACAAGGAGATGATCCAACGTTTCCTTGGTTTTTTTTTATAGCACTCCGGAAAACAAACGGCCTTTAGATTCCTTCGAAGGAGATATATGGAGACGGAGCTGGAGAGAAAGTAGGAATTGAAATGGACCGAGTTTTTAAGGAGGTCACTTTCCTTTCTGGGCCAGTCAGTTACTTCACTACAACCTTAGATACCTGGTAAAAGTTTAAGCTATATAGTTTTGTTGCTACTTCCTTTTTTGTGGAGTTTTATTCTACATTTCCTTCCTTTTTATTGTTTCAAGGTAGTGGGGTATCGATTACTGGAATTCGTCGGGTTTAAACCTGATTCCAATAATCAATAGTTTATATAATCACGGGCGCCGTTAGCGGTGGGGGGGGGGGCATGTTGGTATTAGGGTTCCATGTCCCCCTCCAATTTCAAACAAAATGCCTTCTACTGGTATATTATTCCCCCCAATATTTTCATCCCATCGGCGCCCACGTATATAATCAAACGCTCTCATAAATATCAAGTAAAACAGAAAAAGGTCTCATAAAAACGCACAGTGTATATTTTTTCTGCAGAATGAATCGGTTGAATCGATGGCAGTTCATTCAGATATCGACAGTACTGTTTTCGTGATAGCGACGATGACCGCTTTCTTGCTGTTAAGAAAGATTACAATAAGTGACGTCATACTCTGGGTATTTCATTTTAAAATGTAATATATTTCACATATAGGAAGTGACAAGTTTCGTAAAAGCAAGGGAAGTCGTTATTGTGTGACTATCTGTGGTTTTAGGGCTCATTTGCGTTGAGCGAAAGGAAATAATCAAAATCACTATTCTGTACTTTAAATTTATAAGTAAAATTAATGAAATTTCCTGAAGAAAGCCAGCGAAGCCTGGTTGAAATGTTCATCATGATTAAATTTAGCTTTATACACAAATATAACGTCGTAAAAAAAGTTCTACTTGAAATTAATGAAATTCATGAAATGGAGAATCTTTTCCAACTATAATCTCAGTACTATTATAAGGCATTCTAGGAAGATTATTCGCAGAGACTGTTGAAAATCATGCCTTTTTTTTAAAAAAACAAACTCACATATATGGGTATTAAAGAAAATAGTGCTTGGGTGATGTGTCATCGAAATACCGCATGCCTTTTTTCCGGAATTAAAAAAAGCGAAGTGGCAGACTTTCGTTTCAATGTCTCATTCATAAAATGAAAGGCATAATTTGCCCTTAAAACGCTTTCATCATCGAATGGGTCATAAAACGAGCGTTTTAGCAGAAATCCTGGATGAAAGCACCGATCCGAAAATTTCCTCATTTGGTGCACGCAGATCAATCAAAACAGGGAAAAACATAGGATCAGCTTGACCACGAAATCTTAACCCCTTCCTGCCAACGTGCAGCAAATCTACAGAAGACTCCTTTGCGCGTTTTTCGTTAATCTTCTGGACATGGTGGCTCGATCATGTGTGTCTAGGACGCTCAACTTCCATCATCTTGGGATAATGGCCGTTCAACTCCTTGAAGATGACGTTGAAGCACCAATCAAGCTTGAAATGGACCTTTTTTCTCAACCTGTTGATTTCCTTCGTCATGGTTTCCTGATCAAAGCCGATCGGGCTTCTGCCTCGTTTGGCAATTCCGCTTCTGACCTCACCCACTGACATAATAGTCTATCTTCGTATGCATTGCATAATTTCCATGTAGCTACCATGAATATGGGAAATTTCTTCACAAAATTCAAGCGTTATAGATTACTTCAATTGGCTATTTTTTATGATGCTCCCACTGGACGACGAAACACACTTCTTATGATTTCTTGTCGTTCATCTAATACTCATTTTTATGTCCCCCAACAATTATTTTCATTTTTATATACCTATCCTTTTCGCCATTAAGCCTCGGTAAAATTCTTTAATGCAAGTCAAACCATACAGACGGAGGTAGAATGATAGTAGAAACAAAAAGAATGGGAAATTCACATTGGCGTACGCAGGGGGTGTTGATGGGGGTTGTAACCCCCCATTGCAATGAAATTTTGTATATTTAACATAGGAATATGTGAGTTGTAGCTCTGTGACCCTCCATTGAGCCTATAGCCCCCCCCCACTTACGAATTTTCTCCGTACGCCTATGGAAATTCATATGTATATCTACGTATCAAATTAATTTTTCTTATAAAGTACGATAATTAGATAGAGTTCGCGTCATGAATACACACACACACACACATATTTCACGCATCACTAAAAAATAATATCTGCAATGCTGATAGTTGCACAGTATTACAGTGGTTGCGCTAGGTCTGACATAATGTTCAGTGACTGTAACGCTTCAGTGCAGAAGAGTCTTTTTCTTGTGTTTTCATTCCGTAGAGAAAGAAAAGCAGCCCACTATGCCACTGCTCCCAAGGCAGTCATCGATGAAATGAAGTTTGGGAGCCAGACTTCTTCTGCCTCTGGGCAGTTTTCTACATAAAAGTAGAAAACAACAGGTAAGTAGAGTTACCTTGTGGATGCCTTCACTCAAGTGTGATGAGATAAGGATCAATAAAATTTAAACTTCTACGTTTCTGCGAGGCTTGACAAATGCTGCGAATCTAATAAGAATTAGAAGAAGAAAAAAAATAATAAATAAACAGTAAAAGAGAGGAAATACGCGGTATTTCCCCCCCCTCAAATTTTGCCAGTCATCTTCTGCCTACTATATCTTATCTTGGTACACCATTTTGGCAGCGCGTGCCGAATTGTTTCCATTCGGCGTTCATTTCGTTTCATTCTTTGGACTTAGCGAAGCGTACAATAAATATTCCTTTGTCCAAAACTTTCCACTTGTTGGCATTCGGTAGTTAGGACACAAACCCATCATTCCTACACCGAGTATCGGGTGTAATAGTTGAAAAGTCCGGACATGGTGGCAGCAATACAAGGAAATTGTAAATTTTCGGCATTTATCTACCTCTTTTTCCCTCATTGCTTATAAAATAAATGCGTTAATTTATCATCTGTTTTGTAATGAAATGTTCATCAATATAAAATTGGAAAAGTAATTTCTAAAATAAACGAAATTAGTTATGATTATTTGCAAGCTTAATTTGTAACGTGACTGCATTTAACGATGTTCTCAAATTCTGCGTATGAAATTTAACGTAAGACTTAACAAAGTAATTACATAGTTTAATGTTTTCCAATATTTTATAATTTTAATATGAGAGCTTCGGTTTATTGCAAGAATTCAAAATATTTCTCTGCAAAATATTATTGTTTATTCACTATTGAATAAAAATTCATGCACCAGAAAACATTCTTCTTAGTTTCAATACTTTAGTATATTGCGTAGTGTCATGAAAAGTGCTATGTATCGTTTAGCCTAAATTTCTATTAAATTTAACTATACGAAAATAACAAACTTTCTGCGTTTATGGGATAATAAACGAAGTTAAAAGTTATGAAATAATTTTAAATGAGAAATATATATATATGCGTGTGTGTGTGTGTGCTTGTGTCCAGAGGGGATCTTATGAATCGGTCTCCGCACCTGAAATTAGATTTAAAATAGGATCACAAAAACACGTATATGTATTTACTTGCCCAATCTTTAAACAGAAGAGAAAGAAACTTTCAAACCTTGAATAATTATCAAAATTATGACTACAAAGATCTCATAAAGACCACTAATTTGAGAATATTTAAAGAAAAATATAGACAACATTTTCTTTAAACGTGGGGGACGTTATAAAAAATTAAATTTTGATGGGAAAAACTAAGTAAAAATTTCCAATGATGTTTGAAAGGGGAACAAATGGTATTTTCTTATTCATTTTTGTATTATGCATTTGTATTTCGTTTTTCCGATAAAGGTGATATAACGTTATTTTTTATTCCATTTTTACTTCTATAATTTCTTCCTGTAAGTATATACTTGCCAGTTATTGTAATTTAAAAAGCTATTGCAAAAAATATAAAAATCTGTTTTTGAACACAAAACGTGGCTTTTCTAATTAATAAATGTCAAATGAAACTTCAAGTGAACACCAATTTTTAAGAAAAGCGTGACTTATATATTTTCTATACTTTCGTACCATGATTAGTATTCATACCCGACATAAATTCTACGTTAATGGATGGCACAGTTTATCATGGGGGACAGTTATTTTTCGAAAATGTTTGTATACTTTCGTAATAGCTGAATATTCCGTTTAGAGGAATAAATGGATCATAATAGATGTTAATTCAAGACCTCCTAACGCAATGGAAACACTTTTACAATGTGACTAATTTTTTCCCCAACACATGCGGATTGCTACAGATTCTTGCTATAACTCCGATTTCTACTGCAACGGCAGAATGAACATTTTCATCATTACAGCGACGATTGAAAACATATATAAGAAATTCAACGGGAGAAAATAGACTAAATGGATTAGCAGTTTTGGCTACTCATCGCAATATTGATGTGCAATCGGACGAAATTATAAATCAATTTATTAAATCTGAAAGGCGGGCTAATTTTTGATAAGGTGCGTGTAAATCTGAGTCTCTCTTTATATAAAAGGGGAGATACCTCAGTTTATTGATTTTTATTTCAGTTTGAACTCTTTCATTGCGTTACAAAGCTCAGATCCTCTACTGAAAATGTTCTTGTATTTGCATATTTGTATATATATGTTGCAATAATATTGATACATGATATTTCATATATACATATTCTTTAAATCGAACAGTAGGTACATGCTCTGATTGTATCAATTTGTGCCGTAAAATTTTTTGAACCCCCTCCAAATTAAATACTGGCTACAGCCTTGTATATATACATAGAACTTCTTAAAAATTTATATAATTCAGCAGAAGCTGTTGTGTAATATGGCAACTCTCATAAAATAATCAGAAACGCTGAAGTAGCATAACATGACCTCAGCAGAAAGCTTTCAAAGATAAAAAACCCTTAAATTTTTTTTAAAGTTAAGCGATTTTCATATAAAACATGTATACTAAAAATTGCATGTATTTTGCAGTTTCACATGCATAGTAATTTTGCGATTTTAGTTTTGCGAATACTAGCTTGGGAAATATTAGTTTTAAAGTATAATTTGCATGCGTGCGTACACTCACAAGCAGAGTTAAGCGCATGCCCACACATGCACATATAATGAATTTATACGTGTTTTTTTTTCTTGTTTATGAGCAAACGTTTAGTTTATTCAATTCTCTATTGATGAGGAGTGTATTGTAATTCAGGTTCCACAATTAAATATTTTATTGTCTATTATTGCTACGTGCAAGGGAATAAAAAATATATGTCAAATTTATGTTCTTTCCATAAGCACAATTTCAAATTACCAAGACGCCGAGATCAACATAGGATTCTGCTGATAGGTGGCACCATCCCGTCAAAATATTTCATGATAACGGAATCGCCTCTATTCAGTTCTTATCATATTGATCTCTACGGTAATTATATTTCGACGTCTTTATATACTTTTCACTATATCTGATCTAATACGTTCATTCTCTTTAAAGGAATTGGCAGGCACTAAGAGACGCAAGCTGAGTATTATGACATACTAACACAATCCTTCAGTACTACAGACCTCGAATCTGAAGGAATTTGCGCGATGAAGAGGAGGTGTACCAAATGAGGTGTGACCATGTTGCAGTGTCTATGTCTAAAAGAATCAGCAAGCACATCGAAAGGCAGGAAGAATCCAATCTCCAGCGCGTGGTGAAGCGTTAAGATAACGAGGATTCTGAGTTCGTGCTTTTCACTTCGGTTTCTTTTTCTCAGCTCTTAAAGACTCGTTCTTTTTTCTTTGAAGTGTTTTTGCCATCCGACCATTGACCAGGAGTTGGAGTTCATCTTTCGAGTTCACCGTTTGCTCGTCCGGGGGAATGTACTTGCTGGCAACTTTATCAAATCCGGCCAACCTGCATCCGTAGCATACAAGAGCTCAACCCCTTTGAAACGTCCATACCGTGACCGGGTATTCCGCGTCATGCATTGCCAACTAGCTGTTTCTTTTCGTTGTTTCAGACCATATCGCTTGGGGTCGGATTCAAATGAACTCGTCGCATGCCACTGATAATTCTGATGCGGTAATGAACGACTCATTCTGGGGAAAAAAAATCAGAATTATAGGTGAAAATTTTGATGCTTGGTAATACGGTTAATATTTAATATCGCGATTTAACTCTTCTTTTCTATATTTCCCAGATCGTTTTAGGAGAGTGGAGATAGTAAGCAAAAGAATTTTGGCGTGGAATTAAATTATGCTCATAAAACACGCCACCACGTGGCAATAATATCATCTCGATATTGCGTGTACTAACAACAGTGATAAAACTATATAAAATTAATATTTGCTACGTAGATGAATTCATCACTCATATAATTATCACACATTAGCAGTATCATACACTTTAGTATAATTAAATTTCAAGTTATAATTTAAATTCAGTATATTGTATAGCTGTACTGATGTTGAATCGTACTGCTATCACTCATAATAGCCGTGTGGATTGGTAACTTTTCAATAAAATTATCCATATGTTCATATTTGTTGCATTTCTTTCAAGCGAATGGGTTGTTTTAGAGAGAAAGAGGAGTATGTTCCAACCTTTATTTATATGCCTCTATTTGTGTTATCCAGTGATACAAATTTCTTCTTAACCATGATCGTAAAAACACATAATTCCCAATAAAAATATTTAGCTTGAACTTGTTTCCAGGAAGAGTCTATGACTAACGGATATGGCGTTAAAGTTTGGATATTGAATTGTAATATTAATGAACGAATAGTTCATAAATACCACTTCATTATAATGTCTCGCAAAACACAAGGAAAGCTCATTATTGCGCAAATTTCTTTGGCAAAAAAAATTATTTATTTTTTGGAAATGAGTTGTCATTGTTTCCAATTTAAGTTTAAAATTCCACTAGAGATCAATCAACGAAAGTTAAAAGGATGCTGTTTCTTCAAAAAAAAAAAAAAAGTACTAAAAATGTATAATTTCATTGATGAAAAATTGGCGAATTTTCAACTCCAAGTCAGGTTAAATAATTTAAACAAAAATAACTACGTGTTTATCGCCTATGAGAATTTGTTTAATAATACGAAAAACTCGATGATGTTTCGACCAGGCACACGTGGTGGTCTTCATCGGGAGGAACATTGTATTTAGGTAGGTATTTCTTTTTTTTAAATGTCGAACGGATTGCATAGGAAGGTGATATTCATTTCAGGTTATAAGTACATGACCCACTCTGGTTGCAGTTTTAAATTTGGTGGTGAAGATGTAATAAACCGATACACGCAATTATTACGCAAATTAACCCGTGGAGGAAATATTTTACAGCAGCTGAGATGATGGGCCCAAGTCGGAAGCTAGCTTTCGGACGTCCCAGGGAGGTGAACATAAACGGGAGTGAACGTCCTCCTTAGTGACGGCCGCTGACCTACGGCAAGCTCTGACGAAGCGCGTCCCTACTCTCAGACCGTTACCTATAGGACTGGTGCTGGATGTAAAGGTCGTTGCCGGCATTTGCGTTTAGTGTTCTACTGGGCTGTACTACACTGAACTGCATTCACCTCCCCACATCGTCTTCAATTTCTTTTTAAAAGGTTCTTCTACTTTTATTTTGTAGGGACCCTCACCTTTCCTCATAGCACGAACTGCACCAAACTTTCTCTTTTTACCCGGTGGCCCAACATCGGAATGCAGCAAAACTGGTCTAGAAGCTGGTACTTCAAAGTTCGGAGAACCCTTCTGTTGTAGTCTTCTCCGCCATCGGTCCGTTCACATTTCGTATGCGTCTGTTTTTGAGGGATGAAACACTAGAATGGACTGGAGCTCTGTCGAAAGGGGTGAATCAACGAAAAAACCTAAAGAAACCCTAGAAGTCGTTTATTCCTAATAATGGTCATGTACTTGAGCCAAATAATAGACTACTCGAAGAGTACTGAGACATTTCCTAGAAACTTTTACTCTTCTTTTTTTTTATGGGGACTCAAATTACGCAGTTTTCCTTTTAGTATTTAGTATTTGTGCTCAACTAGAGGGGCGAACTACTAAAGTAAATTTATCTTAACAAAAAATTGCAGAAATAATAAAAAAGTACCACATTTTTGTAGTTAATTATGTATTTACTATTAAAAAAAAATGGTTTCATACTAATTTAAAAAATGATTGAAATTTTTGACGATACCGCAACGGTGTTTTCCCTTAATAAACCGAACCTGAAATTCTATCTTGTGTATTATGGGCAAACACCTCAGAAATCGATGGATTATTATTAAGATATTTATCATGAAATTCTTAAGTGCTTTTAAAAAATTTCTCATCCAAAACGAAATCAAGAGAAGAGGGGGGAAAGAGAGAGAGAGAGAGAGAAAAACAGAGAGGGGTTTGGTCAAACTAAAAATAATAATTTATAGATTCTTGCGATTATGATATCAATAATAGTAATCCCTTGTTGATATCGATCAACTAAGGTTTAAATAAAGAAACCTGTAAATTTGTTAACATGTAACGTATAGCAAAAATGTAGCCAGGGTTGGGGTAGCAAATGCTTCCCCTGAAAAAATTTTACCTCTTGCATTTTTTTAAAAAAGTATAATTTCTTCACTAGGGCTTTCGTATGGCACCTTACTTAGTTACTTGTATCTCGCTCACGAAAAACCCTGTAAGTACGCCTCTGGTGTATAGTCAAAATTAACTCAAATATTAAAGTGGATTTAGGAAATTGAAGAAAGAAATGATGCTTATGTGAATAGACTCTTAAAATTGTGAGATGAATAGAGTTTTTAAATCTCTATTATGGTAGCACTTAGCTGAAAGAAATGATAAATTATTATTACACATACAGGATAGCTTTCAATAATTTTTTGCTATTCATTTCGAAATCATTACTAATCGTCCTTCGGAGCCAGGGCGAATATAATTTATATTGGTTCAAACAAGTTTAGATTATACTACACTATTCAATGAAAATAGGAAAAAAAACCCACAAAAAAACAATAAGTAAACGGATTAGCTAATGTGCTAAGCCAGTGGTTCCTAACCTGGGAATCGCTAACAGGTTTCTGGGGGGGGTCCACGCCACTATTTTTTGTTGCAATTATTTTTATAAGGAATGTCATACCAAATGTTTCCAACGCTTTTATATTTCAACATGGCTACAACATTGCAATGTTCTACTAATGGTTGTTAACTTCATATCTATAATATACATTAATTTATATAATGAATAAAATATATATATATATAAAATTAATATTTATATATAATTAATATATTTATATATATAATTAATATATTTATATATATAATTAATATATTTATATATATATTAATATATTTATATATATATTTATATATATAGTAATATATTTAATTAATATTTATATATAATTAATATATTTATATATATAATTAATATATTTATATGTAATTAATATAATATACATAATTAATATGATATAATTTTATATTTAATGTGTTTTCTTTACTCTGCATAATAAGAGCACTTTTAACAAATGTGGCGGCGACGGATAGGGGGGTCGCCGATCTTTTGGTTACTATAAAAGGGGGTCGCGGATTACTTGGCTACTATAAAAGTGGGTCGCGGCTTGAAAAGGGTTGGGAACCACTGGTATTTGTCTTGATCAACAAAAGAATTAAAGACTACCTTCTTGAAGTCGAAAGCACGTCAGATCGAGCAGCGAGGCTCGTTGTTCAACTAACCCAGCGATACCAACTTCAGATAGTACAAGCATATGCACCAACGTCAAGCCATACCGACGAAGAGGTTGAAGAATTCTATGAAGAAATCAAACAGCTACACATCAAGGGGAAACAACACATCAAGCTCATCATGGGAGATTTTAATGCAAGAATTGGACAACAGGAACAAGGAGAGACATCGGTTGGTAAATACGGATACGGGGAAAGGAATGAACGTGGCGATCAACTCATAGAATTTGCCGAAGCTGAAAATCTTAGCATCATGAATTCATTTTTTAAGAAGAAACTACAAAGAAAATGGACATGGAAACACCCCAATGGAGGAACCAGCGAAATTGACTATATACTGGCAAACAAGAAATCAATTATTGAAGATTGCAGCATACTGAACAGATTTAATACTGGAAGTGATCATCGAATGGTGAGATGTAAAATGCACTTAAATACTAAACTAGAAAGGCAGAAGCTCATTAGGAAACAAGTATGTAAGAGGGTGGATTTAAAGAAATTAAAAGAAAATACCGAGGCATTCAAGTTGGAATTAAAAAATCGCTTTTCTGCACTGGAAGGACTTATTGAAGAAGTTGACATCTCAGAAGCAAATGAAAACATTGTTAAGACAATAATTGAAACTGCTGGGGAAATTGGTGGTGTAACATGTAAAAAGCAGAATAGCAAATTATCTGAGAAGACGAAACAACTCATGAAAAGGCGAAGACTTATGAAGGTGGACAATCAAAATACCAGTTGCAAGATCGAGTATGTAGAACTTTGCAAAACTTTGCGCAAAAACATGAAAGAAGATATAAGAAAATTCAATTGTGAGTTAGTAAGGAAGGCCATTGAAAGCAACAAGAGCCTTAGGGTTGTTAAAGGGAGTTTGTCTATTGGGAAGAAACACATCATTGCATTAAAAGGAGAGGATGGCACCGTAACAAGAAATAGGGAAGAAATACTTAGAAGAGTTGAAGAATTCTACAAAAATCTATACGAAAGTAACAGTGAATTAAACGAAGACATTGAAATAGTCGAAGGAACAGCTCCTAAAATCTTAAAAGAAGAAGTTTCATTTGCAATAAAAAGCATGAAGAAAGGAAGAGCCCCTGGTGATGATGGTATTACATTAGATATCCTAAAAGAAGCTGGAGAATATGTAGAAGACATACTTGCAAAATTCTTTACCAAATGTCTTAACAGCGGTAACATACCAAACCAATGGGATTCTGCAACAGTAATTCTTTTGCATAAAAAAGGTGATAAAGAGGATTTGAAAAATTACCGACCAATTAGCTTGTTACCTGCTATTTATAAAATCTTCACAAAAGTGCTAACACATCGCCTGCAGAAAAAATTAGATGCAGCTCAACCAAGAGAACAAGCTGGATTTCGAAGTGGATTCAGTACAGTGGACCATATTCAAGTATTAAGAGAATTAATTGAAAGAACACATGAATATGAACTTCCATTGTGTGTGGCATTTATTGACTATGAGAAGGCCTTTGACTCTATTAAAACATCAGCAGTCATCAACTCTTTAAGATCAGCAGACATCGAGGATGTGTACATTGACATGGTGAAATGTGTGTATAAAAATGCAAGTGCAAAATTTCGGTTACATAAAGATACCAAAACTATTAAAATTGGTAAAGGTGTGAGGCAGGGAGATACCATTTCTCCAAAACTTTTTACTTCAGCTTTACAGATGATTTTTCATCAAATAAATTGGAATAACAGGGGAATAAAAATAAATGGTGAATATTTAAATCATTTGCGGTTTGCTGATGACATTGTTATTTTTTCAACGAACCCATCAGAACTCCAAGACATGGTACAGGAGCTCTCAACTAGAAGTAAAGAAGTTGGACTGAAGATGAACCTACAAAAAACTAAGATCATGTTCAATAATTTCGTAGAGAAAACAAAAATACAAGTTGACAACAACGAGCTAGAAATTGCTAAGTCATATATTTATCTTAGCCAGCTGATTTCAATGGAAGGCAACGTTATGAAAGAACTCAACAGATGTATTAAACTTATCTGCAGTGTATTCGGAAGATATAGTTTTATCCTGAAGGGAAAATTGCCTTTGTGTCTTAAAAGAAAGGTCTTCAAACAGTGTGTATTGTCAGGTGTAGGCTTGGAATAACTAGGAGTGATCGAAAAAGAAATGGTTGGGTGAGAGAGCAAAGAGAAGTAGAGGACATCATTGTTAAAGTAAAAAGGCTGAAATGGCGATGGGCTGGGCATATCGCAAGAAGAACTGATCAACGACGGACAGCTGAAATTCTCAACTGGATTCCAAGAGACTACCGAAGACCTAGAAACCTAGAAAGCGTCCTCGAACTAGATGTGTGGATGAAATAAGAAAACAGGTTGGAATGACGTGGAAGCGAATTGCTCAGGATAGATTTGTGTGGAAAGCATTTGGAGAGACCTTCATCCAGCAGTGGATAGATAATGGTTGAATATGATGATGATATATATATATATATGTGTGTGTGTGTAGTGAGAGAGAGAGAGATTTTAAATATAGTAAATTTAGAATTGGAGAAAAGAATAATAAAGAAAAATATAAAGAAGAAATAAATGTGTAATTATCTAAGTATAGCGCGCATTGAGCCGCTGCTATATAATAGATACGTTATAGTGCAAAATAGCAAATGCATATGTAAGATGAATAGTGTATGAAAAAAAAAAAAGGGGGCGAGTTACATAAATAAGGTTGAATAGAATTAAGGTGAGAGAAAAGATTAATATAAAATACAATATTCAAACATATACATATATATACATACGAATATAAACATGCAAATATATATATACACACACATATAAATACGACGTAATATAAGCATACAGCCCCAGAACTGTCGTCTGGGACCTTTTCTAGGACTACATGCTTGGCGCCTTTTCTGGAGGTATGTTGCAAAATACAAGTAAATCAGATAAGCCAGATGTATTCAGCGAGATACCCAAGGCCCAAAGGCGCCAAAAAACAGAACGTACAAATCCAAATAATATTACAGTATAAACACTAATATGTACAATATAGGGACATTAAATGTAAAATCAATATAATACAAAATCACACGTAGATATGTTTGATACATGTAAAATAGAAATATGTAGAGGTGTAAAAAATAATATAAATATACAAACGCTTTTCGAAAATGGTTTATTCTCAAATAGTGGAAACAGAGCCGAATATTTTCAAAAAAAAAATTTTTTAAAGAAATCTTTTCGAAAAGCTAAGTCTGCATCCCATTGCCTTTACACCATTAATTTTTAGTGTTAATGCAGTAATGGCATGTATAGTGAATGGTACTTACGTAATAAGGAAAATTTTCTCTAGACTCTGCTTGGTTACACATTATAACATTAAAGGATGTAAGCAATCCAGGCTAAGATGGCGACTTGTTTAGTTTTGTATTGACCCTTCCAGTTGAAGCGTTTCTGTACGGGGTTATAGCTTGGCAGCCTTTTGGCGTAGTTAATTGTATAATGGTGGCGTGAAGAACAAACGTTTATACATGCAAATCCTTTATGCATATATTAAACTTTTTTTGTTTACAATGTAGAGGAGAATTTTCTTAATTTGTCTATTGTAGAACGATTTTGGAAATCCGTTATTAATTAAGAGAATAGTAATTTGTTGAAGACTATTAATTGCATTATTTCTAGTATTACAGATTCTTGACATTCTAGTTCTCATGATGATAATGATGTTTCTGAAGAAGACGTTAGAAATATTAGAGCAGAATTTAGAGAGGTAGTTAAGTTTGAAGTTGAAGTCCATCCTCTTTTCGTAAATGCTGCTTGTAAATTTATTCTTATCAGTGATTTTTATGTCGATGTCCAGGAAGTGAATAGTATTGTTTTGAACGGAAGTTTTTGCTAATTTTATTTCACTGGGGTAGACATATTGGAAATTTTCTTCAAACGTTTGGTTGTTAAAGGCAATAATGTCATCAATGTATCTATATACATGGCATAGGTACTCAGATCTATTTTTTTTCGTAATGGTATAAGAATAAATTCGCAGTGAGTGATGAATAGCACGTTCCTTGTAGAATGCCACAGATTTGTTTATATACGTGCTTGTCATTATAGATAAAATTATTGTAGATGCAAAATTTTAGCAAGTTTTGCCAGTATTCTTCCTCAATGGCTTTAAGAAGGTGTTTGCATTTAACGAAGTAGGTGTTTAGAACGTTTTCCAACTTTTCAAATGGTATGCATGGGAATAAGTTCTCGAAGTCGTATGTACTGAGATCATTAATGTAAGCATGGTTGTTTAGATATTGAATTATAGGTGCGTTGTTATTGATGAAGATGCAATTTTCTTTGGATTCTGTGATGTCAAGGGCGAAAATTTTTAATATATCGAAAAGGATGTAATTAGCAGAATTATTGTAACAATTAATCCAGTTGGTAATAATGCGCAATTTAACGGGATTTTTGTGAAACTTAACACTTGCGAAGATAAAAGGATATTGGGTAGTATGATGCTTGGTTTTGAGAAGTTTATTAAAGGTAATAATCTTTTTTGGTAGTAGTGAACAAATCGTAATTAGAGAGCTTATAGGTGGTAGAACTTTTAAGTTCTTGACAGATAATTTGATGATAAAGTTTTTTGCGAACTATGGCGAAGTTTCCGTTCGCTTTGTTACCATCAGTGATGATAAAAAGTTCCTTTAGTTCATCAATTTGCTTGTGGATCTTAGTCATATTGATATGACTATAGTTACATTCTATAATATCTTTTGAGGATTCTTTGATTTGCAAAGAAATATTGCCAAGCCATTTTGAGAAAAATTCATCAGGGATGGAGTGAGTATTTCTGGCTAAGTTTTAGGCAAAATTGAAGGTGGTCTTTTTTGAGATGTTGTAGTATCTTCTTTAGATTTAAGAAGGGAACAGGACGGAAGTTAGTACCTTTTAGCATGATATTGCGTAAATATTGGAAAGGAATTATTGTTAAATCGCCCGTGCAGATATGCTTATGGTGCTCGTCAACGAACTGTTAAAATTACGGTTTATGGCAGAGGCAGGGGTTTTGTAGAACGTCGTCTTTAAAATTTGTGCAGAAGTCTTTGTAG
>QLNU02015360.1:117791906-117803950 GCA_006491805.2 Dysdera silvatica | reverse complement strand
GTGATATCTCAGAAGCAAATGAAAGCATTATTGAGACAATAGTTGAAACTGCTGGGGAAATTGGTGATGTAACCTGTAAAAAGCACAATAGCAAATTATCTGCGAAGACGAAACAACTCATGAAAAGGCGAAGAGATGTGAAGGTGGACAATCGAAGTACCAGTTCCAGGATTGAGTACACAGAACTTTGTAAAATTCTGCGCAAAAGCATGAAAAAAGACATAAGAAAATTCAACTGTGAGGTAGTAAGGAAAGCCATTGAAAATAACAAGAGCCCTAGGGTTGTTAAAGGAAGTTTGTCTGTTGGGAAGAAACACATCATTGCATTAAAAGGAGAGGATGGCACCGTAACAAGAAATAGGGAAGAAATACTTAGAAGAGTTGAAGAATTCTACAAAAAACTATATGAAAGTAACAGTGGATTAAACGAAGACACTGAAATAGTCGAAGGAACAGCTCCTAAAATCTTAAAAGAAGAAGTTTCATTTGCAATAAAAAATATGAAGAAAGGAAGAGCCCCTGGTGATGATGGTATTACATTGGATATCCTAAAAGAAGCTGGAGAATATGTAGAAGACATACTTGCAAAATTCTTTACCAAATGTCTTAACAGCGGTAACATACCAAACCAATGGGATTCTGCAACAGTAATTCTTTTGCATAAAAAAGGTGATAAAGAGGATTTGAAAAATTACCGACCAATTAGCTTGTTACCTGCTATTTATAAAATCTTCACAAAAGTGCTAACACATCGCCTGCAGAAAAAATTAGATGCAGCTCAACCAAGAGAACAAGCTGGATTTCGAAGTGGATTCAGTACAGTGGACCATATTCAAGTATTAAGAGAATTAATTGAAAGAACACATGAATATGAACTTCCATTGTGTGTTGCATTTATTGACTATGAGAAGGCCTTTGACTCTATTAAAACATCAGCAGTCATCAACTCTTTAAGATCAACAGACATTGAGGATGTGTACATTGACATGGTGAAACGTGTGTATAAAAATGCAAGTGCAAAATTTCGGTTACATAAAGATACCAAAACTATCAAAATTGGTAAAGGTGTGAGGCAGGGAGATACCATTTCTCCAAAACTTTTTACTTCAGCTTTACAGATGATTTTTCAGCAGATAAATTGGAATAACAAGGGAATAAAAATAAATGGTGAATATTTAAATCATTTGCGGTTTGCTGATGACATTGTTATTTTTTCAACGAACCCATCAGAACTCCAAGACATGGTACAGGAGCTCTCAACTAGAAGTAAAGAAGTTGGACTCAAGATGAACCTACAAAAAACTAAGATCATGTTCAATAATTTCGTAGAGGAAACAAAAATACAAGTTGACAACATTGAGCTAGAAATTGCTGATTCATATATTTACCTTGGCCAGCTGATTTCAATGGATGGCAACATTATGAAAGAACTCAACAGACGTATTAAACTTGGCTGGAGTGCATTTGGAAGAAACAGTTTTATCCTGAAGGGGAAATTGCCTTTATGTCTAAAAAGAAAAGTCTTCAACCAGTGTGTATTGCCAGTCCTCTCTTATGGATCAGAGACATGGAGTCTAACAGTTGGAGCAATACGAAAGTTACAGACAACGCAAAGGAGCATGGAGAGGTGCATGCTTGGAATAACTAGGAGAGATCGAAAAAGAAACACTTGGGTGAGAGAGCAAACTAGAGTAGAGGACATCATTGTTAAAGTAAAAGGGCTGAAATGGCGATGGGCTGGGCATATTGCAAGAAGAACTGATCAACGATGGACAACAGAAATTCTGAACTGGATTCCAAGAGACCACCGAAGACCTAGAAAACGTCCTCAAACTAGATGGGTGGATGAAATAAGAAAACAAGTTGGAGTGACGTGGAAGCGAATTGCTCAGGATAGACTTGTGTGGAAAGCATTTGGAGAGACCTTCATCCAGCAGTGGATAGATAATGGTTGAATATGATTGTGGTTATGATATACAGTCGAACAAATTTTCCAGCTAAAACAAAGCAATGTGCACATCAAGTTTGGTTCCTACTGTTGCTTACCTTAAGAGTACTTTGGCTCAGTTTTGAGTGCTTGGTGCAAAGACGGAACAAATATTTACAGGAAAATCTATAAATTAAATTTTTATCTTTTTAAAATTTATAATGACAAGTATAAAAAAACAGTATTACCAGTTAGTGAAAAAGTAGTGATTTTTAATGAGTTTCAGCGTGGAAAGAAAAATTCTACAGTATGCTAAAAATATAGACTGTTTTCATTTACAGTATTGCCACTTTGGAAAATAGAGAAACCATTCTATCTGCTTTTGAAAATAAATATTGTGGACACTAAAAAATTAAAAAACTGCGAAAAGAAGAAATTGACAAAACTTTGTTTTGCTGGTTTAAAAGTTGCGTGTATTTTGAAATTTTTGTTCCTTTGACGGGTTTTGCGAGTAACGGCTAATACGAGGCATTTTACATATTCTTACCTTCTTGCTAGCAGGACAGAACTATACATACATGCATACACACACACACGTATATATATATACATATATAAAGAGAGGGAAGTTTTAAATATAGTAAAATTAGAATTGGAAAAAGGAATAATAAAGAAAAATATAAAGAAGAAATAACTGTGCAATTATCTAAGTCTAGCGCTCATTGAGCCACTGCTATATAATGGATAAGTTATAGTGCAAAATAGCAAATGCATATATAAGATGAATAGTGCATATAAAAAAAATCAGAGCGAATTAGATGAATAAATTTGGATAGGATTAAGGTAAGAGAAAAGATTAATAGAAAATACAATATTCAAACATATATATATATACAAATATAAACATGCAAATATATATACATACACACACGCACATATAAATATGACGTAATATAAGCATGCAGCCCCAGAACCGTCGTCAGGGGCCTTTCTTGGAGGTATGTCGCAAAATACAAGTAAATCAGAGAAACCAGATATATTTCGCGAGATACCCAAGGCCCACAGGCACCAAAAAACAGAATGTACAAATCCAAATAATATTACAGTATAAACAATAATGTATATAAGATAGGAACATTAAACGTAAAATTAATACAATAGAAAATCATACGTAGATACATTTGATACATGCAAAATAGAAATATATAGAGGTGTAAAAAAGAATATAAATATACAAACGCTTTTCGAAAATGGTTTATGCTCAAATAGTGGAAACAAAGCCGAATATTTTCAAAAAAAAAATTTTTTAAAGAAATCTTTCCGAAAAGCTAAGTCCGCATCCTATTGCCCTTATATAAGTAATTTTTAGTGTTAATGCAGTAATGGCATGTATAGTGAATGGTACTTACGTAATAAGGAAAATTTTCTCTAGACTCTTCTTGGTTACATATTATAACATTAAAGGATATAAGCAATCCAGGCTAAGATGGCGACTTGTTTAGTTTCGTATTTACATTCAAGTTGAAGCGTCTATTTACAACGTTATAGTCTGGCCTCCTTTTGTCGTAGTAAATTGTATGATGGTGGCGTGAAGAAAAAACATTTATACATGAAAATACTTTATGCATATGTTAAACTTTTTTGTTTAGCAATATAGATGAGAATTTTCTGAATTTATCTATTGTAGAACGATTTTGGAAATCTGTTATTAATTAAATGAATTGTAAGTTGTTGAAGAATATTAATTATATTATTCATAGTATCACAGATTCTTGATATTCTAGTTCCCATGGTGATAATGATGTTTCTGAAGACGACGTTAGAAATATTAGAGCTAAATTTAGAGAGGTGGTTAACTTGGAAGGTGAAGTCCATCTTTTTGTCGTAAATGATGCTTGTTAATTTATTCTTATCAGTGATTTTTATGTCGATGTCCAGATAGTGAATAGAATTGTTTTGAACGGACGTTTCTGCTAATTTTAATTCACTGGGGTAGATATATTGGAAATTTTCTTCAAACATTTGGTTGTTAAAGGCAATAATGTCATCAATGTATCTATATACATTGCATAGGTACTCAGGTCTAGTTTTTTCGTAATGGTGTAAGAATAAATTCGCAGCAAGTGATGAGTAGCACGTTCCTTGTAGAATGCCACAAATTTGTTTATATACGTGCTTGCCATTATAGATAAAATTATTGCAGATGGCAAGTTTTGGCAAGTTTTGACAGTATTCTCCCTCAATGCCTTTAAGAAGGTGTTGACATTTAACGAAGTAGGTGTTTAGAACGTTTTCCAACTTTTCAAATGGTATGCTTGGGAATAAGTTCTCGAAGTCATATGTACTGAAATCATTAATGTAAGCATGGTTGTTTAGATATTGAATTATAGATACGTTATTATTGATGAAGATGCAATTCTCTTTGGATTCTGTGATGTCATGGGCGAAGATTTTTAATATATCGAAAAGGATATAATTAGTAGAATTATTGTAACAATTAATCCCGTTGGTGATAATGCAAAATTTAACGGGATTTTTGTGAAACTTAATACTTGCGAAGATAAAAGGATATTGGGTAGTATGATGTTTGGTTTTGAAAAGTTTGTTAAAGGCAATAATCTTCTTGGTAGTAGTGGACAAATTGTAATTGTAGAGCTTATAGGTGGTAGAACTTTTAAGTTCTTGATAGATAATTTGATTATAAAGTTTTTTGCAAACTATGGCGAAATTTCCGTTCGCTTTGTCAACACTAGTAATGATGAAAAGTTTCTTTAGTTCATCGATTTGCTTGTGGATCTTACAAGGGACGTGTCTGACAACATATGTCACCCGCAGATTTTGACCAAATGTGGTTTTGGGTTTCCTTTATGATGAAAGGTTCACAGCAGTCGTCTTACATTTCTCGATCTCAAGTATTTCGGAGATGAAGGGAGATTGAGTAAGTTCCAAATTTAACGTTTTTCAGACGAGTCCTGACGCTCCATTTAAAGGTCAGCTAGTCGAAAAGTGGCATAGGAGTTTCTTTCCATGACAAATACGATGGTGCTACCAAAATAAACGAGTACTTTCACTGGAAGGCGCTTCTGCGAATATGTGGGGGTGGGTTTTAGAGGTCAAATTTAAAAATAAAAGTCTGGGGTGTTGTTTTTTAATCATTTGGGATTTTATTCACCACCAGAAAAGGTTTTAAGTGTTAAAAAGTACCATTGACCTTGTTTTGAACTGATCCGGCGTTGACAGTTCACTCTTCTAATGATTATAATTAAAGTTGCGATTTCAAAATGGTCCGAAAAAAAGAACCGCTAGCCAGAATGACGTGAAATTTTATGGCAATACTCGTGAAGTAATGAAATTTTGTTTGGTGAAGAGAAAAATAACATTGAAAAAATTTTGCCGCTACCTTCTAATTTCTCCTACTTTTCCTTTCCTAAAGTCGCCCCTACGCGCTACTTTCCCTGTATACACAACAGACATGCATACAGCATACATGCGTAGGCGGTAAGTCGAAAAATTAATTAACGTTTGTTGCGTTTGTTGCGTTTGTATGCAACCTTCTGTTTTGAATTCAGGAACATTGTCGTTATCAGACCATTGCAACTGCCAAAACCCTGCACTTCTTCCTCGTGGTCTGCGGTGAGTATGGATCTTCATCATATGTGACCCTTGCATGCATCAAAAAGTGTCACTCCTCGATGTTGACAAATATTTCATTGCATTTGACTTCGCGTATCTTTTTTTTAGGTTTGTGGTTACCAGTAATAGTAAATGATTATCCGTTTGACAAAAAATGATTTTCAATTTGTAGCAGTTTATCTTTTATGGTGTGTATGCGTTACGATTAGTACTTCATGAATATTTCCGGCTGTTTTGTGTTTACACTACTTCTTGTGTTTAACTTGAACTTTCCCATCGTGTAGAAATGTTGCGCCCATCTAATCCCTTCCGCAGCGTCAAGGTGTTGGAACAACTGACCTTTCAACATTTTGGGCCACCGGACGACAATTCACAATTAGATCATCGATCAACTTCAGCTAAAAGGTCAGCGGACAAAAAAGCTCTTCGAAATCCTCACAAATATCCTAACTGTGCTATCACAAATTGAATCTTCAGTGACGTTGGAACCTTACAATAGTGATGACGATTATTAGGACAAAAGTGAGGACGGCGAGGATGGAATTTTCACTCCTGAAACTGCAATGAATGAGAGAAAAACAGTTTTGCCGTCAGTTGCAAACAAAATTAAGGAACTCATCGATAGCGGTCGAAGCAATTTATAAAATCAGAGACAAGAAGCAACTTTACAGGATACTGGAAATAGCAGAAAAGAGTGGGACTGTACTTCAAAAATATTGCGAGATCAAAACCCACGTCACAAAATTATTCCAAAATGCTAAAGACAATGACTTACTTGTTCACGACAGGGATCTCCAGAGATGGTTGAAACAAAAAGCCCGAGAATTAGGAATTCGGAGCTTCAAAGCAAGCCACTCTTTTATTGCAAGATTGAAAAGGAAAATGAGGGTACGTTCAAGGAAAGTAACACACATTATTGCCAAACAGCGAAGTGAAAATGATGAACGTATTCGCCAGCTAGCTCATAATCACGTTGCCGCTGCAAACCAAGTTTTGCTAGAATACAAAGTTGTTGTTAATGGAAATCAATCTATTTTTGAGCTTGAATTCTCTTCTACTCGAACATTTACCCATATAGGAGAAAAGAAGACTTGTTTTCGCGTGAAAAGCCTGAATAAAACTACTCATTCATACACAATCATGCCTGTTATACCATCTGAAGATCTGAAGGAGTAATACAAACTCCGATGCTTGTTTGCTTTTAGGAAAAAAACAGGCAACAAATTTGGAGCGAAAGTGCAGGAAAGATTGAATGTTGAGTGTCCTAGCAATCTTTACGTTACCTGCAGCAAGTCAGGAAAAATGAGTAAGGAACATGTTCGACAATAGGTAGACCACTGTGTCGCGCCGAACATCCCTGAAGTAGGAAATACCCTCATTCTACTTGACAGTTGGTCCGGGCAAAGTGGACAATATACAAGAACATCATTAGACGAACTCCAAGTACGTCTTTCAAGTCCTGATGAAGATCATCCAGAAGATTGCGATTGTGGCGAATCACACAGAATTGACATGACTACGATTCCTCCCGGGACCACATCTCTTTGCCAGCCAAATGATGTATTCTTCTTGCGTTAGTTTAAAATTCTTGTACGAGCTCTGTACGACAGAATTGCTTTGGATGAGGTAAATATTTTCCACGACAGGTACTTCATCTTGCACATGCTATCAGTAGTGCTCAGTCAGCTGCAAGAACCAGTCTTCAAGCAAATGATCCCCTATGCGTGGCATGCTAGTGGCTATAACGTGGCAGACTTCGGAGATTTTCAGAGTGTAAAAGAGGTGCGTTTCTTTTTCGATGACAATTATGAGTGCGAAGCTGGAAATTGTTCTGATGACGTCTTCTTCAAACGTGCCCATTGTCGTAAAGCACTGTGTATTGGACATTTTATTTTGAAGGTTTGCTTTCACCAGTAAGCACTGCATATTTTTTTATGTTATAAGACAAGTACTCTGACATGAATTATTTTACTTTTCTTATATTGTATTTTGAATTTGATGAAACATGAAACGTTTTATTGTTAGAATATGAAAGTAATTTTCGAATTGTTCATAAACTTTCCATGGAAGATTATTAACGCAAGAATTGTTATAAAAAGGGGTTATTTTTTTAAATGTTGTCGGTTTTTTTTCATAGCCTTTTGGATGATCTTTTGTTTTCGTTTTCACTCTGTAAATGAAATAATATAATAAAAATGAAAAAATCAAATAATGAATAACAAAATGCAAACCATATTTTCGGTGCGTTCTGTACGTTTTTTAATGCCAAATCCGGTAGCGAATTGTTTTAGAAGAGTGAACTGTCAACGCCGGATCAGTTCAAAACAAGGTCAAGGGTATTTTTTTAACACTTAAAACCTTTTCTGGTGGTGAACAGAATCCCAGACGATCAAAAAACACCACCTCTGATTTTTATTTTTAAATTTCACCTCTAAAACCCACCCCCTCATTCGCAGAAGTGCCTTCCGGTGAAAGTACTCGTTTGTTTTGGTTGCACCATCATGTTTGTCATGGAAAGAAACCCCTAAGTGCCACTTTTCGGTGAGCTGACCCTTTAAATAGAGTGTCAGGACTCGTCCGAAAAACGTTAAATTTGGAATTCCCACCCCTATACCTCCGAAATGCTTGAGATCGAGAACGTAAGACACCTGCTGTGACCTTTTCTATCATAATGGAACCCAAAATCCACACATTTGGGTATAACTCCATGGTGACATGTCGAGACACTTCCCTTGTTGGTCATATTGATATGACTATAGTTACATCATCTTTTGAGGATTCTTTGATTTGTAAAGAAATATTGCCAAGCCATTCTAAGAAAAATTCAACAGGGATGGAGTATTTCTGGCTCAGTTTTGGGCAAAATTGAAGAAGGTCTTTCTTGAGATGCTGTAGTATCCTCTTTAGATTTAAGAAGGGAGCAGGACGGAAGTTAGTACCTTATAGCATGATATTGCGTAAATCTTGAAAAGGAATTAATGATAAATCGCCGGTGCAGATACGCTTATGGCGCTCGTCAACAAACTGTTTAAATTTCGGTTTTGTAGAACGTCGTCTTTAAAATTTGTGCAGAAGTCTTTGTAATTAAAACATTTTCTATCACTGGGTTTACCGTATTTGTAGGCAATGTTGACCTGAACCATATCTTTAAAGGTAAACAAGTCTATGTTGTCCATGAAGACTTCTTTAATATTAAGTTCACCAATCACTTTATGCTTGAAGCTAATCACGCAAAAGAAAATTTCAGTTTTCTATCTGCCGTCATGCATTTACTCTGGTTTATTTTAGAGTTAATAAGATCAATAATCACTTTTTTTACATGAAGTGTTGATGGAATACACTGAGTTTACATATGAAAGAATTTCTTTCTTCTTTCTATTATTTAAGGCAAAAATGTGGTTTTGTATAAGAAATATATTGAAAGTATTATTGTAAATGTTAAAAATGTTATTGACAAAATCCAAAACGTTGAAGTCCTTGTATATATGCTTTCTGAGTGCACCGAAACCTCGTTTGCCTCTTGTAGTCTTGCTATTTCGGTAGTGAAAAGGAGAATTTATATACAGGCTGAGTTTAATCCACCGCACCTCTGATACATTTTTGAAATCCTTATGTTATTATAAGCCTATTTGCAAATCATTGTTGGGTCGAAAAATGGAATTTTATATTTTTTTGTTTTTTCTTTTTAAATTTTTTCGAGCGGACCATGTTTGTTGATTCAGCCAATCATGGGTTAGGGGAGGCCAACCTTCTTTTCAAGATTTCACGCCCATTTGACGAGACATTCGACATGTTCAGCCAAATTAGTATAAGATTTATTACGGCAGTATTTCGTTCCAAGAAAATAAGTTTAATTATTGGTTTTATGACTATTCAACACAGAATAGACTGAACGGAATGATTTCATATTTTTGCTAGAAACTGATTACGCATATAATAAATTAGACAGGGCTAATTGTAATAAAGGTGTAATCTGCAGCATTAGCCAAAAAAGCTCGCTAAACTTTTAAATTAAAATTTCTAAAGAAAACAAACTAGTTTGGCTGAAATTATTTCGCGAAAACATCCACGCGCGGGATTCAAAATAAAAATAAATGATTCTCTTATGCACGAATTGAATTGCAACTTGCAATGTGATTATAAAAATTAAAGTAATTTGTTTTCTGCTATGACTTTCAGAAATAAAATAAAAAGAATATAGAACTTCAATTTAACGAATAGAGAAAAAAATAACTTTACAGCTACTTCAAAATCTAATACGTTTAAATTTAACAAGTTAAAGCCAGCTCTGTATTACTGAACGTATTTTAAAATTTTAGAATACATACCAACTACCTATCGTATTGCCAAAAGGGTTGCAATTGGCGCTATTTTAACTACCTTTTAATATTTAATTTCTCGATTTCCATGGGAATATAGCTGCTAATTTTCATACATTAAGGATTTTAATGTGTCTACATTAAGCTCAATTAAATTCGTTAGATTCGGCATGTGAGCTCCGAGGAAGTGGGGGAGGGGTTACTTGTGAGTTTTCCTGATTTTCTCAGTCTGTAATGTAAATACGAGCCAATCTCCTAAAAATTCCTCCAATGAGGCAATCCTCTCTATCTCTCCAAGGGGGGCCGGTGCTTACACGCTTCCCCCCATCTTTCCAAATCCTGTAATAACTTGAGAAAAGCAACAAAAATTGAATATTATATTCAAATTTAGCCTTCTTATAAAGACCGAAGTATAGGAGGGGGCAACATAGGGTGAAGTCCAGGCCCCCACCACAAATAATTAATAGGCTACGTATTTTTGTACGAGAAAAAGAGGAATCTTGACTTTGTGCCAGTGGAACTCGTAACGTGTCTTATGTTCAGTGTATCTATTGGATAAAGTGAAAGAAAATACAATGTTTCAGTAACGTACGCAAACATTTTATAAGGGGTTATGGGTGTACTAAGAGGTGGGGAGAGTTTCGGCAATCAAAATTTAATTGTATACAGGAAAATGGAAAGTCAATGGGGTTATGACTAACCCCTGCTCCCGGTGCTATTACAAATAGTTTTTATGTTACAACTACCAAATGTTCAGGGCCGGACATTAGCTGAAGCCATTCCTCTCTCCCCCAAAACCGAGCAGTTTTTAAACACAAAAAGATAAAAATATTACTACTGATAGGTTGTACAAAAAGTGCTCACGAACTTACTTTACAACTTTGTAATAATTTTATGAAAGACGCTGATTGGAGCGGAGCTTGCCTACCCTCTACCCACAAAAAAAATAAAATTAATTGATGAGCTTCGGAACCATTGATTAGTTGTAATATCATCAATCAGATAATAACAATTATTAACGCTGTATTAGGGTAAAAGGTCACTAAATTAAAAATTTACAGGACGGTGCATAAGCATTCCCAGAAAGTGGAAGGGGGTGAGGTTTATTTCAACCCTCAATCCAGAATATTAACCATGTTAAAAAAATGCACGCTAACACTTAGGCGATGGGGGTCAAACCCCCGCAACCCCCCCCCCCACCGTTAGGATAGGCAAATGGGACGATGTCTAAATGTTCTCTAGTGCATAATTTTTAAAAACTGAGGTTTTTTATATTTATTAATTAGGAAGAGATTTAAGAAATAGCTATAAACCGCCAATTCTAATAAACTGATCATTCTCGCGCGTAAGAATATTGTAAATTTTATTTTCGTTGTTCGTAACACGGTGAAGACAGCATGCAAAGTCGCCAAATTGGGCTTACCCTTTTTCTGATAGTATAGAACCAATGAAAAGGTTATCTCGGAAAAATAAACAACCCAGTAGTTACTCGTTAGCGCCTATTGGTGAAACTAGTCCAATCAGTGAACAGATGGCTATTTCAAAAATGTTTCGTGGGTGCGGTGGATTGAACTCACCCTGTATTTGAAAATTTTGGTATAGAATACACAGTAGCTGATTCTTGATGAAATAAAATTTATTATTATTCTATTTTAAAATACGAGTGTATAAACGACAATTTAGTTTGCATGTAAAGCATTAGTACCAAATGCCATATTTACTGTAAGAGCAGGGACGTTTCTACCATTAGGCCAGAGTAGGCGACTGCCTAGGGCGGCAAAATGGCGTAAAAAATTAATTTTAAGTCAAACAAAGAAAAAATTGAGCAAATGAGGAGAAAAAATGAAAAAGAGGAAAAATTAAAACATATAATTGTTTTCAAAAGCATACGGGACAATTACTTAGTAAGTCTTTACTTCGACGAATGTGAAAATGTTTGATGTGTTTCATTGTTTAATTTTGCACACAAGTTCTTTCATATCTAATACATTTAAGCCTTCTAGCTCTGATAATACAACGTTGTGTTTTGAAATATTACTCCGTCAATATTACAGTTTTCAAAAATATAAAATGTTGAAATTAAACAATTATAACATGTAGCAATTGTTTTACTATTCACAATATTCTAATATTACAAAATAACTAATATAAGTCTAAAATATTAA
>QLNU02015360.1:117770850-117782121 GCA_006491805.2 Dysdera silvatica | reverse complement strand
TTCCTTCCTTCCTTCCTTCCATCTGCAAAGCGTTCAACAGTAGTCTACAAGCATCGAGGTGGACTACTCTCGCTGGTATCGCTGCTTCATCATAGATACATCCTGATGAAAGCTATCGCCGTGCTCATAACTGAATTTTCCGCAATTATCCGGGAAGAAATCGAGGAGGAAATCTAGAAAGTGTATCGTTAACGACATTCTGCAGCCAAATAATTTATAAAACAGAGCCAGCATGTCGTTAACCAAATCTTTGCAATTTTCTGCTCTGGCATTCCCCCACGAAGTTTGTTGCTACTTGACAAAAGGCATCTCATACTTGTTTTTCATCACACTGAAGCCATTTCTTAAACTTCGGGACTAAGGAAAGCTGTTCAATCTGAGGATCCACAAAAACTCCCTCTTTAATTTTTGCTTCGCTCAGACCGGAAACTTTTTTATGCAGGTACTTGAATGTAAGTTTGTTCTCATTCATGGCGTTGACCAATTGCTTAACAAGATCGTGCCATATCTGTAGAACGGATAGAATGCTTTTCAGTGAATCCATCAGCAATGAGTCTTGCATGTTCACTGTTTCAGGTGTCAAAGACGCCTTTGGAGACCAGTCTCTCTGGACGTAGTGCAAATATGTAGCTCGGCTATTCTAGCTACAAAGAAAACAGCAACGCTTAGTTTATCCCTGCTGAAGGTCCATTAACAGAAAGACACACCATCTTCAGGTTATCACAGATATGCCAACGATACTTCGTGTAACGCATCCTGTCTAGGAGTTTCTTCAAGACGTCATAGGTCTCCTTCATGCGCACTGCATGTGCAATTGGAATAGACGAAAGCTTATTCCCATTATGCAGCAAAAATAAATTTCAGGTTAATAAATATTAAATTAATTATATATTATTATAATTACTATTATCATTACAATAATATAGAATGAGAAAAAGTGTGCAATTAAATAATATGCTATTAATTTCCTACTTCTCCACGCAAGTAATTTAGTATTCCTTTAGTATCTCAGAAATTGCCGTATATCTGAAACAAGAACTGAAAAAGCTTTTTTATGGCGATACTCGTATTCAACGCATTAAAGTCATAAATAATTGCACAGTTTAACTCTAGAAGGAAATTCATTGTTGTCCAGTGTTATCTAACCATCCGATTATTTGGATTACATGGAGAAGACAGGAATAAAATGCAAAAATTAAGATAGAATTGTAGGAAAAGCTTTAGAAATATACATGCATAATAAGTGAAAAATATATATGAACGAAGTAAATACAAAGTATATAATATGAAAAAAAAAAAGAATTTTGAAAACCATAAATTACGAATGCATAAAGCAGCATTCAGGCAAAAATATTAAATAGAAAAAAAAAGCAGCTTTAGGGAAGGAAAAAAATGAAGTTATAAAGAAGAAAAAAATCTTGAACAAGGATACCGGGAAAAAGCAGTGATGGGGAAAAAGACACAGTAGTTTGAATTATTTGTAGAAAAAACTTGCTTAGACTAAAGGAATAGGCAAAAAAAAGAATCTGAAAAAATATGCATAACTGTGAAATCCATAAAACATCCTGAAATAAATTTATAATATAAAAAGTTATATGCATGGAAAACAAGCTTTAATGTAAAGAGTTGTATTGTGAAGAAAGAGATATGATATTAAGATCACAAAAAAAAGAAATAATTAATTGTCTAAATGCTGTATGGTGTGCATAGAATAATTTAAATTCTTCTTCATTCAGCTTTCAAAAAAACTGTAGAGGGAGAAGTGAATTCGATTGATTTAGAAAATTTTAAAATAATATTAGAGATATTAAAATACAAAATACAAAAAGGTTCAATAATGCAATTTCAGACAGCCAAAGTGGAATATATATATATATATATATATATATATACTGAAGTCTTCAACCAGTGTGTATTGCCAGTCCTTTCTTATGGATCAGAGACATGGAGTCTAACAGTTGGAGCAATACGAAAGTTACAGACAACGCAAAGGAGCATGGAGAGGTGCATGCTTGGAATAACTAGGAGAGATCGAAAAAGGAACACTTGGGTGAGAGAGCAAACTAGAGTAGAGGACATCATTGTTAAAATAACAGGGCTGAAATGGCGATGGGCTGGGCTGGGAATATTGCAAGAAGAACTGATCAACGATGGACAACAGAAATTCTGAACTGGATTCCAAGAGACCACCGAAGACCTAGAAAACGTCCTCAAACTAGATGGGTGGATGAAATAAGAAAACAGGTTGGGGTGACGTGGAAGCGAATTGCTCAGGATAGACTTGTGTGGAAAGCATTTGGAGAGACCTTCATCCAGCAGTGGATAGATAATGGTTGAATATGATGATGATATATATATATATATATATATATATATATGAGTGTGTCAGTGACATCTCTGGCGAGATTTTAGGATGTGCGCATTCAACCAATTCACCAAAACCTAAAGTTACCGTAAATTTCTTTCTTATTTACTGAATGAGCTAAAAACCAGTTTCTTGACGAGTATAGGCCGTAAATCGATGTGTTTTGGCGAATTAGCCTTCATGCACACACCCTAAAATCTCGCCACGAGCAGCCACTGATATGTATATATCAACATAAAGAATTCTCTCAATTCTCCTCAGTTCCATCTGAAAAAATGCAAACTCCCACCAAAATGGTGTAACGGCGTTTAAAGTTGTTTTAATCTTAAAAAGATTGGGGAATAATTATGGAAACTACCGTTACTATGGTAGGATTTCTTTTAAAAAACACGTAAAAAATTTATAGCAGATAATAAATGATGACAGAATTATGCAGACATTTTATAAACTACTCTGTTAAGAAAGAGTGGACTAGCCCTAGGCGTGAAATTAATTATTATTTAATTGGATGATGAAATATGGGACGAGATGGAGGAGTCATGTAATAAGAATGTTAATCGAAAAATCCCTCAGGAAGAGTAGGCAGGACTAATGAGAAGCCTTAACATACATATGTATAACTACAATAAAGATAAGATGTATAACTGCTTAAACGTCTAATGCGAGGTTTAAGCAGTCAAGACGACAAGCAACTCAACATAGATGATGACATGTAATTAATTATTAAACCATCTAACAAACTCAATTAACATAACAAAAATAATTACATCAAAACACTAATATATATATATATGGCCTGCAAAAGGGTTGCTGGTATCTAACTGGAAGGAGACCCACACGCTGAACGTATGTGACGATGTGTGGAACCGGCCAGGCCAGTAACCTAGTGTCCTACCCCGCCTTCAAGTGGTGCAGGCTGAGCTTTCTATTTATGTGGCAAATTAATATTTGCTACACGGATAGAAAGGCGGAAGGGGAGGGCTAATTCACCAACCCGTCTAGCCAGCGTGGTGAAATTATGGCTAATTCCTCCATTATGTTGACACACCAGAAACCATGGCCCCTAGTCTCCAGGTGCTGGAGTGCTCCTGATCAAGGCAGCGGTCAGTGTGGCATGAAAGCAGGGGGTGCTAAGAATCACTGGAATGGCCCAGGCTGCCGTTTGTTATTGACCTTGGCTACGTTTAATGGACGATACAGAATAGTTTAATGGACGGATAGATGAAATAAGAAAAGAGGTTGGGGTGACGTGGAAACGAATGGCCCAGGATAGACTTGTGTGGAAAGCATTTGGAGAGACCTTCATCCAGCAGTGGATAGATAATGGTTGAATATGATGATGATGATGATATATATATATGAAATTCTATTTTTCTATACATATATATGTGCAAAGGAAAAAAAAAGGAGGATATTCTTTTAAACTGGGTTAATTAAAGAAATGGAGCGGGTAAATTGTTTGCACACAATTGAACTCTCGCAAGCGATACCAAAGCCCCTTATTTTTAACCGGGGCCTCGCGTACCACAAAGGGGCCCCAAGACAAGACACATCCCTTTCACTTTTGCTCCTATGACCTGGTTCCGATACCCATGCACGCGACTTAATAAAATAGCGAGTTCTTGTAAGCCTAGTGTTCTTCACTTCTTGACCTTCGCCTGGTTCTGAGGCCTCCCTGTAACAATGCTTTCTTGTGTTGGACAGACACTGACTTCTAGAAACTATCACCTGCAAAAGGGCAAGCCCCTTTGGCAGGTGCAACACGTTGTTACCGATACTTGAGGGCCTCTCACTGGAAATAATAGTTCATGTGAGGGGGAACGAGATTCTTCTTGAAAATAGACCGTACATTCGGTGAAAGAAAAAAACAAAGATACAAATAAGAAGCTTTTCCTCATAGATTGCCGACCTGTTTTAAGTCAGGCTTCTCATTGTATTTCAATTGCAGTGGTCATCTCCCATTGCGACATGTTTTTCTCAAGTGTTTGTTGATGCACGGTCTTAGACAACTGTCGGTGTTATTGGTGCTCTATCTTAAGCAATTGTTGGTGCATTCTAAATTATTTGAAACTCTCAACTTCAGTTGATTAACGTTAAAAAATGAGGTTATTTTAGAGTTTTGCAAACTCAATAGGCGATATAGAACATCGTGGCGTAGCTAGGGGGTGGTTTTGGGGGTTGTAACTCCCCCATTGCAATGAAATTTTGTATATTTAACATAGGAATATATGAGTTGTAGCTCTGTAACCCTCCTTACGAACTTTCTGCGTACGTCTATGGTAAAACCATGGGTTTGTCCATAAGAATGGCAAAACACGGTAACCTTTTTTTCTTGGAAATCAATCCCAGGGTAAGATGCAAGTACTAATTTCACTATACTGTAATCTTGAAAGAGAATATTTAAATGATAATATTGGGTATAAACAGGGCCTTTTAGAGAAAGTGCGAGGCCCGGGACAACTAATATTTTAGAGGCCCTTCAAACTGACATACATACCCTCATTTCCAAAAGTTAAGCACGGATCAGTAAAATGCGAAAACATGGACAAGTACTACTTTGATTGACAAGAAATGTGGTAGGAAAGTAGCATAAATATTTATGCATGAAACAAAATAAAGAATTGCATACAGAGATGAAAACAACATTGGATTTTCATAAATTATAAGATGACGTCGTATTGGAGTCATTAACAAAATGAGGTTTAAAGTCAAAACAAACAACAAAAACCGACATCATTAGGGTATTTGAGCACCCCTCATCTGCATATAAAGTTTACAGAGTGTGACCATGCTTTTGATGAGGTGATCATCAACCACCGCAGAATCAAGTAATCGCCATTCCTCCTATAGAGCAGTTTCCAAAGCTGTGAGAGTGGCTGGGGGTGGGAAACGTATACAGACAGCATGGCCGAGGGCATCCCACATATTTTCAATGGGATTAAGGTCGGGCGAGTACGCCGGCCACTCCATACGCGCAATCCTCTCACTCTCCAGGTGGTTGTCGACGATGGCAGCTCTATGGGGATGCGCATTATCGTCCATGAAAATGAAAGCAGAACTAATTGTTGCAGTTTACAATCTCACAGTGGGGTCTAGGACTTCAACCCGATACCGTACAGCCGTCACAGAATCCCGTCTGTAGATGTGGAGGTCGGTGCGATATCCCAACGAAATTCCTGCCCATATCATGGTGCTTCCACCTCGGAATGCGTGATGTTCGGTGATGTTCTGGGGCTGATTGCGTGAACCTTTTTCTCTCCACACCCTTACACGCTTGTCTTCGGGTTGCAGGACAAATCTTGACTCACCCGTGAACATACCGTTGAACCTAATCGCAGTCCAATTGACATGTTGGCGACACCACTTTTAATCGTGCCCCTCTGGGTTGGACGGATAGAGAGGAACACACACTCGTGTTACCCGAGCGTAAAGTCTATTCATGTGTAGCCTTCGGCACGTAGTAGTGGCAGATATCGTCTTACCAATGGCCACTGCAACCATAGTTGTCACACGTGTGGAGGTCGCTCTTCGATTCCGCTTGGCTACAACAGCAATATATCGATCTTCATCGAGGGTCGTAACCCTTGGTGACCGGCCACAGGTCGTCAGACAACTGCTTGGCTGGTTCGGAATTGTTTCCATAATCGTGACAGGATGAAATGATGAACGCCGAAGAAAACAGCAACATCTGTGATTGATTGTCCTGCTTCAATGCCTCCGACAGCACGACAGCTCTCAGAATCTTCCATTCATCTTCTGGAAGCCATAGAAACACGTCTGTTTTGAAAACAAATCGTACGAAAGTTCTAAACGCCTTTTATCAGCGCTTACATGCAACTTCTGTAACCCTTCACAATACTGGCTTCTTATACGACTGCCTTTTTTGCATATTTCTCTACACGAACCCGTGATTGGCTGTTACCTAACATATTTGCATGCTTCCATCTAGTTCTGATATGATAAATACTTTCATCTAGTTCCACCCTTCCCAATGAAACCCTTGCACAATCCTCCTCCATCTAGTTCTGCAGCGAATTGCAGCCTCTCCAATTTATATTGGCTTCTGGAAATTCACATTTTCCTCTGGTGATTAACTTTTGGAAGTGAATGTATATGTCTAATATATATTGAGTTACCAAGTTGCGGCCTTTGATATTGTGAGGCTCGGGGTAGTAGCCCCTCCTGCCCCCCTTCTGATAGGCCCTGGGTATAAGTAATAAAAGATCAAATATAAAAATAAAAGACCAGATACAAAAATAAAAGGCCAGGCACAAAATAAAAGATCAGGTAGAATAATAATAATAATATATATATATATATATATATATATATATATATATATATAAGAATGAAAGATCAGGTTCCAAAATGAAAGTATCAGGTACAAAAATGAAAGAAGAAGTGCAATACCCCAACATACACATCAGGTATCATGACCACAATTTACCCCTAGTACTCTAAATTCTCATATAATATGCCCAACACCCGTGTTTGCAAACTAACTAATGCAAATTTCTAAACCTTAGAGGTAGAGCATACGTTCTTAAATCATTGCCTTTACTGTATAATTTCAAATCATTTGTAAGTATTTCGCAATACCAAGAACTTCCGAAAAGTCTGAAATAGATTCACTAATCTGTAAAAATATAAAATATGGTATATTTTAAATATACGCTAACAGTATAATATCCTTACACACATAGAGACACTAAAAAGTATATTATGAAGTTTCCCGGCACATTTTAAAGCAGTGGTCGCCAACCTTTCGGACCTCACGGACCACTAAATCCATAACTTTAAATTCCGCGGACCACTAAATTTATAATTTTAAATGCCGCGGACCACTAAATTCATAATTTTAAATCCTGTGGATCATTAATATGAATTTTTTCAAAAGATAAATATAGGGCTCCTCCTGGTAACCGCATTGCGGAAAGTGAGATTTTTTCACTAATTGCCGATAATTATCTCAAGTACATTATAGATATAAAAATTTACAATTAATTATTTTAATAGAAAGTTAGAAATTAGTACTTAAAAATTTAGGAACCTATCAAGTACATTTCGTGAATTTAGTGCAATATGAAGGTGAAAATTGTCATTCAGAATATGAGAATTTCTTAGAATATTATTTTTGTTTTATTATTAATAAAACATTAAAAATGCAAATAATGTCCAGATTTTTCTGCGGACCACCGAGTGGCGACCGCTGTTCTAAAGATCATTTTAAGTAACTTAAAATATGAAGGAAGGATCAGTATCTAAATGGAGAAATTTACATGAAGATTAATTAATTAATATCTTTTAAGGTAGTGGATAAAAATAAAGAATGGAAATAGACATTAAATTATGCGATTAAACCGGAGGAGAGGTATCTCACTCCTGTGTTTTACGTGCGTGAATTCGGAATACTTTATAATGCTTTAGTACCAGCTTACTTATTTAATTATTTAAATTTATTCTTTGCTTTCAGTTTTGTCACATGATTAAATTTCATTAAAAAAGAGAACTATAATGTTCCAAAGAATTCTAGTTCTGCCTTTGTAAAATATATTACATATATCACATTATCAAAAAATGTTTTTTCATATATTATCGATACAGATATTACAAAAATATCTTAAGATGTCACTACTTGTGTGTGTGTGTGTAAACCATGTAGTGTCAAGTTGTTAATTTAGTCATGGCTTAATTTCTGGAGTTTTAGAAAATGTTGGCTTTGTACGACAGTTTTACATCTTCGTGTAAGTATTGATCTTATTATTGTTAAGCACAATAGTGTTTAGTTATATACCCCGGGCTTTAAAGAAATGTTTCGGTGACGTTAAAAGCAACTTGACTTGAAATCAACAATTTTTTTCCCCTTGCCCATTGCTAAAAAGTCTATGTCTCTCTAAGATCTACAACTTCTGAATGACGGGTTCTTTTTTGAATTGCTGCCGCTTCAGGGTGCCGGTCAGTTGAAAAGACGCATTTTATGGGACATCAATTTCTGAAAAGCTTGAAAGAGGTGGGTGACCCCCTCCCCCAAATCAATCAGCAGGACCTTGACAATAACAGTGCTGACGGGGTCTTGTCGAGCTGATGCCATGGTAAAAATACCCAACGACTGTCATTCGTCTTATCACTGACAATACCGTTCTCTCCGTTCTTCACATGTAGTATATACAATCCCCATACCCTCAAGTATTTAAAGGACACACAAATTGTTCTTTCTTTAGCCCTTTACAAATTACCAAACGGTTATATTTTAGCTTGCGGATAAAAAGAAAGGTCGGGTAGAAATTAACACTGTAAATAAATTGTATTAATTAAATCGTGTAAATATCTCATGTACAGAACCAAATAAAATTACGATGAAAAAATATTTTTCATGTCGGCTCCTTCACATTAATGTATATATGTGTTTTAGTGTGTTTTCTAAGACTTTTTATTTAATTAAGAATATATATTTTATTTCTTTATTTGAGATATTATGTTTAATTAGGATTACGTATTTTATTTTGTTTGGCCTTGATAATTTATGATTATTTAATTTAATTAAGTTTGTTTAAATAGCGTGTAGAATAATAGTATAAACCCATCTTGTGAATTATTTTCCAATGTTTCTAATTATAATAAATAAAGAAAAGAGAAAAGAAAGAAAAAAGGAAAATTAAAAGAAAAACAGAATCCATAATAAATAAAGAACTGTAACACTTACTAATTCGAAAAAGCTGAATTATACATTTGTAAAAACAAAAGAATATAAATTAGAATTTTAATAGACTGATATGTCATAAAAATTAGAAATTTAGTTAATTTATAACTTTATAGAAGGGAAGGAAACGAGTGAAGTAGAATTAGATAATCAAAAAGAATAAAGCTGCGAAGAGTAGAAAATCGCTTTAATCCATTGAAAATGCACAATCACTTTTATTAATGTGTACATTGTTAATTTTTCCTGCCCAATAACCGATCTTCGTTATTTTGTTTTGGTGGACATAAGACTAATATGAACAGCAAATACAAAGTCACGAATTTTTCTCATCATTGCCGCTGATGTGGTAATATTATAATATTATAATATCAGCTACCACAAGCCTCAGTCACATCAGCGGCTATGATGATAAAAATTTCCCGACTTTAACATCACGCTAGCCTCGTTTTTCGAACGTTCGCTACTTTGACGTCGATTTTGTTTACAGAGAAGTCCAGGCACTGCCCCATTTCAAAACTCGTCTATATTGAAGCTTTATATGAGTTCGCAGTCTGTAGCTCAGATGGAAGAGCCTTGGCCGGATACCAGGAGGTCATGGGTTCGGTTCCCAGCAGGCACCGTGAAATCATTCTTTTGCGATAATGTAAACAAATATAAATTTTATAAAGTAAAAATAAAATTTTCAAACACCCTATTTATTCACTCATATCAATTATCTAACCTTTCGTTACTTCTATGTTTATTATAGTCGGTACTCAATTTAGTAGAATACTTCTCCACTTTATATTAAAAGTATATAAATTATAGAGAACTCATTAAAATTGTAAATATATTTTTAATTTTCTTCTATGATTGTTCTTTGTTGTAAGATTTTTCTCACTACTCCTGATCATTACTCCTGATGAAGGACTGCTGCTGATGCGTCCGAAAGCTTGAGTGATCTTTTTCATTGCTATTTTACCAGTGTTTAACCTTTTGTATGTAAAGCTTTTTCTTATACGTGTGGAAACAATTACGTTTCGCGGTAATTTATTACGTTCAAATGAGATTACAAAGTTAACATATGCAATTTTTTTCTACAATTTTGATTACGACGAAAGACACACATGCTTATATATACATATTATAGTTAATATTTAGTTATTAGAAAAGTAAATTGTAAAATACAACAGTGTTTATCTTGTTTTTGATATGTATTTGTGTGCCGGTATAACAATTTAACCATTTTAACACTACTGTAAAAGAAGTCTATTTTAAATAGCGAAAACAATAGCTGCATTTGTTGTTTGAACTTTGAAAGGTTTAGAGAAAAGAACTTAAATTAGATATGTCGCCGAAAGCGTAATTTTTGAGGAAAATGAAAGCCCAAATGTGCCAAAAATATGCAGTGTTAAAAAACTACATAGAATGTTCGCGTTAAATCCCGTTTAGAAAGGTAAGAATGATTGAAAAGCGCTTGGGTGGAAATGCGTGTGTGTATGCTTTCTCTTTGTCAACCTTCAAAATCTGTTAAAGACCTTGTCACTTGCTCCAATCGTTTTCACGCCCATTTTTTGTTGATGAAACGGATTGTTGCGCGTGTTGGCGGTGCCGTTAAAAATCCATCGAGTTTTGGAGCATGTCACAAACAAAACCAATCTTCGTCTGCAATTCTCTTTATGTATAATTAAATTGCATAAAGGGAGTGACATTGTTCTTGAAATGTCGGAAAAAGTATCGAAAAGGAGCTAAAACTACACGATCTTCTCAAACTAAATACTTTAAACTTTCCTTTAATTCCATAGAATAACGTTGCGCCATAAAAATATTCAACCAACCATAGAATGAACCCTGGAATTGGTAAATTTGCAAATCTTGATATGCAAATGTTTGAATTGTTAAAAAAAATTTGTTAAATTTGTATTTAAAAAATTGTAAAAAATGTCAATTTTTTTAAATGGTGTTGAAATTTAAAAAAAAATGTTTTAAAAATTGTTGAAAAGTTTTAAAAATGTTGTTAGAAATTGTTAAAAAAAGTCAAACGAGAATGTGAGGAGTTTTCCTAAAATGTGGCAACGTCTTTTCTCGTGCATAGGAAACAACTCCACAATAAATTTAAAAATATATATTTCCTTTTTTTTTCCAGTGTCAATAATAAAGGTAAGTAATACTTTGTATTCTACATTTAAACTGTCGTCCTTAGGCTTGTTGGTTAAACTGTGGTCAC
>QLNU02015360.1:117745252-117770750 GCA_006491805.2 Dysdera silvatica | reverse complement strand
GATCGGTATATGTCGCCAAAGATTGGCGACATAATTTGGGTTAATAGAAACCAGGAGGAGGCTTCGAAAGATTTACGTCTCTTAAATGGAGATCGATGATTGTTTAAAAACATGTGCCGCAATAGTTACAGCCATGCCTTGCGGGCCCACTCTGATGAGCTGGAACTCCTTTAAGCTTAATCGTGTAGAGATATGTAGTATATATAGCTACTCTGTTATCCCGTCGTGGATGTGCTACTGTAATTTCTACAATATAGATTGAGTTTTGGTAATTCCAATAGCGTCACAAGGCTGATGTTTTCACTCATGAACTTGTTTTGTAACAAGTGCATGCATACAAAACATGAACTTGTTTTGTAACAAGTGCATGCATACAAAACACGAACTTGTTTTGCAACAAGTGGTGCATGAGTAAAAAACTTGAACTTGTTTTGTACAAAACAATCGTGGAACGTAAAACAATATTGTCGTAGAAAGAGGGAATATCAAAAATATTAATTATATATATATATAAATGCATCTCATTATATATGGCCTGCAAAAGGGTTGCTGGTATCTAACTGGAAGGAGACCCACACGCTGAACGTATGTGACGATGTGTGGAACCGGCCAGGCCAGTAACCTAGTGTCCTACCCCGCCTTCAAGTGGTGCAGGCTGGGCTTTCTATTTATGAGGCAAATTAATATTTGCTGCACGGATAGAAAGGCGGAAGGGGAGGGCTAATTCACCAACCCGTCTAGCCAGCGTGGTGAAATTATGGCTAATTCCTCCATTATGTTGACACACCAGAAACCATGGCCCCTAGTCTCCAGGTGCTGGAGTGCTCCTGATCAAGGCAGCGGTCAGTGTGGCATGAAAGCAGGGGGTGCTAAGAATCACTGGAATGGCCCAGGCTGCCGTTTGTTATTGACCTTGGCAACGTATAATGGACGATCCCTTGCTTCTGAAGCAAAACTTCAGGAATTGGAAGAAGAACTTGACAAGATCAAATGGGACATTGTAGGACTCAGTGAAGTTAGAAGAAAAGGTGAAGAGTTGGTGGAACTTAAAAGTGGACATTTGTTTTATTATAGAGGAACGGAAACTGGAAGAACAAGTGGTGTTGGCTTCTTAATCAACAAAAGAATTAAAGACTGTCTTCTGGAAGTTGAAAGTACATCAGATCGAGCAGCGAGGCTTGTTGTTCAACTAACCCAGCGATACCAACTTCAAATAGTACAGGTATATGCACCAACATCAAGCCATACCGACGAAGAGGTTGAAGAATTTTATGAAGAAATCAAAGAGTTACACACCAAAGGGAAACAACATATCAAGCTCATCATGGGGGATTTCAATGCAAGAATTGGACAACAGGAACAAGGAGAGACATCGGTTGGTAAATACGGATATGGGGAAAGGAATGAACGTGGCGATCAACTCATCGAATTTGCAGAAGCTGAAAACCTTAGCATCATGAATTCATTTTTTAAGAAGAAACCGCAAAGAAAATGGACATGGAAACACCCAAATGGGGGAACTAGTGAAATTGACTATATCCTGGCAAACAAGAAATCAATTATTGAAGATTGCAGTGTACTGAACAGATTTAATACTGGAAGTGATCATCGAATGGTGAGATGTAAAGTGCACTTAAATACTAAATTAGAACGACAGAAGCTCATTAGGAAACAAGTAAGTAAGAGGGTGGATCTAATGAAACTGAAAGTAAATACCGAGGCATTCAAGTTGGAATTAAAAAATCGCTTTTCTGCACTGGAAGGACTTATTGATGAAAGTGATATCTCAGAAGCAAATGAAAACATTGTTAAGACAATAATTGAAACTGCTGGGGAAATTGGTGGTGTAATATGTAAAAAGCAGAATAGCAAATTATCTGAGAAGACGAAACAACTCATGAAAAGGCGAAGACTTATGAAGGTGGACAATCAAAATACCAGTTGTAGGATCGAGTATGTAGAACTTTGCAAAACTTTGCGCAAAAACATGAAAGAAGATATAAGAAAATTCAATTGTGAGTTAGTAAGGAAGGCCATTGAAAGCAACAAGAGCCTTAGGGTTGTTAAAGGGAGTTTGTCTATTGGGAAGAAACACATCATTGCATTAAAAGGAGAGGATGGCACTGTAACAAGAAATAGGGAAGAAATACTTAGAAGAGTTGAAGAATTCTACAGAAAGCTGTATGAGGGAAACAGTGGATTAAACGAAGACTCTGAGATAGTCGAAGGAACAGCTCCTAAAATCTTAAAAGAAGAAGTAGCATTTGCAATAAAAAGTATGAAGAAAGGAAGATCCCCTGGCGATGATGGCATTACATTAGATATCTTAAAAGAAGCTGGAGAACATGTAGAAGACATACTTGCAAAATTCTTTACCAAATGCCTCAACAGTGGTAACATACCAAACCAATGGGATTCTGCAACAGTAATTCTTTTGCATAAAAAAGGTGATAAAGAGGATTTAAAAAATTACCGACCAATTAGCTTGTTACCTGCTATTTATAAAATCTTCACAAAAGTGCTAACACATCGCCTGCAGAAAAAATTAGATGCAGCTCAACCAAGAGAACAAGCTGGATTTCGAAGTGGATTCAGTACAGTGGACCATATTCAAGTATTAAGAGAATTAATTGAAAGAACACATGAATATGAACTTCCATTGTGTGTTGCATTTATTGACTATGAGAAGGCCTTTGGCTCTATAAAAACATCAGCAGTCATCAACACTTTAAGATCAACACACATTGCGGATGTGTATATTGACATGGTGAAACGTGTGTATAAAAATGCAAGTGCAAAATTTCGGTTACATAAAGATACCAAAACTATCAACTTGGCAAAGGGGTGAGGCGGGGAGATACCATTTCTCCAAAACTTTTTACTTCTGCTTTACAGATGATTTTTCAGCTGATAAATTGGAATAACAAGGGAATAAAAATAAATGGTGAATATTTAAATCATCTGCGGTTTGCTGATGACATTGTTATTTTTTCAACGGACCCATTGGAACTCCAAGACATGGTACAAGAGCTCTCAACTAGAAGTGAAGAAGTTGGACTCAAGATGAACCTACAAAAAACTAAGATCATGTTCAATAATTTTGTAGAGGAAACAAAAATACAAGTTGACAACACTGAGCTAGAAATTGCTGATTCATATATTTACCTTGGCCAGCTGATTTCAATGGATGGTAACATCATGAAAGAACTCAACAGACGTATTAAACTTGGCTGGAGTGCATTTGGAAGAAACAGTTTTATCCTGAAGGGGAAATTGCCTTTGTGTCTAAAAAGAAAGGTCTTCAACCAGTGTGTATTGCCAGTCCTCTCTTATGGATCAGAGACATGGAGTCTAACAGTTGGAGCAATACGAAAGTTACAGACAACGCAAAGGAGCATGGAGAGGTGCATGCTTGGAATAACTAGGAGAGATCGAAAAAGAAACACTTGGGTGAGAGAGCAAACTAGAGTAGAGGACATCATTGTTAAAGTAAAAGGACTGAAATGGCGATGGGCTGGGCATATTGCAAGAAGAACTGATCAACGATGGACAACAGAAATTCTGAACTGGATTCCAAGAGACCACCGAAGACCTAGAAAACGTCCTCAAACTAGATGGGTGGATGAAATAAGAAAACAGGTTGGGGTGACGTGGAAGCGAATTGCTCAGGATAGACTTGTGTGGAAAGCATTTGGAGAGACCTTCATCCAGCAGTGGATAGATAATGGTTGAATATGATGATAAGATGATGATGATATATATATATATATGCAACTTCATCGTAAATTAAATATTGAGTTGTCTCCTTCCCTCATTTTCCTCAGTAAGTCTCTCTCTTATTCTTGCAGTCTACATGCGCATCTCTTATTCTAACGATCTACATGTCTCTTATTCGAACGATTTACATATCTCTTATTCTAACGACCTACATATCTCTTATTTTAAAGATCTGCATGTCTCTTATTCAAACGATCTGCATGAGTGCCTTCCTCCCCCATCATGGGGTTTGGGGAAGCAAGTCAGAAGCCTTTACTTTAGAACAATATATTGTACTTTTACTTGGTTGTTATTTATCTACCTTTATTTTCAGCTGCCACAGCAATAATTCTTTAACGAAGTGTAGACAGTTTTGTAGACAAGGTGGATATTTACGTGAAATGTAAAATAATTGATGATTGCAAATAATCATATTTATTTACATTAGTTTATGCAATTCATAGCAGATTATTTTGTTATAAATGGATTTTCACGTCCAAATGATAATTTTGTGAATGATAGACTAGGTGAAATTCTATTAAACCAAACCTCGTTTGAATAATCAGTACTCAAGACAAATTAGGACTCGGAACAGATCGAGCCCTTCTTTAACAGACATATCGCACCTTGTGCGTCCGTGTAATTTTAGTTAGGGGAGAAATGGCTCTCCTCACTTGTAATATTTTCACTTTTTTCCTTTATCACAACGCTATTAGAGCGTTTTTTATGCTTTTGTTAAAACACGTGTGTTAAAAGCGATGAATATAATGCTCTTAGATGTGAACGCAGATCTTGACGAACAATATTCAAAAACGCCTCTTTCCTGGACCTCCTGTTTCTTATTCTTCGTCCTGTCATCAGCAAAAAAAAATGGCCAAACCGTTCTGTTTTTCCGATGGCCTTCCTTATTGTTCCCTACCTTTGTAGTTTGTCTGATGGCCCCCTGAAAAAGAGACGGACAGGGATGACACTGGGCGGTCTAACAAAAAACGAAAGATGAAAAGGGGGCATTTTTAAAGTGGTAATAAATAATAACAATAGCTGGACACCTTTTAGCTTGCTCTCTTTTAGAGAGTTTCCTAGCAAAGTCTGTAAACAGCTAAAAAAAAGTGCGCTAGATTTTCAGTTTTGGCCTTTGGAAGGTGGTCAGTTTTAAGAAATTCTATTTTCTTTTGCATTAATGGCGACATTTATCAAAGGCTACTCATGTGCGTGCATTATTTATACATGACTATTAATAAACGCACATCATCTATATATTATCATATGCAGGGCCGTCCTTAGCTAATGCGGGGCCCGAGGCAAAACATATTTCGGGGGCCCATACATATACGAGTAAGGAAAAGAAAGAATAATGTATGAGCCCTAGATGGCACGAAATGCGAGATCTGAAGTAAAAATATTTTTGGGGAAATTTTCAATATTGTAAAAATTTTAAATTTGAGAATTACGCTTCGCGGGACAAGGGGCATCGGCTCCGCTCGCCCTGCTTAAGGGCGGCCCTGATCATATACACTATATGCCCAAAAGTATCCAGACACTTTGGATTTTTTGTTTTTTTTTTCGAATTTCTAAAAAACTACATGACCAATTGTTCTCTAACTTTGGAGATATATAGAACATACTTGAACGCCCACTTTTCAATAAAGTTTCGGTGACTTGTGCATTTAGGGGACCACCCACATATTGACAAAGTGAAAAAATATATTTGATCACCCTGTATCATAAAAAGCTGGAAATTATTTGTAACTTTCAGAAAATATTTAACCAGCTATGCTTAATGCCAGTGTGCATTTTTGTAAAATAGACATGTATATTCATGAAGATAGAAACGTTTCTTTAAGAAAACCCAAATTTTGTCATGTGTATTTTGCTTATTATGCCTCTACGCCTGTGATTACAACGATGGCATAAATGTGGCTATCGGAATCATGAGATACAGTTAGTTCACAGCAGACGATACAATAACACTAACGATCGCATTGTTCACCATACGACCACAATAAAAGTTTCGTCTTCGGTATATATTTAACAAAATCAGTGACGATTAAAGATGAAATTTGTGATAAGGGTATGAGAATGTTAAAAAAAAGGAACCAGAACAAAGACAATGAGAATACGTTACGGAAAGTTTGATCGGTTAGCAAGTTTTTATACTTTTAGGTATCTGGTTTGGCAACAGTAGTTTCACGATTAGCAGTCATCCCTTGATCAGCTGGCCCGGTTCCTGAGTTTGATCTTCAGGAACGGCTCACACGGTTCAGGAAACCGTAGCTGAACAAAGAATATCGGGGCTTTCCTGTTTCAAAGATTATTACGCGGCACCACGCTTTACAAAATCTCAGTTTCCATGTTTCTATTATTTCACAATTTCTATATCAGTTTTGCATTATTCGCTCTCAATTCAAAATCCAATTGCACAAAAATTATTTGAAATACGTTTTAAACGTATTGTAACAATTACACAAAGCGTATTTTTTTTCCCTGGTGATAATATTAACAGTTTAAAAAACATAGCCTCTTGTTCTTGATGCGTTTGAATACGTAGACATTTGCTAATGAATTTTTTAACGATATGTGCATCTTGATATATATATATATTTTTTTTATACCAACCAGACTTTAGTATTTATAGATTATTATTACAAAGTTGAAAAATTACTTGAACATCGATTAACAGGAAACCTAAATAGAGGTGTAGAATAATACGGTAGCCTATATTTAGGATAGCCTATATATCGTGCAGCAATTAAAATAGTCTCCTTTACCATGGCCATCTCTGTTTTTTTATCTTTTTTTTAAATAGCCACTTTTTTTGGAATATCTGCTCAATAGGATTAACTGTAATATTATTTACATAGTTTGAACTTCGACTATTCTAGAAAATTTTATCTTTTTCTAAAGGTGACTGAAAGTGAAGTTTCACCATATGTTTTATTTTTTGTAATACATTTAGAACTGAGCCCTAAAACCCACGATTATGATTCAGTCGAAAACCACCTTTGTAACCAATAATAGAAAATAATTGAACATACTCTCGGGCTAGATTCAAACCGGCGATCCTTGGATTTCCTGTATAATGCTTTGACAGCTAAGCACAGCCACTTACATTCAGTCCTAATGATTAATTCTTCTACAAACCCCCTACATTTATTTAAGAGTCCCCCTTCCTCTAATGCATTTAGTTTGTATTAAAGTGAAATACCTTCTTTAATAGCACTCGTTCAAATATTACTAAAAGAAATGGATGCAAAGCATCTTGGACTAAACCAATAGAGAAATTACATTTATGGTAAACAAGAAGATTTAAAAGTAGTATTGTAAGTAGGTTCAGCGATACCTGAATTCCTAGTTTACATATTTTTTTACATATATTTTTTTACATGTTTGTAAAAGTAAAGGATGGTAGTCAGTGACCTTTTAAAGGATTTCTTTAACACCATATAAAGTATAAATATAAACTACACATTGTCTTCTTTCCTTCGTTTTAAAAACAGAAACCGCGGTACCCTTCTAAATATAAAAACATGAGTATAAAAGACCTTCAATCTATTTTTTATCAGTGGTAATATACACTTGTTTATAAATGCGTACGATCTACATTTATTATTTATTAACTATATACATATCTAAGGCTATAACTACTAAAAGGGTATATAAAAGGGATATGTAAAATATATATATGTATAATATATATAGTTATATATCACTATTACATATCTTGATAATCTTAAGGCAGAATAAATATTTAGGCCTATCATTAATCGATAAAAACCTCCACAAACCCCCGTGCGATGGCTTAAATGTATCGCGTTTGGCTACCGCACTGAAATTCTGGGTTTGGCTTTCGTTGCTAACTAAACGCGTTTGTATTTTTTTTCTTCTTCTACTAATTCATATTGAGAAGTTTTGTTCCCTGGATGACATGGGTTCGGATTCATCGGAGAGCTGTTGATCATGGCACAGCATGTTCCGAGTTGACTTTGCGCCATAAAACCAAATCTCGTGCCACGCCTAGATTTCTAAACTGGTGTCCTAAGTAATATCTGTTCAGTGCGCCATTCACAAACATTTTCACGTTTCAACATTCAGAAAACGCAAAAAATGCGTTACATCTTCGGTAAAAAATAACCTATTTGCCATCTTGTCTGTTATACTCTATTCCAGTTAAGCACTACGGAGAATAATCATACGTTTGTGAGTAATTATTCGCGAAGACACACGCCATTCTCTTTCCTTTCAAAGTTTATTCAGCAAAAGATCACAAGTCTAAACAGCAAACGGGTTTTGTTAAAAATGTGATAGCTCTTTGTTTTATTCTTTTCCCTGGAACACTGCTAACAACGAGAAAGACGCGCTTGAGAGCTTTTAATGGGTTTGTTGAGCCTAACCCATGCAGGGGTCTTGCAAATTTTCTATGTACGTATTACATGCCTTCATCAATTGAAGAAGAGTTTTTCTTTCATCTTTGTTTGAGATTTTGCGACTCCGCCCAAGCCTGTGAAATATTGCTTGACAGATTTAATATATTCGACGCCCACTAACCCATTTGGACGTCCTACAGGACATTTGGTTTTGCCGTTACATGCAAAATTGTTTGTGGCTTGCCTGATTTATAGCTACATGAGAAAGAGATAATGGCGTATTTATTGTATAAAAGCGGTCACACGTCTCTATTAGTTAGCCCACAATCTCTAATATTCATTCATATTATTTGAAAACAGAGGGTCAAAAGCCTCGACGATGGTTGAAAGCAAACACAAAAAACCTGTGTGATCAATTTTGTAGACCCATTCCTTCTAGACAAATTTTGATTATGTAACCGGCATCATAAAATTAGTGCAGTTTCGAAGCTTGACATAAAGCATATAGTTTAGAACGGCAAATATGCGATCAGCCCTCGTTAATTCGGAATTGACAATTTCTTTCTGTTTTCTTATTTTCTTCGTTACATACAGACACTCATTTTAAATTCTTTATTTTTTGTTCAGAGACTTATTTGCAAAATTACTTTTATTCACGAAACCTTGTACGTTTCCTCATGGCAATAATAAAGACGACTATTTTGTAAACGTATCCACCCCAATAATGAAAATAAATAAATAAATAAATAAATAAATAAATAAGAGTGTCAACGGTGTTTTTGTTGCTGGAATAGAAAAGAAGAAAAACAAAGGGGAAAAATAAATGTTACAGAAAAATGATATAGGCCTATGTATATCTGTCATTCAAAAAGAATTTAGTTGTGGTTTTATAATTTACACGTTTATAGTTTTTATTTTAAAAAAACGTTCCAAAATTCAGACTAGATTTTACCCAATTTGTGGATAATTAATAAGCATTTTGAACAATACAAATTTCGATATTTTGTTATTTAAATAAATAAATTAATATCTTTACTATAATTACTTTATATCATCCCATCATATCCGAATATACTCGAAATACAACACAAGTCATGCGCATAATATCTAATCTAGCACAGATAAACCATTATTTATAACACAATCACTATCAATTTCTGGAAATATTAAAATTTGATGTGTATTTGAGAAAGACCACAAACTGCGTAAATTAGACAGCTATTTATAACTTTCTAACGAAGACAGTTGCTTAATATTATTGCATTATTTTCATTCTTACCCATTCTAATCGAAATAGCTTTATGTTCCCTTTATTTTTAAAATTTGTTTATCATGTACTGTTGGGTGATAGTTATATAATAATTAGTCACACATTTGCAAATAAATAATTAACAAGACTTTAATTGAAAATAACCTGAACGATTAAGAAAAATATGATCGGTAATTTAAATACAAAATATAAGATCTAAAGGTAAATCTAAATCTAAATAAATCTAAATTCGAACTTTGACTAAACTTAATTAATTTATTAAATTAATTAACTTTATACTAACTTAAAACATTTTCAACGTGTGGAGAAACTAAACCAGTTTAATATATTCATCATCACGAAAAGATTTCGACAAAACAATACAAAGATTAACCTTGATTTATTACAAATAAATTTGACACGCACGTATTAGTAGCTCAAACTAGAGCTATTTTTGTTTAGGAGAAAAAGAGACGCCGTCCTCATCTCGGATTTGAATCATGATCCCCGAGTTCAGCCAGCGGTGTCTTGACCTACTAGACGAACGAGAACAAACGTTTTTTCTCCGTATATAAGTTTGTAAGATATTATTACCCTTCACAGGGATAACACAATTGCCAAATATTGGTCAACACACAAAGCCACCGGGGCGAGATTTTTGTGAGTTTTTCGTGGGGGATTTTTTATTACAAATAAATTTGACACCCACGTATTAGTAGCTCAAACTAGAGCTATTTTTGTTTAGAAGAAAAAGAGACGCCGTCCTCATCCCGGATTCGAACCAGGGTCCCCGCGTTGAGCCCGCGGTGTCTTGACCTACTAGACGAATGAGAACAAGAACAAACGCATTTTTCTCCGTATATTAAGTTGTAAGATATTATTACCCTTCACAGCGTCTGTTCTTGTTCTCATTCGTCTAGTAGGTTAAGACACCGCGGGCTCAACGCGGGGACCCTGGTTCGAATCCAGGATGGGGAAAGCGTCTCTTTTTCTCCTAAACAAAAAATAGCTCTAGTTTGAGCTACTAATACGTGGGTGTCAAATTTATACGAAAAACTCACAAAAATCTCGCCCCGGTGGCTTTGTGTGTTGACCATTATTTGGCAATTGTGTTATCCCTGTGAAGGGTAATAATATCTTACAAATTGACCTTGATTTTCAGTAATTAATAAAATTAATTATTTGCCGAGTTAATTATTAAAAAATATAAAGGGGAAATAAAAAGATGAAAATAAACACAAATATATGAGGAAAAGTAAAACAAAACTTTAATAAGGGAAAAAATATATATACAAACAAAAGTAAGGAAAAACAAAAGCAAAAATATTGAAAAATAAAAAAAGGAAAAAAAAAGGAGTTAAAAAGCAAAACATTGAAAAGGAAATGAAAACTGAAAAAGGCAGGAAATTAAAAAAAAAAGTAGGTATAAGCGTAAAAAAAATTTCAAGAACGGTAAATGGAAGTTAAAGAAGAATAGGAAGAACTGGGAAAATAACAAAGTTATAATGAAAATTTCATAACATTTCCGGAGCTGTTATTTACTGTATCAGGCAAAGTTTACGCTTGAGTTCCAATGTTTTATTCTTACGTAACTCAAGCCTTGCATTTCTTTTTTTCTTAATTTCTTATCCCTTTTAACTTTCGTTTTCGTCTTAAATCCTTGCCTTCTTTTTTATTTCGATTCTTCTCTGTTTTCTTTCTGTTTCATCTCCTTACAGATTAGGAACCAATCAATGTACGAATGATTACCCAACAAATAAATTTTGATGCCATCACAAGAGAGTGTCATTTTCATATTGGCGAGGTTATCTATGTTTTATGATTATTGTTTGGCTGTTTGGATCTCTTTATCGCAATGGTATGCTACCACATACTGCATGGTTGTCAATTACTACCTAGCACAAATAGTTAACAATATGGGTAGAGTGCTTTGCAAAATGGAAAATGATTTAAAAAGACGCGACATAGAAATGCACTTAGAATTATAAAAAGAACAGCTGTGCATATTTTTTAACTGAACCAAAAATATGGAATAAAAACATCTGGAGAAAATTAGGTGAACTTTCCTTTTTGATAGCATCAATACAGTTGCTATAGTAGCTGCTTCTTCAGACCCTTATTATGGCTCCCCTGACCCACTGCCCGTAATTATAGAGTATCTACTTCGGGATTCTCCACTTTCAAGAAAATTTTACGGCATCAATTTGAACTTTCGCTTTCTTTCTTTATCCGGGGTTCATCAGAGGTATTTTTTGGGGGTGGGTTGCCCAGTCGGGAGACAGATGCTGGGAATAGGGATCAGCTATTGGTCTAGACCTGTCGTAAACCAATTCCTCTACATGTTATAATATATATCGCGTACCTCCCATATCTCACCGACAGATGGCGCAGTGCCTCAGGTGTACGGTCTAGACTCGGGTCAGGTGACGGTTTTTTTTATGACAAAATGCATTGATGCGAGTATTATTAGAGGTTAGTTTAGATATTTTTTTCCTCGGATGTGGGGGAAAGGGGACGAGGTTACGTCTGCGGGGGGTCGTTTTATAGGGGGCGGCGTAGGTAGGGGGTTCTTATACGACGACGACGACGACAAGAAAACTGAGTCAAGCAATTTTCCGCTTCTTATATTTAGCTTTCCAGTTCCGCCTTCTTCACTTTCCCTCTGCTACCCGGTGTTTCTTTTACATTAAACCGGCGAAAAATTTCACATAAATCAATAACAAATATAAGTATAAATCAAATTGAATTTGATTTCGGGGCCATTGCGTTTTGCCAAAGGAAAATAGCCGGTTTGCGAAACGCCTGTCATCACAGATAGAAGGAAGTAGAGCGTTAAATTGGTGAAACTAGAAAAACTTTTTTAGTTACAATCTTTCGATTTTGCCATGTGTTTTACACATCGACCCCCACCCCCTAAAAGTAGGGCGCAATATAAGTCCCCTTTGTTATTATAAATACAGGGCCATTATAATTAAAGTTCCACTTTGAAATGGCCATAAAATAAAAACTACTAGACCAAATATTATCAAACTTGGTAATGGCTCATAGGAGGTCATGGGATTTTATTTTCCGCAAAAAAAGTTCAAAAATCACCACCAGCGGGAATGGCGCTGTAATCAATATTGTTAAACGAAATAAAAAAAATGAAGACATTGGTTTAAAACGTTTTTAATCGTTTCTAAAACGAAACTCTTTGTGGGGTTATGCAAATTGTTTATGGTGATAACATAAACAATTTGGCGGAATTGAAAGATGCGATACACCGACATGTCCGCAACATTCCTCCTGATATGCTAAGAGCTGCTGTTGAGAACGCAGTAATGCGATTTAACTTGCTTTCAGAAAATGGTGGACGCCACATTCAACATGCTTTGTAACACGTTTTAGAAACGATTAAAAACGTTTTAAAACGATGTCTTCATGTCTTATTTCGTTTAACAATATTGCATACAGTGCCATTCCTGCTGGTGGTGATTTTTGAACATTTTTTTTTTTGACAGAAAATAAAATCCCATGACCTCCTGTAAGCTATTACCAAGTTTGATAACATTTGGTCCAGTAGTTTTCATTTTATGGCCATTTCAAAGTGGAACTTTAATTATAAAGACCATGTACATTGTTCTCATCTTATAACCTAAAAGATCATTAAATTTTACTACTAGATTTAATTTTTTTTTAATTAGTGCGAAATTTTTATTCAGTGGAATTATATTACCTTTATCAAAGTAGCTGTAATTGTCCCAAAATTTAAACAAATAAGGAATGTTATAAATATTTACTGTTTATTTTCAGAAATGAGTAAAAAAGTCACTGTGCCTTCAGCTTGATTCAAACCAAGGGTCTTTAAGCTTTAAAGATCAAAACTTAGCACTATGCAAAATCCATCTGATGTTTAAACTTCCTTAATTTCTTATCGAAGTGTTTTTAATAAGTAAAATATTCTCTGTTGATTTTGAATTCAAAGTAAAAAACACGTGTCAATATTAAAATGATATACATAATAAGGATAGATGTAAGGGGCACGCGTCCGTCCTGCGAATTTTACGGAATAGGCATATATCTGTTTTTAACTTTGTGCCCCTGAAAAAATTTCTGAATCCACCCTTGATATACCATCAATTATACCTGTTTACCTACTACGTATACGCGCCTGTATATGAACTTCATCAATTATGAATTTAAAAAAGGATCAACTTTATCGATTATTCCTTGATAAAATTATCCACTTTATCGTTTATTCCTTGATAAAATGATCAACTTTATCGATTATTCCTTTATAAATGATCAACTTTATCGATTATTCCTTGAAAAAATATCAGTCGTGAATTTGAATTATAAACTCATTAAGGATTCGGTGAATTTCCAATGAGTTTATACTTGATAATAAAAGATGAGATTATGTATTTTTTCCATCTCACCATAACGACATGTTCAAGAAACCTATAAATTGGTTTCGCGTAAAACCCGTCTTCAAATATAGATTGAATATATTCAGTAAGTTGTCCACATTCTTTGCTTTTTGCTTCAGAATTCTAGCAACCTAAGTAAGACATAACTTTATGGTAAATACTTTTCCTCTGCTGTATTCAAATAATATAATGCATCTGCAAACACCTGTGTTTGCTCCTCGGGTGCCGACTACAGGCGGGTGCCCAAAGGGTTATTGTGGGATCCTTTGGCAGCTGCCGAACCGAAAGAGAACTTGAAGTATTTCGGCAATCTTGACTAGCCCTTCTAAAGTAAACAACAATTCAACTTTCTTTGAAGTAAAGTGGATGCAGTCGCAGTCGCAAATAACATGGCAGATGGTTTGTACTTAACAGAGAAAGTCAATGTATCGCTTTTTGTTGCGACTTTTGCTCAAACGCGGAAGCTAATCCGTTGTATTAAAGAGGATTTACAAGAATTATGACTATTCACGAGCCAATCCGGATCCATCTAAGGGTAGAATATGACTTTTTAGGCTGCGAAAGCGTATGTTGGAAATTATAAGATGAGAAATGATGTAGTTACTTTATCACGTCTGCACTATTGCCTTGTCGCTACTGAAGATGATAATGGAGATAATATGAAGATTCATATACTGTTTTCTCTTATTTGCTTTCAGTATCACTAATATGGAAAGCAATTCTGCTTTGAAGGTGAGACGTAAATTATATGTGAACATACGAATATCAATTATGGACATTGTCTCTATTTATTCTTCCCTTCTCCATTTAAGAAACGTGCCTTATTTTTAGATGTTGATCATCTGAACTACATTCCATTAACCGAATCTTTATCCTTCATACTCTAGCGATAAAACTGGCGGCCACTATTCGTCCTTTGTAATGCTGCTACACCCAGTTAACCGGATTTCCAAATATTCAAATGTCTTAGTTTGAATTATCCATATTTCATTTTATTCAGACCTATCTTGGTTCCAATGATCCAGATTTCCACTTATTCAAACCTACTTTGTACCTAATAATCCTGATTTGTTAATATTAGGTCCTATTTTGGTTCCTATTATCCAGATTTCTAATTATTCAGACCTTTCTTGGTTCCAATGATCCAGACTTCCACTTATTCAAACCTACTTTGTACCTAATGATCCTGATTTGTCAATATTCGGTCCTACTTTGGTTCCTATTATCCAGATTTCTAATTATTCAGACCTGTCTTGGTTCCAATGATCCAGATTTCCACTTATTCAAACCTTCTTTGTACCTAGTGATCCTGATTTGTTAATATTCACTCCTACTTTGGTTCCTATTATCCAGATTTCTAATTATTCAGACCTGTCTTTGTTCCAATGATCCAGATTTCCACTAATTCAGACCCACTTTGTACCTAGTGATCCTGATTTGTTGATACTGGGACCTGCTTTGGTTCCCATTATCCAGATTTCTAATTATTCAGACCTACTTTGCTCACATTTAATGCAGATGATTAGAATTTTACATTTTCTGCATGAGTATATTTCCAAGAATGATCAGCGATATGATTTTGTAATAACCAATAATATAGGATAATCAAATCAAGAGTAATGTTAAGCACTATGTAAAATGTTTATTGCTTAAACAATATATTTACGAGAAATTGCCCACATAATACCTTTCAGTATCATTATACCACACAAATACAACTCAAAAGTGTGCGATTTGTACATGTAAAAAGGAAATTATATCATCCCAATTGTCAGCCGATTGCTACTGTATGGAAGGCCTGGCCCAAAAATGCAATGGATAAATATCGCTCTTGCAATATAGTTCATTTAAAACGATGGTTTCCAACATGTTCTGCTCGCTACTTCAAGTTATGTTCAGTAGGCTACATTTTGTTCTCGTTAACTCTTACTTTTAATTATTTATATGAACATAATTTGAATATAATGTGAGGCATACCTACTTATATTTATAAAGAAGAGTACACTGATTAGAAAATGTGCGTGTGTATATATAGTCCTTTTGCGGAAAATTGACCAGTGATGCCGTTAGAATTCACGGGAGCTGACGTCACAAACGGGTTGGTTCATAACAGTAGAGGGAAGGGCGTCATTTCGTAACTAGTTTTTCGCGCGCGTTTGTCAGTATGAAATGTCGCCCTTCCCTTTACAGCAATGAACCAACCCGTTTGTGACGTCAGCTCCCGTGATTCTAACGATACCACTGGTCAATTTTCCGCGAACGGACTATACCTCTCTAAATACAATGCAAAATACTAAAAATACAATACATATGTGTAAAAAAGGTCACTTCTGTTTATCAAAGTAGTTATGTGGAAACGTCGACTTCGATATATGAAAGTTCTACTGCACACTTGTTTGATATTATTGGGATTTATTCTTTTAAACAAATTGTAGTCGAATTTTTACAATGAGATTTTTTTTTCCATTTTGGTATTTTAGGGAATGTTGATAGAAATTATTAAATAAATCGTTAAATTTTACTTTTTTGTCACTTATTTAACAAAATAAAAGACTAAGTTATATAATATATAAGACTAATAATAAATTTTATTTATATGATCATGCCAAGTAACATTTCATACAAAAAAGAGAATTACAAAAACTACATAAAATTACATAGTTACATAATTAATATATATTCAATACGTAATTTATATATAACACATAATTAATTAATGATATTGTTTTATTATAAGCATTAATGTTTAACATGCATTTGGTACAAATAACGTTAAGTAGTGTCTTCCTGATCTCACAAGATAACTTAAATGATCTTAACACGAAAATTTATCGAAGCAATATAAAAATCTGTTACTGGGTATTATTTTTTGAATTGTTTTAAAGCAACAGGAATTATATATATGCAGTATATTATAAATAAACCTCTTTCCATCTGTTGACTGAACTTTTATTTATTCGTCTCTAAATTAAAAATTAAATCAAAATATTATTCTGCACTTACTCAAAACGTGTATATAAATTTTGGTATGCACTATTTTTAACATACACGCTTTTCCCTTTTTAGATAAATGGTTTTAATTTGCATGTTAGCAATTAGCAGGACACCATTGGCTTTAACTGCAGCAGCATACATGTAATTAACTTACTGCGCGCATGCGTAAAACAAAATGCAGTTTTAAACTGACCAAAGCCTTCATCATGAGTATAAAATTATATGAGCCGTGAGGCTCATAAATTGAAATTTTACATTAGTGCAATATATATACATGTTTGCAATATGTGCTTGCCCAAATTTTGAAAATTCTACTTTGATAGCCTTTATAGAAATGAAAAAAAAAAAGAGATCCCCTATTTTCTGGTGATGGATGAACGTAAGATTTTCATTTTATCCATTAAAACCCATCTGGTAGCGCAGTTGTCGCCTTTTGCTTGTTTTTCTTACCTATTTCTCTATTCGGAATAAGCGACATGACATCGACGTTTGTATTTTTTCCTATCTAAGGCATCACTAGGTGTCAAACTAAGGCCAGCCATATCCTTAAGGGCCTTCTCTTCGGTTGTTAGCTTTAGTGTTCACATATTCTTCTCTTGCTCGTTTGCCCCATCTTTCTCATTCTTTGTAGCAGATGCTACCTTTCTCTTCTTACGATCTGTCCCCATCGACCAAGCCTTATTTCTCTGATTTTCCCCATTGCTCGATGTATGGGAATAATCGGTTACAACTGCGGAGAAAATTCTCACCTTCTCAAGGGTTGTAGAATTTCATGCATAAAATATGAAAACGTACATGCCAAAAAATCGCCTACGAAGAAGTAATATCTTGGAAGTTCGACAAAACTAGCCAGAGAAAAACAAGATTAGTTAAAAAAGAAGGCCAGCAGTCTAAAGTCTAAAGATTGTTATTAGTAAAAGAAAACGCGATCTCCGTAAAGAAAAAAATAGAATTATCAAATCTGAAAATGAAAGGGGAAAACCGTAATATATAGAACTAATGAACAGAACAAATAACGCAGAAAATAATGGTTAGATTGCACCAATGAAACGACAGGACAGGAGATCAGTTTGTTTGTGGTTTTACGGCTCAAAGACTACAGTGGTCATGCTGCGCCGGGACCTACTGTTTTCCGAGGAATCCGAACCTCTGGAACTACAGTTTTCCGAGGAATCCGAACCTCTTAAGGCCTAGGGAACCAAACCCCGGACTACAGTGAGCAGTGCGATCTTTATGAGATCTCTGAGTAAGCGTTCTTTTTGCACTGCTGGGAGTCGAACCCGGATTAGCGGCGCACTAGGAGAACGCGTTACCACACTGCGCCACCGCAGGGCGAAGGATCCCAGGAGATCAGTGATTCAGATGAAAGGGAGGATTCGAAGGAGGAGAATAGTCAATGGTTATTCATATTTCATTTTTTATGCAGAGTGTTCGTAAACTGCTCTGATAAAATAAGAGGTGTGATAGTACCCATCAAGACGAACAATATTTGTCATAGAATCTAAGGTCGCAAACCATCCACAGCGCCAGTTCTAAAACCGTTCAGCATACACAAATATTTACAATTAATGCATGAGAAGCGCAAAATGCTAGAATTCTATTCCGATGCATCAGCCGCCATTTTATTGTACATTTACGGTTTCATAATACGTTTCCCATTGGAAAATTAACAATCCATTTTCTTCTTGCAGGATCTGTTGCAAATCTAAACAGTCTACGAGTGTGTTTATTCCTCGAGTGATTTGAACAATATACAGCTGTACACCCACCTATTGCACTCTATTTTATTAAAAATAAAACACTTGCAAATCGCTCAACTTTAACATAGCAGTGAATGAAATCATGTGATATGATGGCATCAAAATGGCCGATGCGCCAGCTCCCTTTTTTTAGGAACCTTAGAGAATGCGATGTCCTAATCATCTACGCACTTGATTATAGTCCGTTCGTGGAAAGTTGACCGATTGTACCGTTCACGTAGAATTCACGGGAGCTGACGTCACAAACGGGCTAGTTCATTACAGCAGAGGGGAGGACGTCATTTCAGAACTGGTTTTTGGCGCAGACAAACGTTCGCTAAGAATCATTTCTGAAATGACGTCTCCCCCTCTGTTGTAATGAACTAGCTCATTTGTAACGTCAGCTCTCGTGAATTCTAACGTGACCATCAGTCAACTTTCCGCGAACGGACTATAGTTGACCTGGGTTATATCTGGCGCTTCTCATGCACTGGTTATAAATATGTATGCATGCTGGACGGTTTTAGAACTGCCGCTGTGGGTGGTTTGCGACTTTAGGTTCTATGGTGAATATTGTTCGTCTTGATAGGTACTATCACCCCTCCTATTCTGTCAGAATAGTTTGCGAATATCCTGTATGAAGAAAAAAGATACAATCGGGTGGGAGGTGAAAGATTAATCAGATGAGATAGAACAACAAATACCTACAAAGAGAAAATCTGAAAGAAGTTTTAAGAGAAAGGATATCAAAATACGAAAATAAATGGGGATGGATGAAACCGACAGAAATGACAGTTGGTTCTCGCGACTAGGTATTGTGCGTTCGCGCAGACCTGACGCCTGATACCGTTAGCAGACGGGTTAGTCCATTGCAGTTTAGGGAAGGGCGTCTTGCCGAAAAGGGTTTTCCGCGAGGGAAAAACCAGTTCCTCCAAGACGGCCTTCCCTAAACTGCAATGGACTAACCCGTCTGCTAACGGTATCACGCGCCAACTGAGCGCGAATGCACAGTACATTAACCTTGGCAATATATACTTAATAATAGATGTAGTAAACTAATTTGTCTTGTTGCCGTGATTATTAATCTAAATAATTACTTAATAAACCCGATAAAGGTAGGAAATATTTTTATACAGATGAAGAATTGCACAAAGAGACGAAAAGTATGGATTAAGTTCTTTGGTGTGCCTGTGTTTTACGGTGCGACGGCTCACTCCACGCTTCTCCAGAACTTACATTTTCCCGAAGAATCCCAACAAGCACTTTTCTAAAGAACAAAGCCCCCCGATTACAGTGAGCAGTAAAAAACAACACGCGCTCTATGATACCACTGGGATCGAACCCCAGTTAATAGCACTACAGACAAACACTTTACTACTATGCCACCGGTGCTCAAGAACAGTTTAATGAAAGTATGTATGAAACAACGGATCTACTATCATTAATTGTGAAAAGTCATTGGCGACACAGAACTATTCTGAATGAAGAACTATTCTACACGAAGAAGTGTCAAAAATAATCACTGACGCAGATATTCGACAATTTGTGAACAGTCACGAATTTTTGAATAGTATATCTGGTTTTTCGAGCCAGTTACATGGAAACTGAATTTTACCACGTTTGAGACAACGTGGTCATCAAGATCGTAGCCAGGATTTAATTTCGGGGAGACCGGTCCCTAAGATCCCCCCTGGATACGGGCATGGCCATAGCATAGGTAATACGCAGAACGTTCATAGTGGGGGATTTAGGGAGATACAAATCCATATATTATGTATATATATACAAAATTACATCACAATGGGCGTTATGGCTCCCACCAACATGCCCAAATCCAGGGGAGATCTTAGGGACCGGTCCCCCTCTCAAAACTAAATTTTTAATGGGACTTGGCTACGGACTTGCATGCTGTGATTGTATCGATACATGCTGTAAAAATTTATGAACCCCCGAAATTAAATCCTGGCTACGGTCTTGCTCGCTAACCCCCTTCATACTCCAGTGTATCATAACTATATTTGCCTCATGAAACCCGCAAACAACTGAAACTGATCCTCGAAGGCGACAAATGCAAACTCTACAATGATTGGTCAGATTTTAATTTAAATTAGTGCGAAAAGTTTTGATTTGTCGTCATTTTCAAGATCATCTTGTTATATCCAAATCCTCTAAGAGACTACCACTATGCGGTTTTCTGTCAAAAGTTAAGGAACGCTTTATATAAAATATTTAATCCAATATCTAGTATAATACAATAAATATATACTACAATTAAAATTACACATTTTCAGTTTGATATTTTATACATACACGACTATTTCATTTTTTAAAAATCAATAATTGTATTGTGTCTGCTCAGGAATTATGTTTTATCTGTTTATGATATTCTGAAGCCTTGAGTTCGCGACGTCTTCATTCTGTTTGTAGAAAGTTATATTCATCAGTCTTCTGGACTAATAAATATAATTTTCACCAGTCTTCCGGACTAATGAATATAATTTTCACTAGTCTTCCGGACTAATGAATATAATTTTCACTAGTCTTCCGGACTAATGAATATAATTTTCATCAGTCTTCCGGACTAATGAATATAATTTTCACTAGTCTTCCGGACTAATGAATACAATTTTCATCAGTCTTCTGGACTAATGAATATAAGTTTCATTAGTCTGAAGGATATAGACAGTCCCTTATGTATCGAGTCTTTCTCTCTCTTAAAAGTTGAGCGAGAAACCTTCATCAGTTTATGTGAGTGTGTGTGAACGCACGTTACTAAGAACATTTCTTTAAAAGAAATTAATAACGTTATATACCATGGTACGTAGAACTGTGACCCAAACTGAAATAGGTGATTGCTAGTAGACCGATGAATTAATTATACATAACTAAAACAAGGAATAACGAAAATGTAATTTTCTAAAATGTATTCAAGTTAAAAGTATATTTTAAAAAACATTACATAAATCCACAACAGTGGTGTAGTTATTTAATTTATGTATAAAGGATGTATGTTTTCACCTTGTTTGGCGTAGAAGGACTTGCTCTCCTTGCTTCATAAACATAAACCATCAAAATTTATGTTGGGATGAGGTTGAAGTAGACTTAAGGAAGGTTATGTGATACCATACACACCACGGTGTTAGAGAAGATGTGTTTTGATTAAAAATACAACCAACCATCAAAATTTATGGGGGGATGGAGTTGAAGTAAATTTAAGGAAGGTCATGTGATACCATACACACCACGGTGTTAGAGAAGATGTGTTTTAATTAAAAATACAACCAACCATCAAAATCTATGGGGGGATGGAGTTGAAGTAGATTAAGGAAGGTCATGTGATACCATACACACCATGGTGTTAGAGAAGATGTGTTTTGATATCCAGTGGAGGATGAGCCCCCTCCTTTTCTACGTCGCTGATCCACAAGATAATTCACAGTCGCTTGATTTCAGAGTTAATTAGAAACTACTTTTGATTTAAGATTTTATGACTGTGCAAAATTTCCACAATTCACGATATTTCTTCGAACTTTGCATTTTTTCGACCCATCCATCAAGCTGCCTGGTGCAGCATTAAGGAGCATGAACTTCCTGGAGGGAAAGTTCTGGAGGTCTTTCCCGGCAGATAGAGGATATTGGCACGAACATTGTTCTTCCTTGCAGGAGCAAGGAATAAAAGTAAAGGATGGACGATGCATAGCATCTGTCGCGATCTTGTTTACCACAGGCGGATGCTTTCGCTTTCGACGCGGAAGTAGGCCAGTAGGCAAGTGGTGCAGGGGGACCCCGGACCCCACTCTGGGTCTCCGACACCCCCAACGGGCTTCTTGTTTCTTCCTGTCTTCTGTATTGTATGCCGTCTTGTTTACTTCGCTTACGACGGGGACGGAGAAAGTTTCTCCAGGTTAGTAGCACCGTCACCGACCTTGGCCATGACCCTGGGTTCAACCTTTGCCCTCTTCCTAGGGAAAGGGAGTGGGGGCAGTTACCTTACTTCGATGAAGAAGAGAATATCGTCCCACCCTGCTTCACCCTAAGCTCTTTACAAATTCACCCTCCATATACCATCATCTCTAGCAGAATCCCCTTCCGTCTTTGACTAAAAATAGAGCTGATATTTTATACTGTCAATGAATGGGTGATACGGGAGTTGTTCCATGCCGCTCCCTCTACAAAAACTGGCGTGCTGTTGAAAAGCGTAAGCTCGCTACGGATTTTTCAAAATCCGTTGCTAATATCTCGACACAAAAGATGGATATTCCAAAGGACACGAGGACCAAGATCCCAAAGTCCAGAAACTATTGGCTGAAACCAGTTTTAAAGACCCTCGGTACAAATGGCCTATACTGCTATCGGATCAGCCACTCTTCTTTGCTCATTCAGAATTGTACTGTTGCAACGAACTGTCTCCGTTGCACCTTTACTTTCCTTGTTCTTGAACAAAGTTTTTCAAGAGTTACATATTATGCAAAACGGTGGATTGCTTTTCCGCAACGAATGACAAAACAGTTTACCCATTGCAACTCGGACTATATTGAATGGCGATTTAAATATTCACAGTAGGCTTATACACATTTACGTATTCTATTAAAACTAGAGCAATTGGATTAACGTATCAGCTGTGTAGGTTACATTAGGTTAATATAGCTTTTAATGGATGGAAAATATGCATATAAATAAAAGTTAAAATTCATTTTTTTTCTATAATTTTGTAGAAGCTTGAAAAATATCCAGAGAAAATATATTTGAAAAGTTTGTATGGTATACATATATTTACATTAGGAATGGCAAATGTAATGATTATTCTCTCTCAATATATCTTTCTTTCCATTTCTTATCATCATTCCTATTTCACATTTTTCTTAAACGATTCTTCCATTCTAAATTACGTTTAGTTGATTTCAACCGAAGTCGTATGGCAATTTTAGATTTAAACTCGCACTGAATTTGAGAGGTATTTTTTCATGAATTTATACGAAAAGCTATAATGCACACATTAAAAAAAACCCTCCCTCTTAAAACTACCCTTCTTTCAACAAACATATGGGCGCCCGTAAGGGGGAGGGGCTTGAGCCCCCCCTACCCCCAGCCGCTTTTTAAAAATACGATTTGCCCGATTCTACTATATATTTACTTTCAAAAGTTTTACAGTCACATTTTAAAATAAGGTACTTTTTAGCTCATTACTAATTGTCAAGCAGTATCAATTATTTTTGTAGCGTTTTGGTATCTTGTACGTTTACTAAACTGTTTGACAGCCTTAAAGGTGGTAATAATTTTTCTTGGTCCACTCCCTAGAAGTACTCATATGATCGCCACTTAGTACGAAAAGAATCTAGGCAGAACTGACTTTATAATAATGACTGCAACGTTAACCCGCTAACCTAAACTTCGATACCCACCCGTACCATACATTATCTATATTCGTTTCGGAATTTCGCAATACACCTAAACTTGTGTCTATACGGAAGTAGCGAAACCAAAAGTGCATTTAGGAGTGTTTCTGTTCCTTGATGTCGTATTATTTCCAGCAACAAGTCGTCTACATTTAAATAATTAAACTATTTTATTGTTCATCTGGTTAGACTTCGAAATGTTTGCTACATGAAATCATAGGCGTAGCCAGGGGGCGGTTTTGGGGGTTGTAACCCCCCATCGCAATGAAATTTTGTATATTTAATATAAATATATGAATTGTAACTCTATAACCCCCTTATGAACTTTCTGCCTACGCCACAGCTTGCAATAACCGCAACCAACCACATTGACACCGAAGGAGCTTTTGTCCCTGTTGAAACCAGTGTCTTTTCATTTTCTTTGATCTTTACTAAATCGGAATAATCCAGCAAGGGGGATGATTTTCATTATTGATAATAGAAGCATCCAGGAATTCCAAAGCTTTCAAGTTACACAACCGAGAAGTTTTTTAAGAAGTACAGTACATCGTCAAAGAAAAATTCTTCTTGTTCTGCCACTGTGCAATCACCGGCTCGAATCCAACCTCACTCGTGGACAATTTTTTCGACACCTACGTATCACCTACCATAAAAGTTAAATACCATGAAAACTCCTAAAAACCGTGATTCGGCGTTAGAGCGGTGCCTTAATATCAGATGAAAGGGGTTCGAATCCCCTGAATACCCCCCCTTTTCTGCACCACTGGGTGATACAACATATCAAAATCGTTTTCTTCACAGCAATGCTAACCACTTCAAAATGAAACTTTCAAATACACCTCAATTTGAGTCCAGTCTTCATGAACTACCTTTTCAAGCTCTATGGTTACGTAGTGATAAGCGTGCTTTAATCTGGCCGTTAAGCCGGGTTCGATGCCAATGGCCCCGTAGGACGCGTACCATTTTTCAGCACACCGAAGTCCGGGGTGGGATTTCTTAGGGGACAGAGGTTCGGATCCTTCCGAAAATTGTAGGTCCCGACCGAGTATGACCTTAGTTATCCTTGCGCCATAAAACACAAACGCTTTTTCCATTCGGACGTAAAAAATTTCTTCGAAATTTTCTTTATAAATTTGAAAAGAGACGTTTGAAGTGCATCGTTTACCTTGAATTGTGCATTTCAAAATAGCTAAGTTGTTTGAGACGAGATCAGTAATTTATCGTAACTTCCGAACTAAGGGAAGTTCATATTCATGTGTTCTTTCAATTAATTCTCTTAATACTTGAATATGGTCCACTGTACTAAATCCATTTCGAAACCCAGCTTGTTCTCTTGGTTGAGCTGCATCTAATTTTTTCTGCAGGCGATGTGTTAGTACTTTTGTGAAGATTTTATAAATAGTAGATAATAAGCTAATTTGTCGGTAATTTTTCAAATCCTCTTTATCACCTTTTTTATGCAAAAGAATTACTGTTGAAGAATCCCATTAGTTTGGTATGTTACCGCCGTTAAGACATTTATTAAAGAATTTTGCAAGTATGTCTTCTACATATTCTCCAGCTTCTTTTAGGATATCTGATGTAATACCAT
>QLNU02015360.1:117713400-117724901 GCA_006491805.2 Dysdera silvatica | reverse complement strand
GGATGTTGGGCTTTCTCATCTCTTCAACAATTCTATTCGTAATATCTTTGCCTGGTTTTTATTGCTTTCATTGTTTTATAATTTTGAAATTTTTCTATAATTTTGCATGAAGTGCCACAATCTAGGACATACCTTAAAATGAATGTTAGTTGTTCTGAATGAGATGCATCTGAAATACTGTCAACTAATAAGAAAAAATATTTCGATTTATTTCTCTCCTCCAATATGGTTTGTATAACTCGATTGCTGCATACGTCAATAAATTCATTTTGTGAATCACATAATAGGTAATGGGATTGAACCCTTTTTCTTTCTTTTTGAGATGTTTTGACTTCGGAAAACTTATCTCGTATTAATGGATCATAAATGCATTTCTGGGGCCCCTCTACAATCCGAGACCACATGTCCATATCTAAAGGGGGATCTTAGGGACCGGTTCCCCCCGAAATTAAATTTTTAATGGGACTTGGCTACGGCCTTGCATGCTGTGATTGTATCGATGCATGCGGTAAAAATTTTTGAACCCCCCCTTGAAATTAAATCCTGGCTACGGTCTTGACGGACCAGGTTACCTTGCCCCCCCCCCCCCTGCACCCACAATGTGGTCGATCCTGAACACATTTCCGTAAGCCTGTTTACGTCCTTGAGGAAGAAATGTTTACTTTCAGATATTATCCTCTCATTTCCTCAGGCGCCAGAGAACGGATGCGAAACAGAAATTATGGAGCCCAAACAAAAGCGAGATTCCTTGTATCATTAAAAAAAAGTTTTTCTCGGTGATACCAAAGACTGTCCTGACTTGAACTATAACAACTTGTAAAAAATGAGAAGTTTTTAGAATCTTCGAAGGTTATTCTTTTTATATTTTTGATGTATTGAATGATGATTTAAAAAAAAGAGAAACGACAAAATTTCGTACCGGGCCTGTTAGAATCCCGACCCCCTTCGGCGGTTGCATCTTTGCTCTCCTATCTACCGCCCTGCCATAAAAATAGGACTGTAGAAGAAGAACATGGAGATTGTATTCCTACCTCCATATCCCACACGGTTCGCCATCCTAAGACGTAAAAATGCGAACTACCTAAACAATTGTCATCCTAATACTAATGATTCCTTTTAAATGATTTAATTTTGACCTTTTTTTTTGTCATTTTAGATTTGCCTTTTTTGTGTGTGCTTTTTCTAGTTGTTTTCTATTGTACCGTGCCATATTTTCCACTATGATGAGGATTTGAATCTATTTTTTTTTGCAAAATCCTTCTCCCTATTCTCTGTTTAGTAGAAGTACTGTGCCAGAGGTTTGGTGCCATTTCGCTCATTATTTAGAACGACAAAAAAATTTAAATTGGTAAACATTAATTAGTACCACCCTAGATTTTTTCCTTTCAAAAGTATCTACGATATTAACAAAAAAGAGGTTTTGTAAAATATTTTAATATATTAGTCTATCTTTTTACTGAAAAGAAAATACATTTTTTCTGAAAAACTTTAAACTTCTTTGATAGAGAAAGGAGCTTAAAGTTTGCGTCATTTCTCCGTCAATACAATCACGAAACGTGGGTTTAAATCTACGCAATACCGAACGCTTGCCATTTTTTCTATCAGTCTGTATTCTTGGGTTTTATTTTCTGGGCGATAGAGGTTCAAATTCCTCGGAAAATTATGAGTCCAACCGCTTCATAATCTTGGGTGTCTTCTTGTCCTAAAACGCAAACAAATTGAGTGGGGGGCAATTGTTTAATTTCATATATGATTTTCGCAGTGCAAATCAGTAGTGGCTCGTGTATCTAGAAATAGGGTATTGCACACATATTCCTGTCATTAGAAATACAATTCGCAAGTGCTGTTTTTCTTTTCATCTTTTCTCTTGTGGAGGTGGGTGGGGGAGCTTTCCAGGCATAATGAGCCGTTTAAGCATTACGTAAGCACATTTCTGGCTATTTTATAACCCTCTCCTTGTAGAAAATAATAAACAAATGCCTGCCCCCCCCCCACCATCCTCATGCTTTCGCAAGGGTGAATCCAGAGAGGGATTTTGGTGGGGGTGGGGAAGAATTCTCTTGTAACGAGCCCGAATTTAGTGATATGGTGAGGAAGCTAAAAATTTCTTTGGTATAATGATTAATCGGAATACAATTCAACTGCTTTTAGCAAACAAGTCTTTTTTGGACTCCGGATTTAACCAGAAATTTAAAAAAACATGAAATGGGAAATCAAACTTTTTATAAAAATTCCGTCGTTATATGTGGTTGGTCGTTATAATCTGCGCTCGTTATAACCGATTTCCACTGCACTTTTATGGATTTGGGAGGGAATTTCTCCATTCCCTCTTCTTTGATAAATATAGACGCGAAAAGAGCCAGTGAGATCGTACTCAACGATTTAACCGTTCCCCAATGTTTTGGCCTATATCTAAGGATAACTCTACTAAAACGTACGAGACACTGCGCGTAAACGATTACAATGATAAAACACACATAATTGCAGTTAAAACTTTGACGGTGTATGATCATTTCGGAAGTGTGCAAGCTTCCTTCTTCAGAACCAAAATAACACTGACGGAGACGACGTGCGAGAAGTCCTTTGATACCAAAGCACTGGTCATGAATCAATTCAAGGAAACCAGTTGAGAATCCGTAGCCGCGTCCCTTGCCATGGGATGAAAGAATTCCAGGTGGATAAACGAGATAACGATAAACGCTTTCTTTTTGGTTTTACGGCTCAAAGACTACAGTGGTCATGCTGCGCCGGGACCTACTGTTTTCCGAGGAATCCGAACCTCTTAAGGCCTGGGGAACCAAACCCCGGACTACAGTGAGCAGTGCGATCTTTATGAGATCTCTGAGTAAGCGTTCTTTTTGCACTGCTGGGAGTCGAACCCGGATTAGCCGCGCAATAGGAGAACGCGTTACCACACTGCGCCACCGCAGGGCTAATGATAAACGAGAGTTGATCGTTCATTGTGAAATTGGAATTAGCAAATATATACAAGGCTTCAAATAAATTGAGATCAGATGGTGATAAAGCTTTTTATATTAGATCCATCTAATAGTTTTTCATTTGTGATTTTCTAGGAGCTCGAGTAATTTGTGCGGAAACAGCAGCAATGCGACTTTGCAGAAACTGGACCTCAAAAAAAGGTGAGAAAAGACTAGAAGAAACCTGTTTTTCGCACAAACGGAACACGGATTATAATACAAATTGGATTTTTGTAATACGCTTATATCTTAATGGCTCCTACGATGAACCACAGAGAAAGTTTTTGCCAGATATACCTACAGTACGAAAAAATAAGCCCTGTATTTTAAGTTGATTAATGTTTTCATATTTTTGTGGGCGAATCATTGAGTGCGGTGTGTTTAAGATTTCTATTAGAAGCGAATGATATGCTTCTTCAATCGGTATATTAATTTTATTTTGCGTTTGGCAATAAAAACCTAATTACAATATAAAACACAACGGATGATATATTAATCGTTGATGTGTGTAACATGCCATGATTCAGTTTTATGCTACTTCCCCACAACACAGAAATGAATTTAACGTATTTTTAAATTCGAATAAAGTTTTCAGTGTTGTTGGAATATAAATAAAATTTCTCGAATTTTATTTAACACATCTCTTTTACTAGATTTCCTAAACCAAAGTGCCAATAAATTAGACACATATAACCAATAATATGTAGCTCATCCCTTCGCCCAAATAACTGCAGCTACACGACATAATATCGAGCCAACTAGGTGTTCGAGTCATTGTGATACTATATCAAGCCAGCTCTATGGATGTCCATAATTTAGCTTTGCTTGTTGGACGTTGCTACAAGGCATAAAGTGAAGTCTTTATAGTGCTCTATATAGTATCATAAGTTCGCTATAATGTTTAAATATGGCGAGCGCGGTAGCCAATGAATATGATGGCCAGTGAGAATCAGTGAGTATCTAGAACATATCAGAATATTCACTGAGACAGTTGTTCTGTGTCATCCGTTCATGACGGGGGGTGTTGCATTCTCCTGTTGGAGATCAGTGTATGTGGCTCCTGTTACAGAAGACTCAAGTGGTACTAGTAACCCTTGGGTACTCCAACAGATTAACTCCACGCCGAAAATGAGCCAATACCGACTTGCATAATACCTTGCTAACGTAACTGATTCATATTCTCAAGCTGTCTCCTCCACACACAAATACGTTCATATGTTCGAAACAGGTGAAAACGCGATTCATCCGACCAGGCCACACAATGCCAGACAGCCACGGTTCAATAACGATGTTTCTGGCCCAGGTGAGACACATTAACGGATGCTGTAGTGTCATCAGTGGTACAGGCCTGCGCCGATGACTACAAAATCCCATGAAATGCAGAGTACGCTGTATAATGCGCTGACATATTTGAGCGGCACAAGAATTGTATTGTCATGCGATTTGATGCAAGGTTCCTCTTCTGCAAGTAATACAGCTACAATTCAAAATATTAGAATAACCAAAAAAAAGGCATTGAATTTTCTTATGAAATGCATGATATCTGTAAAAATAAATGACGGGGGGACGGACGACAAAATTAATAAGCGTTCACAATAAGCTGACGTATTATATATTGTTCACATGTGTCTAAAGAATTGATAGAGATTTTATGAAAAATTATTGAAATTTTTCAAAGAATTAAAATATTCCCAGCGCCGATTCAAAATATTAGAATATCTGTAAAATGATGTGATTAGTCAGCATTGATGATGAAATTTGCATAAATGGGGCCATTGTAGAGCTAGTACGCTTATAAAGGCTTGTTTGAAAGTCAGCTTTAGTTAGTTGGGGGTTAAAAATGGGCCGCACGAAAGATATATCGGACGCTACTAAGACTGCGATTGTGACTCTGAGCAATGAGGGATTTACTCAAAAGATGATTGCCGAAAAAATGAAATGCTTTCAAGAAACTGTGAGGAAAATTTTAAAAGATTATTCTAGAAATCAAAATTTTAAAAATAATCGTGCAAATAGTGGTCGTAAGCGAATAACCATACTAAGGCAAGACATAATGCTGAAATGTATTGTGATTACAAACCGCTTCAGGAGCCTGAGATTCATAAGTAGAAAGTGGCGAAAACAAGGAGTGGGTACCTCAACATCTAGCACAATGCGACGACTTCGTGAACTTGATTTTCAATAACGTATGCCCAAGACAAAGCCGCTACTTACTTGAAAGCAAAATAGGACCAGAGTGCGGTGATGCAAAGACAGATTGCAATGGGGTATTCAGGACTGGAATAATGTACTTTTTAGCGATGAATCGATGTTTTGCGTTTCCTGCTGTCATCAGGGTATCCGTGTTTGGCTTTGCAAGCAAGAAGCTTTTAATACAGATTGCTTGAAATGCTCAGTGAAGTTTAGTACCTCTATCGTGATTTCGGGGTGTATGAGTACTGAGGGCTTAGGAATGCTGTGTATTTTGAAAGGAAGGGTAAATTCCGAAGTATGCAAGGATACTTGAGCATTTTATGATTCCATCATCAGAAGATCTATTTGAGGATGACTTTATCTTCCAGCAAGACTCTGCATCTTGACATACGTCAAAGGCCATCGCTGCTTGGCTTAATAAATATAAAATCAAAGTACTTCCTTTGGCCGACCAATTCGCCTGATTTAAGCTCCATCAAGAATATGTGAGGTTTAATGAAGAAACACCTTCAGGCTTTAGCTCCAAAGGACAAAAATGCACAAAGAAAAGTGTGAAATACGTTTAGGCAACTATGACTTCAAAAACTTGGCGTATAGTATGCCAAATCGTCTACATGACGTTATTAAGGACAAGGGAAATGCCACTCATTATTAACTATTCACAATATTTTTCGTTTAAATGAATTGTGCTATTTTTTGCATGTTATTCTAATTTTTTGAACCGCTGCGAAAATTATTCTAATTTTTTGAATTTTTAGAAAAAAGTTACTGTAAAAAACTTTGTAATATCATATTAATTTTTTTATGTTATGCTCATCTACAAAATTTAAAATTCTGAAGTAGTCATTTCTACCGAAATAAATGCAAATCTCAAACCACTATGTGCTTTATTTTTCATTATTCTAATATTTTGAATTGGAGTTGTACCATTTATGTGCCGGTGGATCCGCTTTTTCACCGCCTGTGGATGTCCACCGTTTTCTCATGCCGCTGAGGGTTGCCCTGAATTTTCATATTCCCAATATACCCTTGCAAATGTTGTCTAGGATAATCCTATAGTAGTTGCTACATCAGAGATGTTGTGCCCCATCCTTCTTGCTCTTACCATCTGCCCGGAGCAAACGGTGCTAAATCCTTCACAAAATCTATGTATATGTCAATATGTCAAACATATAACGAAGCACGACGTTTAGATCTTACTGTAGCGTAGCTGTAGTCACATAAATTACTTTATGAATAACGTTACTCATTTTCAACATACTGGTATCAATAATACGAGTTTCATAGATATAAGATGATACATAGCGTAATAAGCGGAATTAAAAAAAAAAAAAACAAGAAGGGAAAAAGCAAAATAAATTTTTTGTTGGCCAATATCACTTCCTGTTCTATTATGTAGAAGCGAGACATGGAATTTAATAAAAAATAAGAAAGTGGGATATACAGGCCTTGGAGCTATTTCCACAAAATTATACAAATTTTGAAGTCAAGGTACACACAACCAACGAAAGCATCTTTAGCATGCGGAATAAAATTCGATTATGCAAAGAGACGAAAAACTCCCCTAGAAAACTGCTTAAAGCATAACTGTAAAAGCAAATTCTAGATTAAACGACAATACGTAGCAGAAACAGATGTAAACTTAACAGATGAATATCGGGAAACTAATGGAGATAGCGCAGGCACTTTTGAATTAAAACATGAAGGGAATAAAATAAATATGTGTGAGATTATAGTGCAGTAAGTTAGTAGCAAGAAATATATATTCAGTGCATATAATCAACGTAATTTTATCATTATCAGATAACGAAAAACTTCTTTCTAGGGATCAACTTCTGTAACTTTACTCTTACATAGACAATAAAAATAACTCGTTTGAAATAAAACCCAATATACAAGGACTTCTTCGACATTAAAGGAAAATTATCACTCAAAATCATTTTGTACTCAATGCTCTCTGCATTCATGTCATGGGGTTTTTAATAAGTTGTCCTTTCGTCTTGTTTTCATCTCACTTTCTACCTTTCATTAGCTATTAATATACTTAAACGTTGTCTTTTTTCCAATATTTATTGTTTATTTACTTAGTATTCCTAAATTCTTTTTTATCTTTAGTGTCTCATCGTTACCTTCCTTGTTTAATTCAATTTAGAATTCTCGTTATTTTTCATTCATGACACCCTTTTTCATTTCCAACCTTCTTTTTATTTAATATTTTCTTATTATCCAAAGGTTAATTTTCAAACATATTTGTGAGAAGTTGAAATTTTTATGATGTTTTTTAATATATTCTTCTTCTTCTGTGCAAAACTCTGTATCTAACAATCATTTCCAAGGAGATATTAGTTAATATAAATTTTGTTCTTTATATCTTACTACATTATGCACTCACGGACAACGAAAATTGCGCACCAAGAAGAAAGCATAAGATGAACCTGAAATTTTATTGATAGAAGGATATAAATGAATGATGTACATGATCAAAAAGAAAATAAATAAATAAATAAAAGACAGCAGCAGAACAATTACAAATGTAGTTGTGGCACAATCCTGTCATCCTCAATAGCTCCTCACACCGACTTATGCTGCGATACAAGTAGCAATACGGTCAGGCATAGTGTGGAACTGATGTTGCCCTACGTTAGACGGGTCCACACCTGTTGAACGTTACGTTCCAAATCCCAGAGATTGCGGTAACGAGGTAGCTGGCGTTTCGAATGGTCTCACACATGCTCTATAGGGGAAAGGTCTGGGGTGCGGGCAGACCATGGAAATGTCTTGACCTGACATAGGCAGGCCTGGGTGACCCGAGCCCGGTGTAGCCAAGCATTATTCTGATAAAATATTGCGTCTAGGATCGTATAGTAGGAGGATCGTATCGTAGGAGCGTATGGCTGGAGCAAGCTTGAAAAGAAGTCCGATTTCATCAGCGTTAAATATCTCGTCATCCCTGCATCATTCATGAACTTTTGGCCAAACAGTGCTAAGCCAATTATCGCTGATACCAGAAGGTACTTCTGCTGACTCTCCACTGATTTTCCCGAAGACGATATCGTGTCTCTTGCGGAAACGCTGAATCCAGGACATCGATGGTGCGGTATTTTTTTCCGAAGAGTTCAGCAAATTGCTTGGACTTTTCTTGTAGTAGTGGGCCATTTATGGGAACATTAAAGCTCCGTTGTGTTTTGAACCATTTCACAAGAGCTTAATGGATGCCCGTGTGTTTGGGCTTCCGAAGTTTTTTGCAACGAAACAAATCATTTTCGAAATGCTCCAGAATTTTCATCCGATTTTTCAAAATTGTTGAATGGGATAACGAAAGTTACGTACCTATTACTTTATTACTCTCGCCAGCATCTAATCGGAATATTATGTTAGCTTTTTCATCCGTGGTTAGAACTTTTCGTTTCGCCATATCGTAATGAAATTTTGCCGTAAGATTTGAGATGATTCTCAGCTATAAGTTAACGTCTTAATAGTGGTTAGTTCTAAATGACGTGAATATGTACAAAGCGCATCTCCACTTTTGGGTGCGGTTCGTTGCCGTTTCCTCGCCGCCCCCTTTTCTTTTCCGAAACGCTAATATAGTTCTGGGAAACCAATCTCCCAACATTCGCCGCTTTAGTATGTGTAGATAGTTTTGCTTTATGGGTTTATTAACGGTCGCAAGAGGGACAAACTGGCGCGACAACTTCATATCGTTTTGATTGCTACGCGAAAGGAAAAGAATGTGTTGTAATTGATAATTCGTGGAAGCAAGAGTTCTCACGTTTGCAAAGGATAACACACGCACGCACACACATACCACACACACCCCACCTGCTATATGCATTTAGTGTTGTTAGCGTTTGAAGAAAAACGAAATTGAGTCAACTTGGACCGAACAAGACGTTCGACTTCTCCTTTCGTTTGAACGAAACAGTGTGATCCGGATTCGTCGTTATCAAATCTCCAACGTGTGGACCGCACACATGTGTCCAACATGACCCTCTGCAGATGACTGAGAGAGCGGAATTTACGCTCGCGCCGACCGTTACGCCGCTTACCTCTCACGCCTTTACACCGTCAAGTCCGATTACAGTGGTGCCGGGCTCGATCAACTTGGAACTGCGCTGACTGGGGACGTATAGTCTTTAGTGACGAGTCCCGTTTCCAACTGTGTCCTGACGACAACCGCAGACGTGTCTGGAGACGTCCAGGGCAGCGTGGGGATCCTGCCCTTACTATCGCACGCCACACATGCCCACAACAGGGCGTTATGGTCAGGGGGTGCCATCTCCTTTGATAGCCGGACCCCTTTGGTGGTCATTTCTGGCACACTTACAGCACAGCGGTACGTAGACGACATTCTACGACCGGTTGTGTTACCGTTCCTTTTGCGACACCCTGGACTTACGTTTCAACAAGACAATGCCCGGCCGCACACGGCACGTGTTGCTATGAATTGTCTTCAAGCTTGCCCAACACTTCCTTGGCAAGCTAGGTCTCCTGATCTCTCTCCCATAGAGCACATTTGGGACGCTATGGGAAGGCGATTGCAACCATCCCGGAATGTTGACGATTTAGCCCGACAGTTGGAGACAATTTGGCAAGAAATTCCGCAGGACACCATCCGGGATCTTTATCAGTCTATGCCACGCCGGGTGACAGCTTGCATCCAGGCCAGAGGTGGACCAACGCCTTATTGACTTCCTCCCTTTGTAACGGTCAAACTCTGCAATAAATCATTCAATTGTTCTGAAATTTTAATCGTTTCTTTTTCTATGTATGTTCTTCACATCCACCAATTTTTATCGCAATCGGACAACTCCTTCTTGGTGCGTCGATTTGTTTGTTATAGGGTGTAATATCGCACCCTTGCGACAGAAGTGTTACAACTCAAAATTCGGTGAAAATGACTTAATGTTACAACTAGATGTAGAAAACAGTGCTGCATTTTGCCATGCAAAATGTTAGGTCATAAGTTATTTGGGTTTCTGCTAGTTGGCACATGTCATTAGATGAACACAACATCCCTCAATTCAACCAGAAACAGGTTTGTTTTTTTTTGTTTTTTTTTCATTTTCTGAAAATTGGGATTTTTTGAGTTGTAACACTTTCGTCGCAAGGGTGCGATATAACACCCCGATTCTACCCCCCCCCCCACACAACAACCTTTTCTCATAAAATGACTTTGAAAATTGAAGGAGGTTATTACCTATGCTTAAATTTATATGTAAATAGGCAAGAAAGAGAAAAGTAGAAAACTTAATATTCGGAAGTAGGGGAAAACAGTAGGTCCCGGCGCAGCATGACCATTGTAGTCTTTGAGCCGTAAAACCACAAAACAAACAATCGGAAGTAGGACTACTACTGGGATTCTACAGTACTTTTTTAAATACCCAATTGATAATATATTTTCACTTTGGCGGCCTCTTACTTTGTTATCGTTGAATCAGCGTTCTTACGCTGTCGCTAAACAGCGAGTTTTTATATCCCCCAATTCGATGAAATTACTAATTTTTCTGTAATCTTTTCTCTGTTGAGACTAAGTCAGCTACAGTCTTAGTTCACTGGCCGATCTAAGGGGGAGACGATGGGACGATTGCCCCCCTTGAGTCGGGATTATATCATGAAAAATCAAATAAAAAGTACTGGACACTTGGCTAAAAATAGGAATCGGAAACAAATCGACCCCCATTTTGAAATATTTCTGGATCCGCCATTGTCTAGTTTACACTTATTTACTGCACTATTTTATTAAATGGTGATGTTATGTACTTGTATGAAAAGGTATAATAATCTATTGGCTTATGCACCTATTATCTAAATTGTTAATGTCATATTTTTCATGTTATATACAAAACATACCTTTTAAAAATATTTATATTTTTTAATTAACTTAAATTTTAGTTTCCGAGATTAATTTCTTAGCATTTGTTGCAAAATACATATATGTATATTATTCAGTCCTTGTCAGGTTACGCTGAATAATTCATTTTTTATTGTCAGAAAGAATATCGAGAAATAGAAAAATTCACCAAAGATCTCGCCAAATGATTTCTTTTGACCAAGGCCGTGGCTGTATGTACGTATTGTCATTTGGAAAGGATGTGGAAATGATCGTAGGTCAATCATAATTCCATTTAAGGTAAAAGAAACAATGGCAGCAGACAGTTCCGGGAACAGAATAACCCAGAAATGAGAAAGAGATAGAAGATGAAAAGAAATTAATCATCATCGAGTGATGATGCCAGTTTCCTTTTATATCTCAATAAATTCCATCATCAACGTCATATAAGTGCAAAGATAAAATGCTATTTCCATCATATGTCACAATCGCTAGGAAAA
>QLNU02015360.1:117664317-117706980 GCA_006491805.2 Dysdera silvatica | reverse complement strand
GTTTGAAGCCAAGTTTGAAGGAGCTTCAATGACAAAAAAATACGTTCCGTTGAAGGAACACTTACTGAAAACGTAATTTAAAGGGCGAGAAACTTGAAGATTTGTGAAAAAACGTCTGGATCGTATTTCTCCAAGAGACTTTGGTGTAAGACTTATTTATTACAGTCTTAACAAACAACACATAAAATATTCTTCATCGTCTTTATTTTCCTATTTAACCCTAGGGGGGGGCAATCGCCCCCTCCACCCCTCGCTGGATCCGCCCTTGATCCAAGCACAAAGCCACTGTGGCGTGTTTTGTAGAATTTTTGGGGGGAATTGATGACTAATAATTCTTTTTTTTTTTTTTCAAAAAAAGTAAAAAAAAAATATTAGTCGACTTTTAGAGCGATTTACACACTTAGAGCGTTTTTTTTCGAATTTTTATTTTGAGTGAATCTAAGATTTGATGAATTTTCATAGATGTTGATAGTTAACCTTTTTAGCGCATTTTAAAAATAGTAGGTTTATATTTTTACCACTATATATTGCCAAAATTAAACTATTTTCAACTATCTTTATAAAGGAGTATATCCTTTGTTTGATTTTTCAGATTTTTTTCTCTGTATAATAAAAATCGTTAGATACCGTTGTGCTTGTCTCGGCCGATGTCGCGTATTTCAGCTGATATTTTTATGTTCTCCTGAAATTGCGTTTTGGAGCGTTCTATACCATTGCACTTTGTGAACAAACTTCACGGACACGACCACAGTCCATTGACCTAAACGTTCCAACAACTTTCTTACATCGGTTGCTTCATACGTTATGCGTTTTTTATTGGAACAGATGACATTGCAATCTCAATCAGAAGAAATTGGTCTTCAAAGTTTCTCTTTCTAGAGCGCAATTTTAAGAAAACAGTTTTCTTTTTCACCTAATTGGTTAAATCCAAATTTAGCGCTTGGCTAAGTTCGCGTCTTAGTAAGCTTGGAGAGGGTTAGAGTAATTTGGCTCGGGGTAAAATTAAAACGTCAGTTCTACCTCAGTTGACATGCTGTCCCCAAACGAAGCTCAAACTAATTATTCACTTTTGCGTATATTGTTTCATATATGCAAAGTATTTGCAAACTTGGAAGTTTTGCATCTCTTTTATATTTAATGGCGTTTTGTTGCATATATTACATGAACACTCTTTTTATTCATAAACAACCGTTCCAACTTTAAGTACTTCAGTTTTAGAAATCATAACCTTTACATGCAGTTGAACGGTTCTTGAAGTTTTATTGTTTGTTAACAAATATCCAGAAAATAACGTTTCCCTATATGAATGTTATATATATGCTTAATTTTTTAACCTCCAATTGTAATTATCATAAACCAAGAGAATACGGATGTTATGGAGAGGTATTACTTCCTCCTATGGACTATGAAGATACTGTATCAACCTTCAAATTATCTGATGCTTCTCCCGCCATAAATCAATCATTTAATCAGAAATAGCTCTTGTCTGCTACAAAACATGGTCAGGGTTACGAAATTATATTTCTTTTCGTCAAATACTTTTGATATTTAGTTCGCAATAATAAACATCATACTTCTTCATGAGATAAATATTACATTATGTCAAAGTTCATGGACATCGTTTCTGAATATATCTAGCATTGGCAATTAAATTTAGAATGGCACCTTGAAAAAAAATTTAAAGTACATGTATCTGCAAAACTATATAATAATATTCGGGCCTTTCTGTGTTACTAAATATAATTATACATTTTAGCTTTCCCCAATTTCATTACCTTCGTTTTTTTTTATTATTATACTACTTGAATGTTGTAAAGCAAGCATATATAAAATTTCAAATAAAACGAAATCTTATAAAGGCATGCCTTTTCCCTTCTAATGTTGTTTACATCTATTTTTTCTTATGTTTAATGCTTAAGATTCTTCCTCTTCGTCAAGTGCTTTCTTCGACTTGGAGGTTGGTCATGTAAATGTGGTCCATGTCGACATGGACCAATTTTCCTGTTTCTGCTCATACTAATATGCTGTTTATGGTTACGCAATCAAAACTGAATTCTTCGTACTCATCAAGCTACTGGAAGAGAGTAAAAAGTCATATGCTATATATATATATACTAATGATTTTCAATCTTGTTTATATGCGAATTCATGACAGAACATTTGGCATTTTTGGCGTATCACTGTGTGTTATGCCTTTGGTAGCATTAGGAGGCAGTGCGTAACATGCAAAAAATGCTTTATACACATACTTATTGCCTTTCCATTGTTTCTCTATCCAAACATATTCACTGGTTTTGTTAAATAGGGTTATTCTAATGATCGTTGTGCCCCGATTCACTTAATTTTTGCCCCTGAACTGCCGCCAATTTCAAAAAAGGCGCATGTAATTATACATTTGCCTTGCATAACATAGGTCGTTCTTTCTTTCCAAATTTTGCCATTGTTCATTGTAATTTATTTTCTATTGAAACACCCTAAAAAATCTGTGAATGCCAGAATCGGCGCCAGTTGTTCTATGTGTTTCTAAAACATGGATAACGCAATGACCTAATTCTCATTGTGCGCCATTTGATTCAATGGAGACAATTAGGCCGACATTTAGACAACGAGTGGTGATTCTCATAAAACCATAGTAAAAATTCACGAGTAAGACATTAGTCTTGTAGATGGTACCATGAGAATCCATAGGGTAGGCAGAGGGTTCCCAAACTTTCCCCCTAGCCGTTTAAAAATTTTATTTTCTCTATTCTGATATGCATTTACTGTCAAACGTTTTACAAGCACATTTTAAAGTAAGATACTTTTTAGCTCATTACTAATTGCCAAGCAGTATAAATTATTTTTGTAGCATTTTAGTATCTTGTACATTCACTAAAATGTTTGACAGCCTTGAGAAGAAAGTAATAATTTTTCAGCCCCCCCCTAAAAGTACTCATATGGGCACCCATGAATGGTACTAGTAATAAATTGCTGTTTGCTGCCTTATATAGAAATTACCCTTTCAAGGTATGTCATGCAATCAGTACCGAATACAGGAATGGGAGAGCGATGGATAACGGGGCAGCTGCCCCCAGCCCCAGGAACATAAACAAGGGGAGTTCTGTTTTATTAAATCTAAACCTATACGCAAAGCGACTAAACATCGTGTATATCTCCGGTCGGGTAGTCAGAATATCTTTACTCAGTCCCATAAACTATATTAGATTTCCCAAAAGTTAACATTTAAAGTGATTTAAATGTTCTAAATAATTATTAGTAGATATATTATTTATTTATTTACCCACAAAGGAAATTTTTTTCATTCTATAGATTAAGACAAAAAGAAAAAAACATTTGTATAATTATTTCGAATAAAGAGGTTTGGATCGCGCATGCGCGAAACAAAACCCTTCTTGTTTTCAGAGAGTTTATTTGCAATAAATTCTTTTAAATTCCCGAGTGAGGCAAAAGGAGGTTAATACATTTTAACGTGAATTGAATGCTCGTACTTGGACGGCTTCCTTATTATGACTGGGTGCGATAAACCTGAATTTCAGGAAATAGAAATGGGCCTAGTTCATACCCAGATGATATGCGAGAAGTGAAAGTAAAGGGGGAAGGAAGGAGCGAAAGAAACGGGTCATACACACGGGGTCAAACAACGAATTGGGTAAGGTTACCTCACGCTCATCAATGACGTAATCTAGGATTATACTCTGGCTTTCGAAACAAATTATAATCTTGAGTAATGCCCAAGAAATATGGGTAATTGTCAGATAACAGCCCCATAGACAACAGAATTGCAATTTTAACTCTTATTGTTGACATCGTTCCGGCTGACTGCTTTCAAGCAACGTTTTGGTGTAGGAAATTTTTAGAATGGCCCTAATTTTATTTAAAAATGTCCAAAGAAAGTGACCGGTTAATTCTAAGAGCTACTACTTACGTAGCCAGCGAACCCTAAGAAATGGACATGGTGGGGCAACCAAATTACCAGAAATTGACCATTTAGAAAAATGGTTCCCAATTCGATTTAAGCCGCTGACCACTTTGAAAAATTCTCACGAGCTGATTGCAAGACCTTAATAAAAAAGGGAGCCGGGTCTTTTTATTGGGGGCTGTAAAGTTGTTTCTTGAAAAAAAAAAGAAATAATAAACATAAAATAAAATCTAATGATAATATATCATATTCTAAGATTTGAATTACTTTAATACGAACTCGTTTTCTGAAATTAAATTAATTTTAATATTTAATAAATATTTTTTATAAGTTTTTTTCACTTTTTCTTTTTAAATAATGACCCGTCTCCGTGGACTACTTGGGACTTCTTCGCGGACCACCAGTTGGGAACCACTGCTTTAGAGTAAAAAATCATATCAATTTCATATCATTATGGGCTGGTCAAATAACAGTTGCACCCGTTGAAGTTCATACCGGATGTCAATTCGTCAAAAAATAGATTATCATCCTTAGTTACCAAGGCCCTTTTTTTTGTTTAATCGTTTTTTGTTTTCATAACATTCGATGTCTGGGTGGAAGTAGACCCTTTATCATTCTAATAATAGTAAACAATTAATCAAAATGATCTTCTACCTTATCGATCACTCGCTTCTATTTCTGGCCCAGTTCTGTGATGTCAATGAAATTGAGCATAAAAATGTAGATTATCGACATTGACCCGTTTACGATGCACGCTTCAATGTTTATATATGCACTGTCCTCTCTGACACCAGCTGGATTTATTTAAACGTTTGTTCTAGTTGAAGTCAGATGGTCTCTTAAAAAAATGAGGTCATGTCCACACAAATATTTCTATTGTCAACACTAACAAAACTTTTCAATCAAACAAAACTTTTCAACTAAGCAATTTAAAATTTTAAAGTAGAAAATAGTCCAGTTCAACGACAAGATGTTCTTTTATTATCAGCAAACACCACTGAATAGAATTTGTAAAAAGTTTTCTCCGATTTTATAACACCGAATTCTCGAATAAAATATCCAAATTTTTTCAATTAAAATAACAGATTAAACGAAAGTTTTTGAGAGGCATGAAACCGCTTCATGGAGCACTTAAATGCTAATTTTAATATCTTTGGTTATATTAAACATTTAAAAATATACAACGCAACAAAAAACAAACAAACCGTGTACACACACACACACACACACACACATGTACATACATACGTATGCACACACGCACACACGCACATACATTACATACATACATACATATATATTTTTATATTTTTAATAATAATATATAAATATATATATATATATATATATATATATATATATATATATATATATATATATATATATATATATATTTTTATATGTGTGCGGTGTTTAATTTTATATCTATATATACAGAGTACTAAACAGTTATCATGTAAAAGAGAATTATTTTTATCTTCGAAAAAAACGAAAATCCTCGATATTTAATCTTTGGATCAAAGACCATAAAATGATAGGCTATAACAAACGACCTGCGGTCACCAATGGATTTGATCCCTAGATGGAAGGGCACGTTTTGCACCTTTGCCAAGAACAGCCCGGTTCTTAGCTCGAACTCAGAAATAGGAACATGTTACTTTTTTGAGATCATTTGGTTTTACCCTGGTAAATAAAACTATCTGTCCAAAAAAGAAAGCAAAAAATTTAATAACTGAAACACAGCAGAGAAATCATCTCCGAAAGTCGAATTTTGTTATAAACAATGATCCCGAGTTTGACCCCAGGAATGCGGCTGTCATTTTTTTTTTCCCCTGGCAAACGAAACCATTCCCCATAAAAGGAGAAAACAGAACGTGCAATAATAGGAAAACCGTTGAATAACTATCAATGATCGCCGAAAGACGAGTTTCATCACTAAATATGGTCCATTTACAGTTCATCTATATAGATATTTATGTACTCTTCTGCTTTAAAACATAAACATTTATATATTCACTATACATTTCTAAATGTAGTAGATAAATACTTGAATAATTTTCTATTTAAAAAATTTTAACTATTGTAAAATATTTTTGTCTTTCAGTATTTGGAGATGCGATTCAGTCGAGCAGTGAGATCTATTTGTTCTGTAATATTCACAATCCAAATGGTAATGTCCATTTTTTTTTTATCTAGTAAGTTTAAACGAAATGAAAAAGCCATAACAGCGGCGCCATCATAACTTTCTTAGGAAATAGAGGTGTTCCTCTTTTTATAGATTATATTTGACGAGTAGAAACCTGTTCTCTAGCATTTTAATTTATTAAAATAAATATTCAAGGTTGCTTCCTTATTCTCGTAATAGCCATTGAAATCCAGTGCATATTAACATGTAGATACACTTACCAACTTTCTACACACAATAAGATTCATAACGATTTAGTATTGCTGTGTTGTGCAGTATTAACAGTACTGCGCTTATGTAATTTTTTTATTTTTACTGTTTAATTATGTGCCAGAAGTGTACATTATTACACCTAACACTACTTCTAACATAAAATAAAAGTTTTAAGAGCGTTTAAACTTTATATGCTAGGGTGAAGAAAGATCGTTATTTTACAAGTCATAAATTAGCATTTTTATTAAAGAATATTTTATTAGATTATTATTCCAGAATTCTGAAAATTTAGCAAAAAATTTAAAAAATGCATTTCATCCAAGAAAAAGTTACATTGTTTAATATTTTGAAAAAGGGACCAAAGCTTTTATTTTAATGTGTAATTTTATACCGTCGAACTTCGTTAACGTGAATACTTATACTGACAAAAACATTTTTTTTTGTTAAAAGTAATTTACGTTATCTGGAAAGAATAAATTGTTATTACTATTGCTGTAGAATTGACATGGGATTCAGGAAGCACAGTTCACGTTAAAAGTGAATCACGTTAAGCGTGTTCACGTATATATATAACGAGGTTCTTTTGTAGTTTCCACTCTTTCTGTAGGTGGCTAAATTGAAAAAAAATATTTTGTACATTAATGTTAAATTAAAAAAAATGATAATGATTAATGAAACAAACAGCAATGCTGTTCTTTCATGAACTCAAATTAGCATGTGATTTGCGTTCCTAAAGAGCACAAATCTAGGTTCTTTGACCGTTTTAGCAGAAGTCTTTTAGCACTTTAACCTAGGTTGTTTGACTGTTTTAGCAGAGGTATTTTAGAACTTTAACCTAGGTTTTTTGACTGTTTTAGCAGAAGTCTTTTAGCACTTTAACCTAGGTTCTTTGACGGTTTGAACATAACTCTTTTGACACTTTAACCAAGATTCTTCAGCACTTAACTTAGCTTTTAGAATTATTTCATTCAATATTTTGACGATATTGGGTGACAAATTATAGTGAAAACGTATATGAACACAACGATGAAATGCTGATTGGGACTTGTGATCTACCTCAGATTTGATTACAATTAAAAACAGCGAATTTAAGGACGGCTTGAAAAATATACTTAATCGATTACTTCATAGTACAATAACTTATTTTCATCCCCATACGTAATCTTTACCACTGCAGTATATCAAATAATTAATACCCCGACACACATATATGTCCATCACTTCGCATTCCTAGCTATCCCATCAAAAAAAGACGACTTTAAACTCAATGACAGAATAAAGACGATAAGGGAGTCTTTTATTACAACTTTAAGGCTTTTCTGTATTATAATGGACATTACGAAAATAAAGGTGAAATTAATGCGATGCAAATAAATGTGAAGTTAATAGGATGGAAAGAAACATGAAATTAATGTGATATAGACAAATATGAAGTTAATGGAATGTAAATAATCATGAAACTAATACGATGTAAAGAAACAGAAGTATAAGTGTAAATTTCGCAGATATAGCTTGGTGTACGCTATGAGGGTAACCTAATGCAATTAAAACTATATTTACACAAAGTGATTACGAATAACTAAGATCAAAATAAAGAAATATCTTCTTCATGAAATGAAATATTTCATTTATAAATCATAATTTATCAAAACAAATTAGTATATTTGCGTTTTTCTAGGTGATGTATATGGCCATTGTAATGTATGCTCCATCATTGGCATTATCTCAAGGTATGTAATCAAAGCAGATAAAACAGTTATAGATTTAAGTTTATTTAATTGTTCTAGTATTTAAGCTTCTCACAATGAGAAGATTAAATACGCTCGCAGGAAGAGGAATGACAGGTCACCTGTAGCTTAGCGGTTAGAGCATTTCTCCCGCAAAGAAGAGACGTGGGATCGTACCCCACCAGGTTTCCTAAAATTTCTTTTCTTTCTGCGAGTCGTTGTACAACATACAGGGTGTCCCAACACCAGGGTTGCAAACATCGAGGAGGGATAGGGTACACCTAAACGAACAATATTTGTCATAGAATCTAGGGTCGCAAACCACTCACAGCGCCAGTTCTAAAACCGTCCAGCATGCACAAATAGTGACAACCAGTGCACGAGAAGCGCAAAATGCGATGTCCTAATCATCTATGCACTTGAGCAGCTGACCTGAGTTTTATCTGGCGCTTTTCACGCACTGGTTGTAAATATTTGTGCATGCTGGACGGTTTTAGAACTAACGCTGTGAGTGGTTTGCGACCCTAGGTTCTATGACAAATATTGTTCGTCTAGCTGTACCCTACCCCTCCTAGATGTTTGTAACCCTGGTGCTGAGACACCCTGTATATATCGTTCGCGGAAAGTTGACCGATGGTACTGTTAGAATTCACGGGAGCTGACGTCACAAACGGGCTAGTTCATTACAGCAGAGGGGAGGACGTCATTTCAGAACTGGTTTTTGGCGCAGACAAACGTTCGCCAAAAACGAGTTCTGTAATGACATCCTCCCCTCTGCTGTAATAAACTATCCCATTTGCGACGTCAGCTCCCATGAATTCCAAGGGTACCATCGGTTAACTTCCCGCGAACGCACTACACGTATGTACCGGGTGTTTCACGAAGAATGTTCGAAAGGAATATAAAATCAACGGGTGGTCGTAAAAATAAAATGAAATATGAAAAATGATCAGCAAATAGAGCAGACTTTATCCACAATAATTTCACCCCCAGGAAGAAATAATTTCATAAAAATATTAATTTCTTATACGATCCCCCCAATTCAAAAAATATTAATTAATAAATTTTCCGCCTCACTGAATTAGGGTGAAAGGATTTTACCCCATAGCTTTTCATGAAAAATTCTCTGAGATATTGATAACTGAAAATTTGGGGGTTGTCAATTTTTCTGAGAAAATAAATAAAAGTTTCCCTTACGAACTGCTTGTCCTGTATACGTCTGTGCGCACAGGAGAAGTATATCGTGTATTCCTATATGCATAGCTGTACACAGGAGAAGTATCGTGTAGGAGCCGATTTTTTTTCCTCTGTGTGTGCACAGATGTATACAGAAAAAGTAGGGTATCAGGACCCCCAAAATTTTATCCCTGAATTCCCCGGCCAATTCGGCACTGATTATAGGAGATCGATTTGATTCTTATGCAAACAATGCATATTTTATGTATAAGAGGCATGGCAAAATTTATTTTAGTAATGCATATTTCAATTCACATCAGAATCACATCAAGTCTATAATCGATTTCCACCCAACCGCATGTGCGGATATTTCGCTCTCCGTAGCCGCAATGATGTTCCTAATTGACATTTGTAGTTCCTCAATATCAGTCAAGTCAGTGTTAAAGACAATATCCTTGACATATCTCCAGGAGAAAAAACAATAAGAGGAGTGATATCCGGTGATCTTTAGGGTCCGGGTATCGGTCCGTCTCGCACAAGACAGCGCATAAGGAATTAGTCATCGAGTAAGTCCCGAACCAACAAACCTCAGTGGGCGGCGTGCTCCACTTTTTTTACTTGAAAATCACTTTTAAAAAAGTTTCCTGTACTTGAGGTTCTGCTAAATTTTCCAGCTTATCAAGATATGATGATCGCCATTTCTAATAACTTCATATCTCTGCGACGCGCATGCCACCTAGAAGTATACAAAAACGTGAATTAAAAAACTTTCAGAGATGGTGAATATCATGTAATAAACCCTTTCACACTAACTATGTTTTCGTAGTATAAAAGAATGGAGTTGTAAAAGTAATTTATAGGCACTCTGTACTACAATAATGGTAGACCCGTTTTTAGAAGAGAAGTATAAACCTCCACACGTTCTACTGTTATGTGATAGATTAGTTTTAGGCGTATTGTCGTACACTTGACAAACCGTATTTCTATCATATTGAACCAACCATTTTTCTAGAACTTTCTAGTGGGATAAAGGCTCTTCTAATAAACTTTAAAAATAATTAAGCAATATCAACTAGAAATTTAGCAATGGGCTCTCACAATCGACTCGTTCACGAACGGTCAAATCTTTTAGGATAATTACTGAACGACTATTTCTCTATATCTAGATTTTGATTTATTATTTGGATATTACGATAGTCATATCATTTTTTGACTGCCACCGAAGTTGAAAATTTTGTAAATTAAATTCTTTAAAGGTGGAATGCAATTAACGAGCGTATAGTATGCTATTTCGTAAGTATATCCACTCGTGTATAATAATATTCGTGGTTCATGAAGGTGCTGATTTCTCTGAAAATATCGTGTTGTGCTTGTTCTATTTTGTACCTTTTCGTTTATTTGTAATCTTTTTGAAAAGAAAAAGTTTAACATCATTGTAAAATACATACACTGAGCTTTTACTTCGGTGACTATTAAAAAAAAGTCCCCGTTTCGTAACATCATTTGGCGCAGTATAGCCCAGATGCTCTTGTGCCATAAAAATCCAAACAAACAAACAAAGCGTGACGTCATTTATGAACTAGCTGAGAAAACATATTTAAAATGGCAGTTACCATTTCTGTTGCTCCAAAATAAAATTCGTTATCTACTATCTAAAATTTAATGTCAAATTATTAAGTAGAATTTATATTTTAAATATGTTTCTTTGATTTCAGTAACGGGCTTGAAAGTTTGGTTCTGCGTTCTGTCCATTGGCATTGTATGTACATTTTATACAACAGTGGTATGTAAACACTATATATATATTTTGATTTTGTATGTATCAAAACTAAAAAAGAAATACAATTATTTTAATGAATACGGGAGATTTTAAAATGCATTTTACATATCGATGAAATGTATTATAATAACTTTATAAGCAAAAAAAATATTTTTTTGTTTGCTATAGTATTATCAATTATTACCCGCAATGTCTGATTAAAGCATCAATTTAGCAGAAGTTCGTGTTTCACAATTAACAGAAACCTAAAAGAAATATACTTATTCAATAATTTTTAATTTGTTAAGTAAACATTGAAATGAATTTCAGCTTATTAAGTATGCTACAAATATTAAGCCTACGACAGAGACAGAGGTGGCCGCCCGGGCCCCGTTTGGATGAGGGCGTCAAACTGAACTCAAGTTCAAATTTTTTTTAATTGAACCAACAGTAGAAAATCTCTCTAAAAAGAGAAGTTTAGATAAATTTTTGGAGACATGTTTAGATAAATTTTTAGAGACATGTTTAGATAAATTTTTAGAGACAAGTTTGGAGAAATTTTTAGAGACAAGTTTAGAGAAATTTTTAGAGACATCTTTAGAGAAATTCTTTCAGAGACTTTTGGCCACTTTTATAGGGTATATGGCTCACTGTGCATCTGTGAAAATCTTCTATTTTCGCTGGAGGAGTGAGTGGTGCGCCAAAAAGCAACCCGTGCCAGGCCGTCCGGGTTCAAAATCAGCCTCGAACCACTTCTGGGAACAGCAGCTCAGTCATCTCAAGGTCTCAGATACTTACAAGCTCCGCACGGCTAACGTTAAAACAAAACGATTAACATATAATAAGGCCTTCAAATTGCGTACACCAAGGCCTCTGAAATAGCGATTTCAAGCTTGAACATCAATTATCATATTTAAATGATGGTGTCGGATTTAAAGCAAGCTTAAATTTGTGCAACTATTCATGGAAAATTTACCACCATTAATGAAGCGTAGTAATCCGAAGCAAAGGGTTTCTGAATGTGAGCTTCATCGAATAAGTTGTTCTTGTTCAAACGTGATCTGTCAAAACTCAATGGCACAGATGTTGTAATTTATACAGCTTCTGTCTCTCTAGGACGTTTTCAATGCAACACGCCATTACAAATTTCCCGATGCGAAATACCCAATATGGAATGAGAGGACAGATAAAGGGATAAAGACATCTCTGTGCCTACTTGTGTATGTGTGTGAACGATATTTTATTCAGGAGTACCGACAAAGTGAAAAATGAAAAATACGAAGTTACAAATGTTAAAAATGGAAGAGTAAAATTTTTTTCATGGACTTCATACTGCGTTTGATGACCATAACACGTAAGGGGAAAAGGGGCAGAATTTAGATTATAAATCCACAATTTCCACACACACACATACATATATCCTATTATGGTCACCATTATCACACATACATCATGCGGCCAATATCTCTTAATATACCCACTGAATAATTTCGAAACTGTAGTGAATAAACATTTGCACATATCACTCTGTCATACGCACAATCTCTTCAATATTTATACGTATCTGCAGGATATTATTGATAAGGAGTTCAAAACCTGATTGAACCACTCAACAAGTTTTTGGAAAATGATTTTGAACTTGCTAACTAAAAAAAAATCACGATATTTATCCATCCATCAGACTTGCTATAATAAGTATCGGATATTTTGAAAGATATGAACTCTATTCCCAGTTGATTCAGCTGTAATTCAGCATTCAGTTTTCAAACTTTTGATGGTGGTTTTTTTTTTCTGATTGTAAAAATGGTTGGCACACTCTAGTTTTGGATTCCGAATTACAGAGGTTACCAATCTTTTCGTGCTCAAGAACACCCATGTGCTTTTCCGAGCTATTAGTAGGGGCTAATATTTCAGTAATCTCACTTATAACGGTTATCATTTTAAAAATACATATTTTGCTTTAAGCATATTTTGCTTTAAGCATATTTTGCTTTAAGCATATTTTGCTTCTACACTTACAAAATGCTCATTTTATTGTAGCTTCGCTTTACTGGAATTCATTTTTTTTTTTCAAATATTATTTTCGCCTACGTCATCCACCATGTGCACTACAAAGGTTGTGGGAGGGTGCAATGTTGGCGCTTCTGTTTTATACAGACGTGCCTCGAGGATATTGCTGTTTCGGTTCCAGACCATCGCAATAAAACGAGTCGCATGACTTTTTTAATATCCCAGTGCATATAAGAAAAAGTTGCGTTTACATTACACCCTGTAATCTATTGCGTGTGCAATGCATTTTCAATTAATTTATATAGTAATTACTAAAATATGACACAAAGACATCTAGTCAAATCATGCTGTTGGAAAAATGGCGCCGAGAAACTTGTTCGACGTAGAGTTTCCACAAACTTTCAGTTTTCTAAAAGTAGGGGAAGTTCGGGTAAGTTGATGAACTTAAGCAATACTTGCGTTTAAGCTGATACAGCTTGCAACTAGACCTGCAGTTTTATCTGTATTTGGTACACTATTAGTTAACTTTAAGCATGAATTGTTAGATAATTTTTAAACAACAAGAAAAATGAACAAATAAACTTTATTGCATGAAGCGCAGTTTCGTCATCTTGCTTGCACTGGCGGGTAAGATGACGAATAATTAAGTTGTACAAAAATGGAAGTTAAATTGGGGATTTTTTGTAATGTATTTCAGGTCTCACAAAAATCACATACATAACTCTTAATCTTAGCTTCTTTTGCATTGATATCAGAGCATTGGGCATGTGCCCATTCTCTGCAGGGAGAACACTGAAATCATAGTTCATCTTTACTGTACTCGGAACAAAAAATTCACCCTCCCTCTCTTCTTCAGAGAGAATGTCTCACTTTCTTGATAATCAATGTGAATTGATGAGTCGGATGATGTTTCATCTAGATCTTTTTTGAAAGCTTTTTAGGATTTTTACTCATTGAGAATTTATGACTAGTGCAGAATTTTCTTTGCTTAGTAATAGATTCCTTACTTTTTGCACTTTTTCTTTGTTTCTCCTTTTTTTCCTTTTCTGTTTTTCTATTTTGTAGTGATTTTCTAACAGGAAAACTTGTAATATGGAAAGAGGCAATTTGTTTTTTTGTTTTCGCTGTTGTGGATTTGCATGAGGCAGAAAAGGCAAACTTGATATTCTCTACATTTCTTCATCAGCAGTAGGAGCGGATTATATTCCAGCTATGAGCGATGTTGGCATTGGTGTGGTATAAATTACTTCCAGATATGCATTGTCTGTGATTTTCGATGGTGTAAAGTCTATGTCATCAAAAGTCTGGGAGGTGAGTGACTCAATGCCAGTTACTCTGAACCCATTAATGACATTATTTAAAGTTGCTGCTTTCATGAACGCTGTACCGAATAATTTTGGAATATCTTTTAAGCGAAGAGTCTGACCTGTATGACTTACAAGAAAATCAGAACAAGTGTGACTACAGGCGGTTTTAAGTGGACCATAGATAGAAATGTCCAAAGGCTGCATTTCATGGCTTGTATGTGGTGGAAACTCTAACGTTGTTACATAGCTTTTTCGATATAAGTTGATAGCCTCGAATGTTACATGTGACGAATAGTTATCCACAGGAAGAAGTAAAGGATTGGCCTTGGATAGCCTCACCTATGTAAGGAAATGCCCTAAAAGTTTAATAAAACTTTAAGATTTCATCCTTCCAGATTTGTGGCCGACTTCAACCGAGCCTGGAGGTGCACTTTCAAGATATGCTGACTGTATTCTTTCTCTGGGGTAAATGAAAAATGGAGGTAGAAAGTGGCCAGTAGCTCTGACGCAGCAAGCAACACTCACATTCATTCCTCGCTCAAAAGAAGAAATTTTTATCACTCTCCTTGTGCCTTTATTTCTCAAAACGGTAGGTGTTTTTGTGGGAACGGTGAAACATCCCGTTTCACCCATGTTGTAGATTTGGCGTGGCTGATAGTTATGCTTCCCTCGTAGGTCTTTGTAAACGTTGAACAAAATTTCTACATTTAGCTTGTTAAATGCCATTAGTCGTGCTACAGATGTGACCTCTAGTTTTTGGAATGAAAAGTTACACTTTTTCATGAAAACTTCTATAAAATCTTTGCCGGCTTCTCTTTTTGCGAAATTTTATGTACTTCTGCAAAATCACAGACTAAACTTGCAAAGTTTGCTTTTGTGAAGTCAAAGGCTCTTTTATCCAACTCCCGTACATATTCTTTTAGCTTAAGTTTTTGTTCATCTGAGGATGTATTTTTAAATCGTCCTGCTTTCTTTGGTAACTCGTGTGAGAGAGAGAGAGAGAGAGAGAGAAACTGGGAATAAGTTTTTAGTTAAACGACAATGCAAATATACTAATGTAGTATCTAAATATTTAAGATTTAAGGAACGGAACACTCTGCATATTGCAGAGTGTGTGTGCGGGGATGAAATTAATATACAATATTTTTCGGCACACCCACAATTTTGGAGTTCAACTGAACCCTAATATTATTTATATTTAATTAAATATAAATAATATTAGAGTTCACTTTAACTCTAAAATCGTTAGTGTGACGAAAATTATTTTATTAATTTAAGATTTAGTTTTAATTTTAGGTAGATTTATAAAAAATTTAAATTAAATTTACTTTAAACAAAAGAAGGCTGGAAGAAAATCGACATGTTGCTTAAAAATCATTCGGTGAGAAACAATGATAACTACTGAAATTCGGTTACCCCTATTCAATCAATAACGAAGCAAATCAGATGTCACAAAATAAATATAGGTAGACCTACTTGCATTTTCTTGACATTTCCAGACGTATCGCCTTAGAGTTGCCTCAGGAATACCGAATTGTTTGGCTGTAGCATTCGTAGAAACTCCACTTCAAACTTGCCTCATCGCCACTTTCATAGAATCTTCACACAACTTTTGCCGGTTAGTCTTTCTGTTGCACGGTTTTACTATCTCTGATATGAACGAAAGTATTCATAATTTGTCTATTAACCTACTGATTTTGAAAGAAAAAAGTTTTCTAAATTTCGGGTAAGATGACAAATTCGCCATCTTGCCCGCACTACATGTTCGTCATCTTACTCGACAGTCATCTCTGTCACATGACTTCAAATAAAAGCATCAATAAATTTATGAAAAAGAAACTATTTTACCATGATTTACCAAGAATTTGAACTTACTGATAAAGCAATTGAATTTCCTGAACATTATTTTAATGCCGGTTTAAAACCTATTTTAAACACTTGAAAAATTATAACAAAACGTACCGGTAGCTTCTTTGCTCCGTGTCATCAAAACAGTGCGGCCGATGCTTCTCACATTCACGATGGACTCTTTGGGGGATATTATGAATCTCTTACTTGCTGATGAGTGCTGCCGTCTGCAGAGTTTCAGAGAAACCTCGATTTCGTCATCTTACCCGCTTCGTCAACTTACTCGAACTTCCCTTACAATTAAACGAGGTACATGCCTGTACGTAGTATTGACATGTCATCCACTATCTAGAATAGGGATCGGTAATCTATAGCACACCGATTAATTTTTAAAAAAATCCAGATGTCGCTGTTAAAATAGAAAAAAAAAAGTATTTTACGTACTTTCATATAAATCCATTTATGTTTTCGCATCTTTTATTTAAAAAGGAATGTTGTTAGATATTTGTGGGGGGAAAGTGTGGAAAGCTGCAAAGTTGCAGTCAAACTGACTGACTGACTTCTTGTATTTTTAGCGATTTCTAATTCTATTTCCATCCAAAATTCCATTTTCACCAACCACTTCACTATCGCTCACGTTGGCTCGTCGAAACGTTAATATAATGAGTAATTAATATTGCCAAAACGTCTGCTATAAAAAAGCAAAAAAAAAAAATAATATTCGTTGTTTTCAAATCCCTTAAGCTAGAAGATATGGATTCGTAAGCCAAAAGGATCGTGCTGTTTGCGTTTTGATTGTTAAACTGCAATAAATTGTGCGTTAAATGTACAAGGACATTTTCAAGAAAATGCCTCGTTCGAAGCTGAATGACTCTTGTCCTTGCACCATAAAAATCCAACCAATCAAGCCTCTTCAAGAAAAGCACTTCTTTAAATGAATCAGGAACGCATATCAAAAGGTCTGTTTAAATTTTATTAATAAGTAAATGATAACAAATAGTCATAATTTTATGAGTCATCGCCCCCTGGGCCGGTGCGCCCTCATGGGTGATGGGACTCATGCCTCCGAATGGGCAAGCACTCGCGCCCTACGAAAGTTCAAGGTTTGCACCCTTTGAGAGGACCCAGTCCTCCCCTGTTATGATATACACGCGCCACAATTTGAAGAGTAGATTCGCCAGCACATGGAATTAATTTGCAGTATTACTTTGACATAGTACTCCAAACGAGGTTGCCAATTTTTGGTCTACAGTAGAACAGTAATAACAGTGCTATTTAAACAGTCTGATATGTGTTTGTAACAAGTAAGTAAGAACATTTTATTTAATACCATACCATCCGTTGATTAGAAAAACCGTCCATGTTTAGTAAGTTAGCAAACGAACTAAAACAGATTCAATCTAAATTTGAGTTTAACAGAATGCTAGGGTATAGAAACGATATGGAGTTGCGTGTTACGCTATGTGGGCTGCTAACTGTGAGATGATGGTGCGTATTTTCAAAAATAAAAGCTCATTATGAAGAAAAGACCGAGATGCGTATAACGTGCTTTAAGAAAGAGCTTGTATTAAAAGGTCAGTGCTTTCAAAATTAGAATACTCAGAAGATTCGAAGCAATCTTCAGTTGTAGCTTTCGGCTCTTTTACTAACTCATTACTAAATCACGTGATATGATAACTAATTTTCGTTCCTTTTTAACCACGGTCCTGAATCTAGCCATTTTACTGCACATTTCAATCGTAATAAAATTATTTATGAAATAATTAATAATCGCATTGGACAGGCTTTGAGGTTCAACTTTTTTTAGAAGTTTAATTTTATTATTTCCTTCGTGGACTTTGCAGGAGGCGGAATCCTATTGGCCGCGTGCAATCATAGGCGTTGACATAAAGTTCATAAGGGGGGTTATAGGCTCAATGGGGGGTTACAGAGCTACAACTCATATATTCCTATGTTAAATATACAAAATTTCATTGCAATGGGGGGTTACAACCCCCAAAACCACCCCCTAGCTACGCCTACGCGTGTAATTACTTTCAAATGGACAATGGATGGACGCTATGTAACCTTTTAGATACTTTATTTGCTTAAGTCTAGTTTGAGAGACGTGATATTCTTTACTAATACGTTTACAAGGCAGTGGCTCAATGGTAACGCGTTTGCCCAGGGTGCCGCAAATCCTAGTTAGACAACGGTGAAAAAAAAACAAAAAAAACTTACCGACCACCTCTTCACTGTAGTCCAAGGGTTGGTTTCTTAGACCTTAAGAGGTTCGGATTCCTCAGAAAATTATAGGTTCTGGCGCAGAATGACCTTTACTGTCCATGCGCCTTAAAAACACACAAAACTAATAAGTTGCTGCACAAAGCTCCCTTCAAATCTCTAACTGGATTACGAACTTGAAGGCAGCTTTGTGCAGCAATCTATTAGGAAAGGGGTGTTTAAAATTATAAGGTGTACTAGTACAATGTTAGTTTTCAATGATAAAATCTTCATCACAATTCTAGCAGACTTACAGGCTATTTATTGTCTGTTATAAGAAAATTTGTCTGAAAGAAAAGGAAAATTTACAATAATACTGAGTTAAGTTGTGTGAAGAGATATTATATATATTACCATATATACCATATTATGTGATAAGATGGTTATCAATGAGAAACAAAAAACAACGTTTTAAAAGCGTATTTATGGCAAAATTGAATTTAATCTACGCGTTTCAGGCGATAAAAGTTCGGGCTCAAGTCCTTCGGCAAGCCAAATTCAAAGTTACCTTCTCGCCTATTAACAAGATTTTGCCCTCTAGACTCAAAGATAACATTTCCACACTCCAACGCTGGGGCGTGTATCAAATTTTTTGCCAGTTCGGACTTTCCTACATAGGACTGACAAAACGTGCCCTCATGCATCGGTTGAAAGAACATCGCCGATACGTTGAGAAAGGTGAGGTGCACAAATCATCCATTGCTGTTCACAGCCACGAACACAACCATCGCTTTAACTTTTTTGACGCTCGTATCATCCACCAACCTCATTCACCACTTGAACTGGACTTCGCCGAAGCTTTCTTCATTAACATGTTTCGTGATTCCATTGTGAATGACCACAGCTCAACTCCTTCCTTCAGCTCAGCTTGGCGAAATGTACTCCACCTAACTCCTTCTGATATTAGTCCATAGTCCCACCATAATTGCCACCTCTACCAACAGACAGCCAACTTTTCCACAATTTGGTAATTTCTGGGAGGAGTGGCCGCACCACAAAAACCACGTAGTACTTGACGTCCTACTTTTGGAAGTGAACATTTCACTTAATAACTCAACTCTAGTTACATCCGCGAATCAACCTCGTTTGTTGACGATATTCCACGTGTTCACTCCCGAAGAAGGGCGAACTTTTATCGCCCGAAACGCGTAGCTTGAACTCAATCTTGACATAAATACGCTTCTAAAACGTTTTTGTCTCTTATTTATATTGCGTATTGTTTCGTCGAATATTTCCAAGTAAGATGGTTATCAGTTTAATGTATGATGAGCTTTATGGAAACCATGCTTTTATGCTCCTGAAAAACGACTGCCGAAGAGCAACTGACAACTTTTGTTCCCTTGTCTCATTTCAGGGTGGTATGAAAGCTGTTGTTCTTACAGATCTATTTCAGGTGTTTGTCATTTTCGGTTCCATGATGATAATCGTAGTAAAAGGAGTGTATGACGTCGGTGGTATTGAATTCGTATGGAACAAGGCGAATGAAGGAAAAAGAATTGAGTTTTTCAAGTGAGTTTCGATGTAAAATTTCGTTAATAAATAAAGACATTAACTTCTATTCAAAATGTATCGTTAATTATAAATTTAACTCTTGAGAAAGAACTTTTCTTTAATTTGAATTTAACTAGCATAAAACATTTACTTTGGAATATAAATGTTACGCTTACGAAACAACTATGTTTAAATACAGGGTGTATACAAAATGGCGGGAAAAGAATTCACTACACGATTCCTTGTGAAAAAAGGAATAAAAAATGTCCAGTACAATTTTTGCTTAAAATCAATATTTAATAAGTTATTTCAAATCATAGTTGAACCAATAATAAGGCAAAGTCAACCCATTTAGCATCGATTTAATACAACGACACATGCGTTTGCGCATGTACGGCCCTTCTACGAAGAGAGATGAGAAGCTAAGATTTCACTGGTTTTTAAAAACTTGCTAATGGTCACGTGTTACTTGAATTTCAGAATATTGAAACTCACACCCACGTTACGTCATAATCAACAGTAAACACCACATTTGGTGATTTCTCGTGCCAAATCAATCATACCACTGACGGGAAGTATACGGATCAAATGTGCTGTTTGCCACTAGATTCAACCTTTTTTCTTCGTTGTTGTGGGAAAAATATTATAATTAATAGTATTTTTCTCTTATTTTATAAGCAGTCGTGTCCCAGCGACATTCCGTCCTGTGCCCGTCTGGCAGGCTTGCGATGTATTTGCTATCAACAGTATAGTAAAGTGAACTCTAGCCCCCTGAAATGCATAATCCGTCACCTCCAGCGACGAGCACATATTCCAATATTTTAAACAGAACTAAAATTGAAAGTCATTTTTTTACCAAGTTTATTGGCGGTACCGAATTGTTAATGAACCCCCCATCCCATTTGGAGTAGGTTCATGCTACTTCTGAGTTTCCTTCCATTTGGAAACTGATGATCGCTATTTCATTTTTTAAAGAAAATTTCATATGATTAATTTTTGCCTCATTAATTGTAAAATAATAGATATTTTTTTTTTTCTCAAAGTACTTACTATAAGTTTTGTGGAAAATGAACAATGACGAACTGGGTCCTTTTCCTCTCGGGCTTTCCTTACTGCAGAGGTAATCAGTACGCCACTGCTGTCATATGATATGCGAATACAAAAACAACAGGATTAAATGCCGGGGAGGGGTTGCCAGATGGCTTCAAAATGGCTATTCCTTCATTATTGTTATATCTTTTGCTCACTTTCCATAAAGAAATTAATTCCCCCCATGATAGCGGCTATGGGTTATTTCAAGTATTACGTAAGCAATATTTTGGCCATTTTTAATTAGCGCATTGGTAAGCAAAAATTAACATTAACTAACATAGGAAAATAAGCACAAAAGCCACCCACTCCCGCAAAGTTGCTTACATAATACTTGAATGCTCCCTATGCCAAAAGATACATTTTTTATAAAGTTACCAGATTTAGAAAAAGATTGGTATTCAATTGGCTTTCTTTGGTGACGAAAAAACTTTCACTAAGTTGCCATACTTCTGAATTCCAATGACGTATTTGGACACGCAACGAAATTTTCAGGTTTGAAGTTAACGAATAAGATCTGTTGTGCTTAGCCATGCCTCTCCAAGAAGTTCTTCGGTTTGCTTTTCTCACGATGGGCGTATCTGGGGCGTGATTCATTCATCTTTGGCCTTAATTATCTTATTGAATATTGATTTTAAGCAAAAATTGCACTGGACATTTTTTATTCCTTTTTTCACAAGGAATCGTGTAGTTTTGCCATAGTGTAGTTGTCGCCATTTTGTATACACCCTGTATATATAGGGTATCTAGGAAAGACCGGATGCGGCCAATAACTTTTGAACCAAGACAGATATTGCAAAGAAAGTTAGATATTAGTTAATAAAATGACTATGCACTATCAGATGAGATGAATAGCAGCGTGCCTGGTGGCGAATTGAGGAAGTTAAAAATTTTATTTCGAAAAATAATAAAGACAGGAAAATATTTTCAATTAGAAAGTTGTAGAGCGTCCTTCAGTTAGTAAGGAAAGATGTACGGCTTATATGCAATATGTACACGTACTGTCTCGAAGTGAGATGTTCTGGAAGTTTCAATGCATCACTTTCTGGTGTTTTAAAAGTTGAATTGAAGCTCTTATGAGAAAGAAACCATGGCCTCCCTCCTATAAGAACTTCAACTCAACCTTTAAAACACCATCAAGTATTAACTGGAAATGATGCACTGAAACTTCCGGAGCACCTCACTTTGTGGCAGTACGTGTACATACTGCATGTGAGTTTTATATCGTTTCTTACTAACTGGGGAATGCTTTAAAACTTTCCAATTGAAAATATTTCGCTATCTTTATTATTTTTCAAAATAAAATTTTTACTATAAACTTTTTAACTTCCGCAATTTGCAACCTGGAGCGTTACTGTTCATCTCGTCTGATAGTGCACGGTCGTTTTACTATACCAATACCTAACTTCCGTTACAAGATCTGTCTTGGTTCAAAAGTTATTGGCCACATTCGGACTTTCCTAGGAACTCTATATATGCACTTAATTCCTGTAAGATTTTTCTTGAAGAAGACTTCAACTCCTGTGGAAGATTTATTCTAAAAACGTATTAATTTAACATCCTAGAAAACTTATTTTTGGGTATGCATTTACTTAATGTCTGCTATACTCATAACTGAAGGTTAAATTAGTTATGATGTTTGTAACTTGTTACGTTTGAACCAGGGCCGTAGTCAGGATGGGGCTAACGCGGCTGAGCCCTCCTGGAAAATATTTTTCTCAAAATAAAATATTGTAGAACTTTAATTATTTTGTTTTGTATAAAATTGTACACGATAATGAAAATTGGTCTTTGACGTTAAGAATCTGTTTAAAATAGATTTGTACGGTAAATATTATGTACACAAGGGCGGCCGAAGTTGCTTTTGTCCGAGGAGTGAGAAAGAAGAGGGACGGGAAGACATACTTATTAATTCATTATCAACAAATAAATGACAATTTAAATTTTTTTTTCGCTTTTGTCTTCGAGACTACAGAGTATACCCACAACCTCATATGAACCAGAGAAGCAATGCATAAAAACAAGAAATTTATTTAAACCTAGAAAATTAAAAAAACTAAGGTCAAAGATTGATGTAGAATAAAAGGATAAAAGTAAGAATAACTGAAAAACAACCACCTAAAAAAAAATATTATATCATAGCAAGATATTTCCTGCATGAGCGTCGCCTCTTCGGGCAAATGGCCGCGAGAGGCAACTCGCCCCCCACTTCCGTCGCCCCTGTGTGTACATCATATTTTTTTTACAGAGTTTTGGGTCTTCATCTACTCTATAGTAAAGGTAAAGGAAATTATAAATTTTAGTATACTTCTATAAAATTTCGAGGCAAAATTTAAGAAGTCTTTATTAAGAAATTTATTCATTAACGTTAAATATATTATTCTACTTAGATATTTAGCATTATTGACCATATTATTAAAATACATCAGAACATCAAGGAAATGTATACCCCCTGTAGCTTTCAGCTCCCCTCCCTGTAGAAAACATCTAGCTACGGGCTTGGTTTGAACATACATTTAATTTCAATTTGCTATGTAAATCTCAGCTCCTATTTTTTAATTCTACAGCTTTGATCTGGATCCCACCGTTCGGCATACTGTGTGGAGTCTCGTAATTGGCGGATATTTTACGTGGTTATCTATCTATGGAGTCAGCCAACCTATGGTACAAAGATATTTGACAATTTCTAGTGTTCGTGGAGCAAAAATGTAAGAAATTGTTATTAATAACGCTTTCATAGACATTCTAATTACTTAAAAATTATTTACTTTTAAGATAATATATATTTTTGGTGCCAATTTCAGCAATTTCTGCCTTCGGATTATGTATACAGGGTGTCTCAGCACCAGGGTTAAAAACATGTAGGAGGGGTAGGGTACACCTAGACGAACAATATTTGTCATAGAACCTAGGGTCGCAAACCACTCACAGCGCTAGTTCTAAAACCGTCCAGCATGCACAAATATTGACAACCAGTGCGTGAAAAGTACCAGATAAAACTCAGGTCAGCTGCTCACGTGCATAGATGATTAGGACATCGCATTTTGCGCTTCTCATGCACTGGTTGTCACTATTTGTGCATGCTGGACGGTTTTAGAACTGACGCTGTGAGTGGTTTGCGACCCTAGGTTCTATAACAAATATTGTTCGTCTAGGTGTACCCTACCCCTCCTAGATGTTTGCAACCCTGGTGCTGAGACACCCTGTATACATTGAATTAGCAATACCTGTTAAGATCTTGTGTTTATTAGGACCGCGCCACTTGTCATGTACACTCTTGAATGAACACCACCTCATTAGGCTTTAAAGCTATGTTTACATTCAGCCATTGCTCCTCACGCTGGTGTATTTACACCCCAAAATACTTTTGTGGAAGCATCAAAGGCAGTGAGTGGTCACATTGCCGCTTCATACTTCACATTCGACCTCAGGCAATGGAGGACGTAGAATTAGTTTCAGCTTCAGTACTCTGCTTCCTGAGCCAGAGAGCAGAATGTAAACACTCACTCACGCTCGGGCTGCCGGTCCTTTGACTTCCGCACAAAAACAGCCAACGAAGGGAGCGGCAGGGGCATGGTCAGCGCAAGTGACATGTTTATATACTCGAGCTGCCCACTTTCATGCTCACTTCCCTGCTCACTGCCAGGAAAGTGGGCTGAATGTAAACGAGGCTAAATAATGTTTATGGAGCTTCCTGTGTACGGAAACACATTGTGCGTGTACACATACTGATTAATTTTCAGCACGTTGGCAGTGATGCCGCGACAAAGTATGATTTCGAGGGCTCTTCTCCAAAGTGACAGTAATGTAGTGTCAGTCTTTGTGTACTGCTGCGTTTACTCGCGAGTAGGCGCGCGGGATGTTTCACATCCCACAACTTACAATTTGTTAAAAGAACAGTCCACCCTTGCTTCTGAAACTGGCCAAACTCTTTCCTGTTGCCTTCAAAGTCACAATCTTTGGGGTAGGGTGACAAAGAGAAAATTCCACTTATTGTTCCCTGTAAAATTGGACGTTTTTAATGAAATAATGCTATATAATCAGATGGGGTGCAAATCACCCCGCGCGCGTTCTCGCGTTCCTCGAGTCCGCGCTCCTGCTCCTGAATTAAAGTGAAATACGAAGGTTAAATAAAGGTCTCCTGTCAAGGAAGTTTGCCCCACCACTTTTTACGGGGCAAATTGGCTTTGACGTTTATTATTATTCACCCTTTCCTCTTTCAGACTTAAGGAAAGTTTAAATAGCTTCATAATCGAATATCAAAATTTATTTTTTTTTACAGAGCTATATGGCTAAACTTACCAGGATTGTCAACTATTGTCACCATTACAACTCTGGCGGGACTACTCGTCTATGCTAGATACCACGACTGCGACCCAATAAGAACCAAACAAGTGGGGGCACCAGATCAGGTAAAATTTTAAGAAAATCCATGCAATGTTCATACTGTAGAACCCCCATTATCCGAGCTTCGCTTAACCGAAATGGCTTGCTGCGCCTTTGTTGTTGTTAGTAGACATTCGTACGATGTTTCCGTCAAAAACGCTCATATTTAATTTTTCATGCCCTCCAGCTGTGAGAGCGAAAAGCCGATATAAATGATAGATACCGGACATATACAAAGATGTTAGGCTATTCCAAAGCATTTAATATTGTTTCGTTTGTGTGATTTATACGACGCAAGGATAGTAAGGGTCATGTTGCTTCGGAACCTACGGTTTTCCCCAGGAATCCGAACCACTTGACGCCTGGCGAATCAACCCCGGACTGCAGAGAGCGGTAAGTCGGCGAGCGTTCTTTTTTGGCGTAGTTGGGAGTCGAACCCGCGATAACCGCACGCTAAGCGAAATGCATTACCACTGCAGCAATGATGGGGCTGAGCAATTGATAACTTAATTAATACACATGCATATACAGTAGAACCTGCCTAAAGTGACCACCTTTGGGACTGGACTGCAATGGTCATCATAGACAGGTGGTCACCACATGACAGACTTCAGTGCAGGCATGACCAAGTTCCTACCAGTTCTCTCTTATAGACAGTGGTTACTTTAAGCAAGTGGTCATTTTACCAGGTTCCACTGTATGTAATTAAACGTGTTCTTAGATAAATGTTGCAGTTTGTTTTTACACTAAAAATTTAATTTCCGGATTATCTGGAACTTCTTCCATTCAAAATTATGTCCACCACCTTTATTTCAGATACTGGAAGCTCTACTGTATACAGGGTTTGTTAAAAGTCAGTAAAATTTTTAAAAAATTATTAAAAAAAATCATTAACGTGTGGTTTGCACGATAAATATTGTCAGTATGGGGGATTTTTTTATAAAAAAAAAAAATTGTCACAAAACTCACTGATAGACATTTTAGATAGACGTTTTAGACAGTCAAAAGACTATGAATATGACTTCATATGCTCAATATATGTATTACATTAACAAGTGTTCGTCATGGCTTCCACCACAATGCCGTTCGCGGAAAATTGGCGGCCAGGTCCCGTTAGAATTTAAAGGGGCTGACGTCACAGGCAGGTTGTTTCATTGCAGTAGAGGGTAGAGCGTCTTTCATAACTCGTTTTTCGCGCGCGAAATGGCCGCCAATTTTCCGCGAACGGACCGTATGGTTCAGGCGAGTAGCAACAGCCGTAACTATAGAGCGCAGTATATCCGGATGGATGCAGCTTATCCCAAGCTAAATGCCATCTTTCAGTTCCGAGGATGTTGAAGGACTTGAATGATAGCCTATAAATACCCTTACAACAAGAAATCACTTGGTGTTAAATCTGGAGGCCGCAGGATCTTGTAATACCTGCTGATAAGTTAATCTTCACTGTAGGCGTCGACCAGAAATATCTTTACAAGAATTGTAATGTGAGCTGATGCTACATTCTGCATAAATGCAGGGGCGTCGAGAGCCAACGATGGCTCCCAGGTTCACTTCGACCAGCTCCCATAATTCTCTGGGCAGTAACATAGATATTTTTCAGGGCCGGGCCCAGCATAGGTCCTTGCCAGCGCGGGCCCCTTGGACTTCATCCAGGCCCCCGAGATGCAGCCCTTCCCCCCCTCGGCGGCTCTGCATAGATGTTACTGTTCACGTCACGTTTTTAGTTCTCGCAAAAAGAACACGACTTGCTTTATAGTTATTTCAAGAAGAATATCCATAAAGAAATACACTATATTACCCAAAAGTCATAGGACACTTTAGACATTTTTTCGAATTTCTCGAGAAACACCAAACGAATCATTCTTCAACTTCAGTTATGTAAAATAATCTGGCATGAAGGCTCACGACAGTGCGCGGACGAGGAAAGGCGTAAAATCGGCTGAAATAATTCACAGGGGAGAATATGTCCGTGGCTGGGGGGCGCAATCTGGACGGTTCTGCCAAGGGCTCTAGATCATCTTGCTACGGCGCTGATTGCATTGCAAGAAATAGTTATATGAATATTAAGTCTATAACTGTATGCTTTACGTTTACTCTTACTTTATGATCCTGCTTTTAATGGAAAAAATTACAGCGAGGTTTAATTATTTCCAAAGAAATACAATCTGTATACTCAGAGTATTTTACTAGTTTGAAAAACTATTGCTATTGTTTTTGAAATCAAGTTTGTTAAATAATGTTATTTCCTCTTGAAGTTGCTGCCTCTTTTCGTTATGGACACGCTTGGACAATTGCCATGCTTACCTGGCATTTTCGTGGCGGGAATTTTTAGTGGCGCTATCAGGTAAATACTGCATCCTCATAAAAAAATGCACTTCATTCTAATCCAGTTGTCAACAAAAATACATTAAATAATTCAACGCGGTTTTTTGTATGTATGCTTTTATATAAATGTCATAGATTTTCTTCAAAATTTCGGCATGATTCCCAATAATTTATATGCGTTTTAAAGCAGTGTTTCACTATGTTTTGTTTCTGCTTCACATATCTTCGCAATTTTCCCCCACAGTACGGTGTCCTCGGGAGTCAATTCATTAGCAGCCGTAACATTGGAAGATATTGTCAAGGGTTATATTAAACCAGATATCTCCGAACAAGCTGCAACGAAGCTCGCAAAGGTCTTAGGTAATTACTTTTGACATAATTACAAAACCAGTATAATTCGAAAGGTAATAAGCACTCTAATTGGATACGAAAGCTATTTTGTAATTACAAATAGTTGAAATTTTTTCAACACCTCTGTATTTGTGGGGACTAAAGCCTTGAACAAATGTTAATTAGCTATCAAATAAAAAATTCCATACAAGGCTTCAAACAAAGAAATTACGGTTCTTTGGGGTTTTTTTGTTTTGTTTTGGTTTTTTTGGTTTTTTTGGTTTTTTTTTTGTTTTATCGTTTGAGCCATGAGAAAGAGTGAATAGTGCAGAACGGCTTTTTCCTTTTGTTCTAAGAATCCTATCATGGACCTTCAAATAATCACGTGAGTTTTACGGATGGCTAACTTGCTTTTGTTAAAAGATACGTTTGAAGTTAAAGTAAGTCTTAGAAATTTCTACGTAGTGTCATCATCAAGAGATGATAAAAGATGACTTGTGCTTTTACATTGATTGGCAGTTTAATTAGAGAATAATACTTTAGTAAAAATTTTACCTGTTTCTCAGTTTTCACAAAGAAAATTCTGCCCTTTTTTTTGTAGTTAAATAGAAATTAATCTTAAACATACGATAATAATTTTAAAACGATAAAATTAGTTTCTGCAAAGACATGATCCTGACTCATATTAAATGTGTTTTTAACTCATAGGAGTTCAGAAAAGACTACGCTAAACTGTCCTCGAACGTGACCTAGTGATTGGATGGGGATAATTATGGTCTTCTGACTCGCTAGGTTTGGATTTGGCTCCTTAGTAAACTTGGTCGTATGTAAACATATCGTGGGATGCTGTCAGTCGCTTCTATGGTGCCCCTATGGGGCCCTATTTAGCCATTTCTTTACTATATTTCTTACAAGATCAGAATTACATAGGAAAAGTGTTGAATACAGAGGTATAACTTTATGGAACAACTTACCAGATGACATTAAGAATAGAAATAGCCTTAAATCTAAAAAAAAATAAATTATGCATTCACTTGCCAAATAGAGTACAGAACTTGGCGGTAATATAAATTTAGGGTCTTCGCGGCTTGTTAAATCTTGATTTTCACCTGGGACCCATCACAGTCAAACAACAATATTAATCAACGTTTATTGGCGTAGTGATACCAACGCCGATGGTATGGCGTGATTAGATGGTGAAACGTTCGAAAGAAAATAAATATTTCTGCCTTCGGTGGGACCTGAACCCACGACCTTCCACTTGCCGGGCGGAGGCTCTACCCACTGAGCTACGAAGGACAATATATAATCTCTTTACGAACGTATATATATTGTTGCCAGTTATTTCGCAGAATGGTGTAGTACATGGACTACTATTTAAACCAAATTACGAAAACAGTACTAACTTGATAGCCCCGTTGCAACATATGTATTTATATAAATCGAACACTACGCAGATTAAATCAAACAACAATATCAATCAACGTTTATTGGCGTAGTGATACCAACGCCGATGTTATGGTATGAATAGATGGCGAAACGTTCGAAAGAAAATAAATATTTCTGAGTTCGTAATTTGGTTTAAATAGTAGTCCATGTACTACACCATTCTGCGAAATAACCAGCATCAGTAAATAGTCTTTATATACGTTCGTAAAGAGATTAGATATTGTCGTTCGTAGCTCAGTAGGTAGAGCCTCCGCCCGGCAAGTGGAAGGTCGTGGGTTCAGGTCCCACCGAACGCAGAAATATTTATTTTCTTTCGAACGTTTCACCATCTAATCACGCCATAACATCGGCGCTGGTATCACTACGCCAATAAACGTTGATTTATATTGTTGTTTAATTTAATCTGCGTAGTGTTCGATTTATATAAATACCCATCACAGTGTTACATGTCATGCATATTACTATTGTTATCTGAAAACGTTTAATCTTTTGTACTACAGAATTATTTCTATGAAATGTGTGAGTCATGTATCTTCTGTGACAAATAAAATTATTATTGTTACTGTCAGTGGCGGATTTATAAAATTGCCGCCCTTAGGCACAGCCTGTACTGCCGCCCCCCACCCACCTTTACAAAGAAAAGAATATTTGTAAAAAAGAAAGTATATCATACTCTTAGCGTTTCGTATGTAACGGCTATTTTTCATATAATTATTCAAATTAATAAGATACAACTCAAAATTATTGCTACCATATTCGCCAACTTTGTGGATTCAATACAATTTTTGAATCCACAATAATTTTAGTATGGATTCTTAGAACCTCTGATATTTTTGAGTGTATTTCGCGTATTTGGGGAAAATACACGTACGCATACATGCATCAATTTTGTTTTTCGTTATCATTTCAAGTTTTTCATTATCCATTCGTTTACTACTAGTATATATAAAATGTGTCAGGCCCGGATTTATAAATGGGCACGCTGAGCAAGTGCCCATGGTGCAAAATTTTAAAGGGCTACGAACTATTTTTTTTTAGTTCTACCTATAGTTCGTTCGCGGAAAGTTGGCGTCCAGGTCCCGTTAGCTGAAGTAGCAGACGGGTTCCATTGCAGTAGAGGGAAGGGTGTCTTGGCGTAACTGGTTTTCCGCGCGAAAAAACAGTTACGCCAAGACGCCCTTCCCTCTACTGCAATGGAACAACCCGTCTGCTATATTAGCTAACGGGACCTGGACGCCAACTTTCCGCGAACGAACTATGCGTATCTACCTACCGACTGTAGAATTTTGTCAATGCGTAAGGTGACCAGGCTTTCCGATTCGGATAAGACAGTCCCGCTTTGGGCGACAGTGTCCCACTGTCCCCTAGAGACTCATAATTGTCCCATTTTGAAGGGCAGTCTGGCTAGTCATAGATCGCTGAATCTAGATTCACATCAGTTTTATGTGCATCTTCATTTTCTATCTTTTGGTTAGTTTAAAAAAACCACCTTCTTTCATCACAGTTTTGAGGATTTTGCCTCCTTTTCCCGCTTCTCGTCGGCAAGTTTCTTATATTTAAAACCACTTAATATAGATCTTTTGTTGCCCGGCATGATAAAAGGAAACAAGGAGCAAACACAATCACAAATATAAAATTGTAATGAAAGAGCGGTGTTATCAAAATAAATAGGAGCCCGAAACTGCACAGTAACTGTGATAGATATGAAAGGCGGTTCATGTTACGCAGAAAGCCCAATGCCAACATCGACCATCGTTTTGTTTACCTTTAATGACGCCTGCAAAATATTTCTGTATTGGCCTTTCTTGAAGTCAGAAAGTTAACATCAACAACTAATGTCAATTTCCAGATGTTGATATCAGATACATTCGTTTCTGGTGGGAAGTATCGGATATTGTAATGTAAACAATATGATCATATGGTCATATCTCTTTGTCTTTCGATTCTGTAGTTTGCATTTGCCGGCAAGTTAAAGTTGTCGCCCATATCATCGCTGTTGGGGGAAACAGGACAATAATTAAAATGAAACATTATTTTCAACATTGTCCAGTTTGGAAAATTTTATTTTTAAGCTCTTTGATGCCGCCCCACGAGAAGTGTCGCCCCTAGGCCTGTGCCTTGTATGCCTACTTAGAAATCCGCCACTGGTTATTATGACAAAATGGCTGGCGATATTTCACCTTTACCTGACAATCAAAACCTTCGAGAGTCCAATATGGTCCATTACTATAAAATATATAAAAGATGTTCCAAAAACACCGATTCAAAAGTATATGGCCGTGATCTTTGTGCAAAATGGACCATAATGGACCCCTAGATGGGGGTTAGAAATTAATATCCGTAGGGTTATGCATGCTTTTAGTTCGCAGAGGCGGGGTCTCTAATGACCAATGGAGCTTACCAACGAAGAACTACCCTTCTTGTGTATCTCAACTCCGGCGCGGAATTGCGAAATAGCAGCGCCAAACTGGTTTCGAGGTATGTTGGTGGTTTCTTGAGATTGCCGAAATTGCAACTTCATCCTACCTATAATTATATAATTGGCGCAATTTCATAAAAATTTTAGGGCTCCTACGTAGGGCTGGCCACTCTCCACAGTGGTGCACTACGAAAATAAGGGGGGGGGGGGCTAGGTCCCTGGGAGCCCTCTTGGTTCAAAAGCAAGAAGTTTAGTTTGAAAAATCAAATTTTCAAACCTCGCAACACCGATTAAGGAAGTTTGCCTAAGGAGTGTTCCAATTTTTGCTACGAAGGGCAGGGCAGGCGATAGGGGGAAGGGTGAATTGCACAGAGGCCCCGTGCGGCCAAGGTTGCCCTCCACCTGCCAATCATAAACTTTTATGCTCCGAAGATTCTTTTCTTTTCGTTCATGTTTTACCGTCGAAGAAATCAAAAGTCTGTCCTGCAGGTAAATAATAAATAGCTTGAAAATAAAAATAAAAGTTAGTATCGAAAAATTACCCTTGATCCAGTAGCGTACGCAGAAAATTCCTAAAAGGGGTTGGTTCGAATGAGAAGGTTTACCACCACATCGTAGCTTGGGTCCCATAGACCTATTTTTAATTTTCTTCCAATTGCGGGTGGGGGGGCATAACCCACATCACCCCCTCTCCGTACGCCTATGCCTTGATCGATTCTGAATTATGACTATGGGCGCCGGCATAGGGACCGGGGACGCAGGACTTGTATTTCCATTTACCATGGAAAAAATTTAATACGGGAAAGTCAATGGCTCGGTTCGTAAATAGCATGCTTACTTCTCACCAAAAATTGGCGGTGGCGAAATTTAGGAAACTAAATTCAAGAGGAGAGGCCAAACTTTCAAATACAATTTTCATTGGCTCGAAATTGTTAACTTCTACCTTCCAGAGATGCACAGCTAATAAGATACCAATTTCTTGATAATACAGCCCAGATGCAGTGTATTGGACAACTAAGTGCATTATGGGAGTAAATTTTCTTTTTCATCCAGTCGTGACTTGTTACTTGTTTATAGCCATAACTCTATGGATATTTATTTCCGACCCCCCATGTAAAGGGTCGCTATGGTCCATTTTGTACAAAGATCATGGCTATATACTTTTGATCCGGTGTTTTCGGAACCCCCTGTATGAAAATATTGGCCTTGAACGAGTGGTCTTCATGTTTCTGACGCCCTATCAAAGGAACTACTGAGACAATTACGCATGCTCTTAACATAGTCTCGAATCTTTCCATCTGCGATTGTTGGGAAGCATCATTCACTGATACGGCTACTGAATGATTTTGACCACCTATAATACAAATAAATACAACAGCGGAACTACGTTGAAAAGAGAGAACTGTATCTCTCAGTTATTTTAAAACCTTGCTGTCTTCTGTTCGGCATACAGTACAGTATACTGCTGCTTAGTATGGTGTAGTTCTGGAATTAAATTTATTGTATTTGTCGATAATTTATCATCTTTTAAAAGCTGTTAATAAAAATGGCATGATTAAGTATAGTTCTTCGCGAAAAATTGGCCACTGGTCCCGTTAGAATTCCCGGCAGCTGACGTCACAAACGGGTTGGTTCATTGCTGTAAAGGGAAGGGTGTCATTTTTTAACTGGTTTTTCGCGCAGATAAGTGTGCGCAAAAAAACAGTTATGAAATGACGCCCTTTCCTCTACTGCAATGAACCAACCCCTTTGCGACGTCAAATCCGGGGAATTCTACCGGGAGCAGTGATCAATTTTCCGCGAACGGACTATATTTATACTTTAACAATTATTTAATCTGAATTCTTGTTCTAAAGATATATAACTGGTATAGATGAAACCTGATAAACATATTTTTGACAGCACTTTCCTACGGCGTGGCATGCATTGCTTTAGTAGCTATAGTACAGCAACTGGGTGCAATCCTTCAAGTGAGTCATCCTCATCATATAAACACATCTTCTTACAACCATTAAACAATAATTACAAATCGATAACGAAAATAGAAATTGAAATCCATCTCCTTTTCTATCTCGCACGTTTATCTTTTAATCTATAGCATCTTATTTTTTATAGCTCTCACTTAGTGTGTTTGGAGTGATCGGGGGACCTATTCTCGGTGTTTTTGTGCTTGGAATGTTCTTCCCTTGGGCTAATGTCAAAGTAGGTGCTATAATGTAATTTTTTTTTAACTTAAACGCCTAGATATTTTCTCATAGTTGCTGTTCAAAGCAAAGCATTGAAATGTGAGTTATATTGATGTTCTTAATGATTACTATATATTTGAAGTAACATAAATTAATTCTTTGTTAAAGTTGTCATTGCATTAATTAAAATTTTGTTGAAAATAATAATTATAAGTACACTTTCCTATTTCTTTTACTGCTCGGTGTAATTTTGTCTCTCTTTTATAAAAAATAATCACATTTTTCAATGCTTAGCTTTTGAAGCTCCTAGATAGCACTTGCATATATAGGAAGATTAAATTTAACTATATAATACTTGTATTTTTTGTTGTCTCGATCTAACCCTGTAATTTTTCTTATTTTTTATTTTTATTTTTACCCGCCACTCAAAATAATACAACAAGGTCTTCACGGTAATTCAACCTACATCAAATACGATAGAAAAGTAGAAACTTATTAGAAATACTTAAAATTTGGAAAATAAATTAATTGAGCATTACTTTCCCACTATTAATGTTAAAAGAAATTTTTTAAAAGTGTATAAAAATCGCCCAAAAAATCAATTTTAAATTTTCAAACTTAGGTTTTGTAATGGTTTTCTTAATGTTGCTCAAACTTTTTGATAATTTGCGATTTTTTTTTTTTTTCTACGTTCCAAAAGTGACCAATGAGTCATCTTAGACCGAGACGATGGTTTAATATAATAACATCATAGCCACCTCTACGCACAAACAAACGAACGCCCAACCCATTATCAAATGATAGTTGCACATTAGGTGCGTAAGAAGCAAAATCTAACCATGACAGAGATGTGCCAACGTTTTAGAGGGGAGGCGAAAGATATTTTACGGCCACTAACTGGTGGCGCCATCTGTTGCCACAAATCCCCAACAGTTATAAAATATTTATTAGATAAATTAATTGTTAATTAAATATTTGAAATAAAATTAATCACAAAACAATAACCAGTTATATGATTTACAATTGTACTGATTTGGCAGAGTACCACGCTTTAAGATCGATAGTTTCGCGAAGACTCAAAGAAAACGTATAGGTAAAAAGAAGATAATTTTTTTAACGATAGGCACGCCAGGGAGCACTGTCAAAGCAGTATGATTGACGGTATAGTGACGACATCTATCTACGAAAAATTAAATTAGAATCCAAAGTTGTTTCGACTTTGCTACATTAGTGGCAATGTTTAATGTTATTTCTTTTGAAGCAATCTTAATAGTGTTCTTCGACGGAGTGGGGAGGGCGAAATATGCCTTCGCCCTCCTCCTCCTCGAGACAGTGGCGAAAACCCGCCCCTGTTGGCACGTGTCTGAACCATGGTAATCAGTGCAGGTGTCTTTTGTCGATTATTGACCAAAATAGCAAAGATCGTCCTTAGGACTACCTTTGCTATCTGGGAACCACGTGCATTGGTAGAGCTAATCACGAGATCTAGTGGGGCGTAAAGAGCTCCACCCCAATATTCCACACATGATATTCATTTATAATTTGTAAGGCGTTGTAATGTGGCATGCGTTTTCTGGTTCACTCGAGCCTTGAGAAAAAAAAGAAATACAAGTTTTAGATATCGGACATTTGTAATGATTTATATATATCGGATATGTACAAAAATATCGGACTATTTTCAAAGCATTTGCTATCCTAATTAACACATACATAACCTATACTTCGGCATTTTTCATTTCTAATACAGTAGTTTGGTAATATGGTTTTTGAATAAATTCATTAGTTTCTTTTTACCTTTATACTGAAAATTGAATTTCCGGATTATCAGAAATTAGGTTTGCCCCCTCCTCTCATTTCGGATAATCGGAGTTTTACTATACATTGAAATTTCTCTTTAATAAGTGCTCCAATGAACAGAACTATGGCCTTTGTGCCTACTAATCTGGGTTTGAATCCCAGTAAACTTGGTTTGTTTATAAGCCTAACCTGATTTTTAAGTTTATGCGCTTGTCCAGTCCCAAAACACTTTTTGTGCAGTCTTTAGATGCACGAAAGTGCAAACTGTCTTTTTAACAATACCATACAAAATTTTATTCGGGATGAATAACATTATTGTGTAATCCAGTAGAAATAACTAATAATAACTAAATAATGCAATGCTTCAGTTCAATAACTCAACGATTCACTTGTTCAGTTCAATAAATCAATGATTCATTGACTCAATTCAATAATTCAATAATCCAATTTAATGACTCAATAATTTCATGTTTCCATTCAATAACTCAATAATTCAGTGTTTCCATTTAATAACTCAATAATTCAATGATTTATTTTGATAACTCTATAATAGATGACTTATTCGCAAAGAAAAGAATGATTTATCAACCCCTAGTGGGACACGAACCCACATTCACTTGATTGCCGGTCAGGTGCTTTACCGTTAAGCTAAAGTCGTCAGACATTCTTCCACTTGTGACAGCATATAAGGCGTTACTATGGATAAGTTCGTAATTAATGGGGTAATGCTTGAACTGCTTTTTAGACCAAAGCGACAAGTCAAAGAAGCAAAACGTCCGATAGGCAAGACGACTAGCATTGATATTTATTAAAACCAAACAATTCTCCTCATAGCCAATGGTGTCTGAAGCCTCTAGATTAATGGTAAAGCACTTGACCGGCAATCAAGAGATTGTGGGTTCATGTCCCACCTAGAGATGTAAAAAAACCGGAAATTTTGGACATAGCAGAAACTTTTAGGGGAAGAAACCAAGGTAGCTAGAACATAGGAGGTAGTTCCGTCCGCACCTTTCTTCCTATTTATCGATTGTGTCAAATCGACCAATAGGAAGAAAGGTGCAGACGAATCAACCTCCTTTATTCTAGCTATCTTAGTTTCTTCCCATCAAAGTTTCCAATGTGTCCAAAATTTCCGGTTGTTTTTGTTTTGTTTTGTTTTACATCTCTAGTCCCACCAGGGGATCGATAAATCATGCTTTTCTTTGCGAATAATTCATCATCTATTATTGCCACATTAGGCTATGAGGAGAAAGAACTGTTCCATTTTATTAACTCTATAATTCAATTATTTACTTCAAGAACTCAATAATTTATTTCAATAACTCAATAATTTATTTCAATAACTCAATAATTTATTTCAATAACTCAATAATTTATTTCAATAACTCAATAATGCAGTGATTCAATTCAATAATTTAAATCAATAAAACAGTTATTCAATGTGAATAACGTAACATTTCGAATTGCTTGTTTTGGAAGGGTGCTCTATCAGGCCTCATTACTGGCGTCGTCAGCGTTCTTTGGATTGCGTGTGGAGCATTTTTTTTCAGAAGACCAATTCCATATGCTCCATTCTCTGTTGAAGGATGTACAGAACTTTATTATAATAATACTGGAACCGTGTGGAATGTAACGCTCACAGAGGTCAACAGTATAGCTGCTGCATCTACCAAGTAAGTTCACACTAACAAAAACGAAAACCTTTATAACTAGTGTCACTTCTGTTTTTTTGCTTTAGCATGCTGCGTCCCAAGATTTCTTCATAGACTCGTTGGAACCGACGCATCACCGTAACTTGGTCGCCCAATCGCTCTAATAATTCAATATTTACAAGCGCGGGCCATATTCCTTGTCTACTTGTATATTTGCTTTATATTTACTTATTATTTAAAACATACTTTTTATTTAGAAAACAAATAATAATTCCATTCTGAGAAATACGTCTGATTTGCTGCGTAATTTGAACATGAGTCGAAAATAAACTTACTCTGTTCCCAATTTTTTAGTATATAAAATTTATTTTTATAAAAAAACATTACAAATTTCCGAAAATATTAAATAATCATATTTTTTTTCAGGTACGACGTCTTCTTCCTTTACAGACTCTCTTATATGTGGTATAGTGCAATAGCATTCGCCATTGTCATTATTGTGGGCTTAATAGTTAGCTTTGTCACAGGTAAATTCACCTATCTCATACAACAAAAATAATCTTAAACTGTTTAAAAAATATATCCAGATATAACGTCAAAGCAATATATATACATCATCATTTTTAAGCAAAATAGTAGCAGTGTTACACACTGTACATTGTGCAAGAAACTCGGGTTTGAAAACAGGTGGTAGCGAGCGCTTACAATTTATTTCTACTAGCGGTGTATCAACGTACAACAACCGACTCAGTGAACCAGTCTTCTCGTCCATTAAAGATGGGTAAAGTCATTCATTTAGTGAACAATTTAACCACTTGTAATTTCCACCATCCTATATTTGATTCCTTGGGTGACAGGGGTTCGAATCCCTCGGAAACTTGTAGATCCTGACGCAGGATCTTATCTAGAGTTGTAAAAAACCCGGGAATTTTGGACACATTGGAAACTTTGATGGGAAGAAACCAAGATAGCTAGAATAAAGAAGGTATTCCCGTCCACTCCTTTCTACCTCTTGGTCGATTTTGTCGAATAGAGAAATAGGAAGAAAGGTAAGGACGGGACTACCTCCTGTATTCTAGCTATCTTGGTTTCTATGTTCAAAGTTTCCAATATACCCAAAATTCTAGGTTTTTTTACAACTCTAATCTTAGCTGCTTTTGCATCATAAATCGTGTATGAATAAGCAAGTGAACTAATTCATGGTTTATATGTGAGAAAATATACAGTGAGCATGTATGTGCGCGCATTTTTCAATTATTAATGTTTATATTAATAGATATGTTGATATTAATGCTTCGGAATTCTGATTTATTCATTTAAAAATATATAAAACAGACAGCTTTCTACAGTTCGTTGTATAATATTGGATAATTATCAGGAAGATTTCATTTTTATATCTTTTCCCTCTTTTAGCATGACACGATGAAATATTTTGTTTACTGAGCGTTTTCTTAGTTCTATCAGACTAAAATATTTACTGAAAACAGCAACGCTTGAAAGGAGATTCGAATAACTGCCGTTGAAATTAAAAATAGTTAACTTTCAGCCAACTATTGTTAAAGAAAGAGATTTTAAACTAAATAAAATGTTCAATTTCATATTCATATATGTATTCAAATACTTTGAATCTCATTTTTAACTTACATGCCCATGTCTGGGGAAAGCCGTGTTGTTAAGTTTCATTTCAAAACAACAACATTGCTAACGTGGAAATATATTCAAAAGCTCTTTTTGGGCTTCGTTGAAGCAGACAAACTTTTATGTGGTAATTTTTTTCCTCTTTTGTTGTTACCCCAGATTTAGGAATATTGAGTTGTTTTGTAACAGCCAACACTCACAAGACCTTTGCATAGGTCAAGTCAAGTTTACGTTTCGGAGTCTAAGATGACATAGTAGATGGAGAACTCATTGAGACGTGACAGGGTAGAGGTGATTTCCTACCGCACGTTCAATTATACGAGTGTGTTTTATTTTATTTTTATTAAGTTTAAAATTTTTCAAGTACGATTGTGTTTTACGGATGCAATTTTGCTTTAATTTGTTTCGTATCGTTATACTCTAATTTCATATCCTACTCATTGTAACAGCGGGAGATTAGTTTCTTATCGTGTGCTGGATGGTTTCTCAAAACTGCCAGTTGGTCTTTGTAGTCTGGATGTATTTTTTGAAATTGGAGTAACTTTAGTTCGTGTGATTTTATTTTATTAAATAGTGATTGTAACTGTCAAGTTTGAAGTCGATATAACTAATTTGTAAAGAACTTTGAATTTTCCATAAATTATGAAGATAATCTTTGAAACTACAAAAATTCCATGAATCGCAAAATGCAAGTGATTTAAAGAATAGAATATTAATGATTAATTGGAGATTTAAACCTACGGAAATAAATGAATTTTGTCAAAAAATACTTGAAGAATTTCAGTCGAAGTACTGGATGTGTTTTGAGTGGTAGAGACTGGAAACTTATGATTTAGACGATTCTTTGAGATTTGAGAATTTGTGCACTGCATTAGTATCCTGATTGCTAACAAGAAATTTAATTTTAGTTCAATGAAGATTGAATAAAAGATACAGAATTACGATACGAAATCGGTCTAAGGAAATTTTGTAATAGAGCTTTTGAGTTATACAGAAAGGTTTTCTATGAAGGTTTATTTGGATAGAAAGATTATAGAAATATATACGATAAGTAATCGTATTGTGAAATATAAGGAAAGAGCTTTTGAGTTATAAAGGAACGATTTTAGTTTAATGAACATTTAAATTGAGTCTATTGAATTATAATAAGAATTTGCATTAATGAAGAGAAGATATTTTACATTTGTGTGTATTTTGATTTACTTAATTCTATAAATTGTGATATAAGCTTCGAGCCCTGAGCGAAAAAGCTCTAATTTGCAGTATTCGCCATTAAATCCGCTCCCGAAGAGAATTCGAGTGCAAAAAGAAACAAAGAAAGAATGAAAAAACTTTGGACATATTGCTTATTCATCACACGAGCTCAGTCTCGTGATTTTTACTATTTCGAAAAGTTTTTACGAACTGTTTTTGGTTTCTTTAAATAGCTTTCTATTTTCGGTAAGAGACTTTTCGAAGTCTCGACTTTTTTCAACTTGATAAATGATTTCGTGGTTTGTTTCGAAATACATCTGCTATTTTTTTGCGCTTTCCTTGCCCTTCTTTAAAGCATTTTCTTTAAATTAAATGTATTTCCGAAACTTTTATCAGTTTTTAATTTTTAATGTAGTTTAGATTTTCTCTAGCTCCTTTACACAGGCTTTGGGCGACTTAGATGGCCCAGTTTCCGTATTTTAAATTGTCAATTCGTCGCTCTCTGATGATTCGAACATAATTTGGAACTTTAAACGACAAATAAATATTTACGATAGTAAGTCGCTAGACATAACACTTGGTTTTGAAGAATGGAGACAGTCTTTTATGACGCAATTCCTTTGTAATGTAACTTTCATCACTTTACGAAAGTTATATTCACTCTATAGATTACGCTATTTTTTAGATAATTGCAGATTCACATATGAATCACGGAGTTCGAAAAGGGCGTAAGTCACAATTTGGACGAAATGGAACTGCTAATGCAGTTTTGTAGAGAAATACTAGAGTTACACACTGGACAAATTATTTTGATTTTCCTGTGTTTGTATCATTCCCAGTTATAGCAGCGAAGTTTTCATTGAGTTTGAAAAGGGTGTAAGTCCAGAACTTACGCTCTTTTCAAACTGAACTTGCTTCAACTAATGATATAAATTTTTGAATTCAAATATAAATTAATGCTTTTTAATTTTTTTTATTATGCCACGAAATGTATTAGGACTCATATGTTTTTGGATGCACTTCTTGTGCATTATTTACTTTTATTATTTTTTATTTATTACTTTTACAGAGAACACAGGAGGTTTTGTGGAAATTCTTGGTAAAATTCCCGCAAAAATCCTCTAAAAATTATTTTTACGTAACGTGAAAAATGCTCCCCATAATATTTTACTGGCTTTCGTATTTTTGGTGTTTGTATTTCGATTTTTCTTGGCAATGTCGCCAAGTTTCTCTCCCCTCGCTTCTGAATCACAAATGTATCTTGTGAAAATGTTGAGAATTATGGCAGATCTCGTTCAAACAATGATTGACGTATTTGATGGCGATTAAGAAAGCGAAGGAAAGGTATCAGGAATCCTGATACATATGGACAAATAGAAATTAAGAAAGCAAAGCAAAAATATATGGAGTCCAACATCTCAGTCATAGTGGAAAGATTGTTCCAGCAAAGGCTATAAGAACGCTGAGCGCGTAAGTGTTATTTCATTATTATTATTATTACATTATTTCCTACTTAAATTTCCTATTTCATGATAATAATACTTTTTATGAAAGTAATAAAAATATTAATATTAATTTAATACCTTTTTTTGTGTTTTGTCATCACCACTATTTATGAGTTCTCAGTGAACCCTTTTGAAAATTAGGCAGAAAAATCGTGTTTAAATTTCTGTGCTTCACAGATTCGCTGTTCATTGTGGTGACGCCCTGGGGGAGGGGCAATAATATCCCACAGTTGAATAAAATACCTTGGAAAGAGGTCAATTGCTTTGACTCTGAGATCCTTGAGAAAGCGACAAAAAAAGTGATATTAATATTTATTTCATTCCCCCCCCCACACCCTCTGTTTATACAGTTTCTTTCCATCAAATTTACTAATACAGATATTTATACATTATTAATATTATCTATGAAGAATAATAATATTTACATTCATTTAATAATAATAATTTTATCAACAATAAATAATTATTATTACTTCTCCAATTTAATACCAATCAAAATAACGCCCCAAAAATTTAAGCTGGCCTTGCCCACTTGGTCAGTATAAGGTTATTTATTTACTTTTTTTTTACTTCAGATATCAAGATCGATGTGCCGAATTATTCACTGAAGGAGATCAAATTGATATTTTAACAAAATTCAGCAGTATGGAGTCAAAAACAATGTAAGATTGTTATCCGCAATCCCTTGTTGAAAGGAGTGACATTCAGAGAAGACGTAGTAGGAAGGATGAAGCTGGCGAACAATCATCTACATTTAAGTACTTTGCTGTATGGGGATCGCAAAGGATGCCCATAT
>QLNU02015360.1:117637930-117664217 GCA_006491805.2 Dysdera silvatica | reverse complement strand
ACCTTTGCTATCTGGGAACCACGTGCATTGGTAGAGCTAATCACGAGATCTAGTGGGGCGTAAAGAGCTCCACCCCAATATTCCACACATGATATTCATTTATAATTTGTAAGGCGTTGTAATGTGGCATGCGTTTTCTGGTTCACTCGAGCCTTGAGAAAAAAAAGAAATACAAGTTTTAGATATCGGACATTTGTAATGATTTATATATATCGGATATGTACAAAAATATCGGACTATTTTCAAAGCATTTGCTATCCTAATTAACACATACATAACCTATACTTCGGCATTTTTCATTTCTAATACAGTAGTTTGGTAATATGGTTTTTGAATAAATTCATTAGTTTCTTTTTACCTTTATACTGAAAATTGAATTTCCGGATTATCAGAAATTAGGTTTGCCCCCTCCTCTCATTTCGGATAATCGGAGTTTTACTATACATTGAAATTTCTCTTTAATAAGTGCTCCAATGAACAGAACTATGGCCTTTGTGCCTACTAATCTGGGTTTGAATCCCAGTAAACTTGGTTTGTTTATAAGCCTAACCTGATTTTTAAGTTTATGCGCTTGTCCAGTCCCAAAACACTTTTTGTGCAGTCTTTAGATGCACGAAAGTGCAAACTGTCTTTTTAACAATACCATACAAAATTTTATTCGGGATGAATAACATTATTGTGTAATCCAGTAGAAATAACTAATAATAACTAAATAATGCAATGCTTCAGTTCAATAACTCAACGATTCACTTGTTCAGTTCAATAAATCAATGATTCATTGACTCAATTCAATAATTCAATAATCCAATTTAATGACTCAATAATTTCATGTTTCCATTCAATAACTCAATAATTCAGTGTTTCCATTTAATAACTCAATAATTCAATGATTTATTTTGATAACTCTATAATAGATGACTTATTCGCAAAGAAAAGAATGATTTATCAACCCCTAGTGGGACACGAACCCACATTCACTTGATTGCCGGTCAGGTGCTTTACCGTTAAGCTAAAGTCGTCAGACATTCTTCCACTTGTGACAGCATATAAGGCGTTACTATGGATAAGTTCGTAATTAATGGGGTAATGCTTGAACTGCTTTTTAGACCAAAGCGACAAGTCAAAGAAGCAAAACGTCCGATAGGCAAGACGACTAGCATTGATATTTATTAAAACCAAACAATTCTCCTCATAGCCAATGGTGTCTGAAGCCTCTAGATTAATGGTACAGCACTTGACCGGCAATCAAGAGATTGTGGGTTCATGTCCCACCTAGAGATGTAAAAAAACCGGAAATTTTGGACATAGCAGAAACTTTTAGGGGAAGAAACCAAGGTAGCTAGAACATAGGAGGTAGTTCCGTCCGCACCTTTCTTCCTATTTATCGATTGTGTCAAATCGACCAATAGGAAGAAAGGTGCAGACGAATCAACCTCCTTTATTCTAGCTATTTTGGTTTCTTCCCATCAAAGTTTCCAATGTGTCCAAAATTTCCGGTTGTTTTTGTTTTGTTTTGTTTTACATCTCTAGTCCCACCAGGGGATCGATAAATCATGCTTTTCTTTGCGAATAATTCATCATCTATTATTGCCACATTAGGCTATGAGGAGAAAGAACTGTTCCATTTTATTAACTCTATAATTCAATTATTTACTTCAAGAACTCAATAATTTATTTCAATAACTCAATAATTTATTTCAATAACTCAATAATTTATTTCAATAACTCAATAATTTATTTCAATAACTCAATAATGCAGTGATTCAATTCAATAATTTAAATCAATAAAACAGTTATTCAATGTGAATAACGTAACATTTCGAATTGCTTGTTTTGGAAGGGTGCTCTATCAGGCCTCATTACTGGCGTCGTCAGCGTTCTTTGGATTGCGTGTGGAGCATTTTTTTTCAGAAGACCAATTCCATATGCTCCATTCTCTGTTGAAGGATGTACAGAACTTTATTATAATAATACTGGAACCGTGTGGAATGTAACGCTCACAGAGGTCAACAGTATAGCTGCTGCATCTACCAAGTAAGTTCACACTAACAAAAACGAAAACCTTTATAACTAGTGTCACTTCTGTTTTTTTGCTTTAGCATGCTGCGTCCCAAGATTTCTTCATAGACTCGTTGGAACCGACGCATCACCGTAACTTGGTCGCCCAATCGCTCTAATAATTCAATATTTACAAGCGCGGGCCATATTCCTTGTCTACTTGTATATTTGCTTTATATTTACTTATTATTTAAAACATACTTTTTATTTAGAAAACAAATAATAATTCCATTCTGAGAAATACGTCTGATTTGCTGCGTAATTTGAACATGAGTCGAAAATAAACTTACTCTGTTCCCAATTTTTTAGTATATAAAATTTATTTTTATAAAAAAACATTACAAATTTCCGAAAATATTAAATAATCATATTTTTTTTCAGGTACGACGTCTTCTTCCTTTACAGACTCTCTTATATGTGGTATAGTGCAATAGCATTCGCCATTGTCATTATTGTGGGCTTAATAGTTAGCTTTGTCACAGGTAAATTCACCTATCTCATACAACAAAAATAATCTTAAACTGTTTAAAAAATATATCCAGATATAACGTCAAAGCAATATATATACATCATCATTTTTAAGCAAAATAGTAGCAGTGTTACACACTGTACATTGTGCAAGAAACTCGGGTTTGAAAACAGGTGGTAGCGAGCGCTTACAATTTATTTCTACTAGCGGTGTATCAACGTACAACAACCGACTCAGTGAACCAGTCTTCTCGTCCATTAAAGATGGGTAAAGTCATTCATTTAGTGAACAATTTAACCACTTGTAATTTCCACCATCCTATATTTGATTCCTTGGGTGACAGGGGTTCGAATCCCTCGGAAACTTGTAGATCCTGACGCAGGATCTTATCTAGAGTTGTAAAAAACCCGGGAATTTTGGACACATTGGAAACTTTGATGGGAAGAAACCAAGATAGCTAGAATAAAAAAGGTAGTCCCGTCCTCATCTTTCTTCCGATTGGTCGATTGTGTCGAATCGACCAATAAAAAGAAAGGCGCGGACGGGACTACCTCCTTTATTCTAGCTATTTTCATTTCTATATTCAAAGTTTCCAATTTGCCCAAAATTCTAGGTTTTTTTACAACTCTAATCTTAGCTGCTTTTGCATCATAAATCGTGTATGAATAAGCAAGTGAACTAATTCATGGTTTATATGTGAGAAAATATACAGTGAGCATGTATGTGCGCGCATTTTTCAATTATTAATGTTTATATTAATAGATATGTTGATATTAATGCTTCGGAATTCTGATTTATTCATTTAAAAATATATAAAACAGACAGCTTTCTACAGTTCGTTGTATAATATTGGATAATTATCAGGAAGATTTCATTTTTATATCTTTTCCCTCTTTTAGCATGACACGATGAAATATTTTGTTTACTGAGCGTTTTCTTAGTTCTATCAGACTAAAATATTTACTGAAAACAGCAACGCTTGAAAGGAGATTCGAATAACTGCCGTTGAAATTAAAAATAGTTAACTTTCAGCCAACTATTGTTAAAGAAAGAGATTTTAAACTAAATAAAATGTTCAATTTCATATTCATATATGTATTCAAATACTTTGAATCTCATTTTTAACTTACATGCCCATGTCTGGGGAAAGCCGTGTTGTTAAGTTTCATTTCAAAACAACAACATTGCTAACGTGGAAATATATTCAAAAGCTCTTTTTGGGCTTCGTTGAAGCAGACAAACTTTTATGTGGTAATTTTTTTCCTCTTTTGTTGTTACCCCAGATTTAGGAATATTGAGTTGTTTTGTAACAGCCAACACTCACAAGACCTTTGCATAGGTCAAGTCAAGTTTACGTTTCGGAGTCTAAGATGACATAGTAGATGGAGAACTCATTGAGACGTGACAGGGTAGAGGTGATTTCCTACCGCACGTTCAATTATACGAGTGTGTTTTATTTTATTTTTATTAAGTTTAAAATTTTTCAAGTACGATTGTGTTTTACGGATGCAATTTTGCTTTAATTTGTTTCGTATCGTTATACTCTAATTTCATATCCTACTCATTGTAACAGCGGGAGATTAGTTTCTTATCGTGTGCTGGATGGTTTCTCAAAACTGCCAGTTGGTCTTTGTAGTCTGGATGTATTTTTTGAAATTGGAGTAACTTTAGTTCGTGTGATTTTATTTTATTAAATAGTGATTGTAACTGTCAAGTTTGAAGTCGATATAACTAATTTGTAAAGAACTTTGAATTTTCCATAAATTATGAAGATAATCTTTGAAACTACAAAAATTCCATGAATCGCAAAATGCAAGTGATTTAAAGAATAGAATATTAATGATTAATTGGAGATTTAAACCTACGGAAATAAATGAATTTTGTCAAAAAATACTTGAAGAATTTCAGTCGAAGTACTGGATGTGTTTTGAGTGGTAGAGACTGGAAACTTATGATTTAGACGATTCTTTGAGATTTGAGAATTTGTGCACTGCATTAGTATCCTGATTGCTAACAAGAAATTTAATTTTAGTTCAATGAAGATTGAATAAAAGATACAGAATTACGATACGAAATCGGTCTAAGGAAATTTTGTAATAGAGCTTTTGAGTTATACAGAAAGGTTTTCTATGAAGGTTTATTTGGATAGAAAGATTATAGAAATATATACGATAAGTAATCGTATTGTGAAATATAAGGAAAGATCTTTTGAGTTATGTAGGAAAGATTTCAGTAAGAATTTGTATTAACGAAGAGAAGATATTTTACATTTGTGCGTATTTGGATTTATTTAATTCTATAAATTGTGATATAAACTTCGAGCCCTGGGCGAAAAAGCTCTAATTTGTAGCATTCGCCATTAAATCCGTTCTATAAGAGAATTCGAGTGCAAAAAGAAAAAACATAGTAGAGCGCAAAAGAATAACGTGTTATATTTTGCATTGTATTTCAAGCAGAGCCGTTTCTAGGTGTTTTGCCGCCCTAGGCAAGAATTGAAAAATGCCGCCCCCACCCTTTCGCCTATATCTCCCTCTCTCTACCAGCATCCAGCGGTACAACAACGTAAATTTTTTTTATTCTCTTGATCATCTAAACGACTCCCTCTCTGGAGCTCGTTGAGGCTTGACACTATAGATGTGCTTTCCTATCACACGTTCAATGATACGAGAGTTCTTTTAATCTATTTTATTAAGTATTTAATTTTTCAAGTACGATTATCATTTTGTAGAAGAAATTGCGTTTTTAATTTGCATCGGTTCTTTTAAAGCTATTTGTCGTCCTACTAAATGTAACGCTGGAAGATTGAACGCTTACCGCGTGCTGGATGGTTTCTTTAAACTGCCAGTTGGTCTTTGTAGTATGGATGGATTTTTTGAAAATAGAACAGCTTTAATTCGCATAATTTTATTCTACAAAATTTTGTATTAACTACCAAGTTTCGAAGTCAGTATAATTAGTTTGAGGTTTCTAAAGAACTTATTGTTTTTCAAAGAAATTAAAGTCATGGAAATATAGTGATTGCAAAGTACGATTGATTTAAAGTGAAAGTATTTAGTGTTTTAGATGATAACTATTGAAGCATAAAATAATACTGTGAATGTGCAAAGTACGATTGATTAAAAGAGAGAAAAATTCAGTGTTTACGTACGAAAAGTAAATAGCTTACTTCGAGCAATACTTGAAGAGTTTCAGTTGTAGTACTGGAGGTGTTTTGAGTCACAAAGACTTGAAGCTAGTGATTTAAACGATTTCTTAGTCTTGAGAATTTGTGAACTGCATTTGTATTCTGATTGATAACGGAAAATTTTAATTTAAGTTCAATACAGTTTGTTGAATGAAAAGATCGAAGAATTTTGATAAGAAATCGGTTTAGAACCGAAAAGTTTAGAAACATCGTGATAGAACTTTTGAGTTATATAGAAAGGGTTTCAGTATAGGTTTATTTGGAATCAAACTTTTTTCGAACTACATTCGTATTCTGACTGCTGACGTTAAAACTTTAATTTAAATTTAAGAATTCAGGAGAATGATTGACGAATTACGAGAAGTGATAGGTTTTGAGTAATATTAGTGATATGAACTTTGGCCCTAGGCAGAAAAGCTGTATATTGTAGCATCTGCCATATAACTCGCCCCGAAGAGAATTCGGGTGCAAAGAAAGAAAAGTTATCATTTAAACCCGTTAATTATATTTATATTTTAAACTTATATTAGTTATTTTGTAATATTAGAATATTGTGAATAGTAAAACAATTGCTACATGTTATAATTGTTTAATTTCAACATTTTATATTTTTGAAAACTGAAATATTAAAGGAGTAATATTTCAAAACACAACGTTGTATTATCAGAGCTAGAAGGCTTAAATGTATTAGATATAAAAGAACTTGTGTGCAAAATTAAACAATGAAACACATCAAACATTTTTACATTCGTCAAAGTAAAGACTTATTAACTAATTGTTTCGTATGCTTTTGAAAACAATTCGATGGTTTAATTTTTTCCATTTTTTTCTATAATCTTCATATAAGCTAAAATAAATGTATTTTCCAAAAAGAAACGTTTTAATTATTTGTGGAAAGCCTCACACCATGGAAATATAATCAAAAGCTCTTTTTGGGCTTAAAATATACTTTCTCCATTCCTATGCATTCTAAATCACAATTAAAAACATATGCCTCAAAGTGTGACCCTTCTCTGTCTGCATCTTCATTAATCTAAAATTACATTCTTTAGAATAAAATAACGTCTTCAGACACTTATTGTTTGGAAAGAGTACTAATACGTATTCTGTTTCTTGATTTCAATTATTGCTGTTTATTTAGAATATGCAGAATAAATTAAAATACTAATTCATTTATTCTTGTGTATTTAGGTCCGAACAAGCCAGATGACATAAAACCTGATCTTATAAGCCCAGTAACCCACAAACTGCGAACTATGTATTCGAATGTGAAGCAAAACAAGGTATTTAATATTTTTTATGGACAGGATATATATGACAATCACATTTAAAATTGTATCCCACGGGGATGGGCAAGATGAATTCTCAGGGAGTACAACAAAGAATGACTTGTGTCCATGAGTAACCAGTCATCATTCAGCCAATCTTAGGGTGCCTTGAGAAGTGATAATAAAATAATTTAGAATCTACTTGCTTACTTCATATTTACATTTTATGCATACTGAGTTACAGCTTATTGATTAAGTTTAATTTATTCTCCTGCAGGATTATGTGAAATTTAGAAATTAAAAAATGTACTGCTTCACCTTCAAATGTGATATTGCTTTGTAGGAGTTGTGAACACTAACAAAACATTTCCTAGGGATGTAGGGTAAAGTAAAGTTCGGAAACCCTGCTCTATAGTAACAAAAAGACAGCTTCCATGTTCCAATCGTCCCTTCTTTCAATGTATCGCTTCATATAGAAGGGCCCCAAAACTACCCTTTTTAAAGAAAAAAAAAAAGACAACCCTCGTACTTCCGAAATCGAACTCAGTATCCTATATAATGACGAAAAGCCATTTTACCTTTAGTGACCAATAATAATAAAATAAAGTATTTACAGTATCATTGTATATACGTGCATTTCCTAGAAATCTACAGTATCATTGGCTTTCAATTTTTTATTCTTAGTTTTTCTTTTTCTTCTTCATGATTTTGGATTTCATATAAATTGTCCTTAAAAATTGTTTACATGCCTATTGCAATTTTACTTTGTAATTTGCTTATGTGTTATTTAACTTAAATAACAATTACTCCTTCATTTATAGGGCATTTAATATTGCATTTCTATTATCCATTGCACTAACAACAGTGTCTTATTTACGTATAGGCCAAGTAGACTCGACCCTAGGCCCCCCCCTTAGGGCTCCTTGAAAGGGCCTGGTGCTATTTAAGCTTAAACGTCAGTTTCCTCCCGTTTATTTACAATATCTGCAAATTCTCATTATTGGTAAACCTGAATATTGAAGATAATGAACTTCAAATAAAAACTCACGATTTATTGGACTAAATGTTTGTTTTGTGGTTTTACGGCTCAAAGACTACAATGGTCATGCTGCGCCGGGACCTACTGTTTTCCGAGGAATCCGAACCTCTTATGGCCTAGGGAACCAAACCCCGGACTACAGTGAGCAGTGCGATCTTTTTATGAGATCTCTGAGTAAGCGTTCTTTGTACACTGTTGGGAGTCGAACCCGGATTAACGGCGCACTAGGCGAACGCGTTACCACATCGCCACAGCAGGGCCCCTGGACTAAATGTGGCGAGGGCTACATTCTTTAGGGGCCCAATCTATCCTTCCAGTCCAGGGCCCATAAAAATCTTAATCCAGCACTGACATCACATTTTATCGAATATCGTTTAAATCTACATCAACAATTTATATAAAATGCAGATAATGTGTTTATCAGTCACAAACTCTGCCGATACGAAAGCATATACGAAGAATTCGATAGAAAAATTTCCCTGATCAGATTAATGAACAAAAATGTGCAGTCGTAGATGTTTCCTGACGATATTTTGTATATATATTTATTTTTTGCTACGTTTCGACTTGCGTCTAGACACATTTCCTTCAAGCCTTTTCAAAAAGTAAACTTGCGTTTGATTACTAAAATCAAAATGTATTTTAAAGAACACGTTTTCTTTTTTTACGTGAAAAGAATAATGCAGGAATGGCATAGCAAACAAAACGAAACAGCATGTGCACTGCTGGAACAACGACCTGAACTTTAATCCAAGTCTACATTTGATGTTTTCACCATTCCCTAGATGAAAGAGATTCGGATTCGGCAGAAAATCGCAGATCTTGGTGCACACACAACAGAATATTAGCTACCCTAGTGCTATAAAACAATATGCAAAGCAATCCATGTCTTTATGAATCGTCTGATTCGCTTGTTTCATTTAGACACCTGCAAAATCAATTGAACGATAACTGATCTGGTTCTTCATGGGTGTTTGTTCACCCTTAATCGAGCATCCGGCACCATTTACGTACATTTGTACCAATGGAGTTGTCCTAAAAAAAAAGTAGCCTAGGTCTCTTCTAAACCAGGGGTGGATCCACGGGGGAGAAATCATGGAACTCCCTAACCAGTCAATAGCCCATTAATCTGATAGGGGCAGAAATTATTATTATGTATGGGTTGTTGAGCTGGCATTGCAAGACCCCCCCCACAAATGCCTCTCTAGTTCCGACACTGCCCACTGTATATAGTTTGAAGGCATATAATAATCAAGGCATGAAATAATAATAATGCGATACAAACGCATGAGCCCAAGCCGAACTAAACCAGGAATGACCTCTGAAGTGAGATAATAAAATAAAGAAAACAATTGAAAAAATAGCCAAAAGTCCTCCTTTTCGCCCTTGTCGCCTTCATTGTGTTAAATAACGTATTTTGACTATTTTCGGAACACAGTTTGTGATACGTGTTCCAAGCTGTAATTTCCTTTAAATTCCCACGATTCTTAGTTGATTTATTCAAAATTTTAGGGTCATTGCTCTAAAGCAATTTTCTTAATAAAATTGTAGAATCCACATATTTTTTATTTACAGCTTGAACAGAATTTTGTTTGTAAAATGTATGATTTCCTAAAATTTTGTCCTAGTGCCGCTAGGTCTCCAAAAGAAGTACCCTAGCGCCGATAGGCTTCAACTACACCCCTAATTTGTACTGAAATCATTTTATTTCCATGGACTTCCACAAGTTTATTATAAATCACACTTCCCTATAAACCACCTGCTCACTTGTCGCTGACAGCTACCGTTGCCTCTTCATTTTACACGCGATTGTTTGCCATGCTGGCTGCATTCGTGTTAAGGTTGCGCGCTAACTCATCTGTAAATCCTGGCTGTTGAAACAGAAAGTGCGTAAGCGCAAAAACTCGGAAACGACCCTTATAAAGATCAAAAGGAATGAAAGAAGGATAATTTTTAATAAAATTTATCTCTGTAGATATATTTTTCTCAATTTTCCAACCCGGAAAATTTACTTGTTGAATAACCATAGTCCTATACATGCTTTTCTTTCTTTCTTTAAACGATGTAACAGTTAATATAGAGCAGCGATTTACAACCTTTTTTTTATCTCTCGGCGCGCTACAACTAATTACTAAAATTCTGCGACATACCAAAAAAAAAATATTTTTCTTGCCGATCTGATAAAATAATGTATAATTTTGATTGAAACTAGGGGAAACCAGATTAGTGCCTGCGGATAAATAGTCAGGTTTTGCATGTTTTAAAAATTCTCGCGACACTTATTGAAAATCGTTGATGTAGCGTTTTAGATGTGATGTTGCTCAAAATGCATTTAACAAGTCTTATATATTTATTGTCCTCAAAAATGTATTTCTTGAATAGATTTTTAAAGATACGTTCTTGAAAAATACTTCGTTATCTCGAAAGACTGCATGTTACCTATAGTTCGTTCACGAAAAGTAGTCCGATGGTACCGTTAGAAATAACGGGAGCTGACGTCACAAACGGCCTAGCCGATTACAGCGGCTATTTATTATTAATCATTATTTTGGCACAGACAAACGTTCGCTAAGAACCATCTCTGAAATGACGTCCTTCCCCCCCCCCCCCTCTTCTGTAATCAACTAGGCCGTTTGTGACGTCAATTCCCGTTAATCCTAACGGTACCATCGGACTACTTTTCGTGAACGAACTATACTTTTCCAGTAAACATGGTTTTACTGGAAAGATGCGGAATAACACAATTGATGGGCTTGCTACATAAGGAAAAACTCAATTCTGAGTGACACGGGATAATTTCTTGCATATAATTGAACATGATACATATTTTGTGTTTTACAAACTCAGTTCTAATGAACTAAAAGACTATCTTTTCAAATATCTTTTTCACTTTTATTTCGTTTTAAAATTTTTAATCTCATTAGCAAAATTTTGATAGCATTTCTTTTGCAGACATCGTTTTCGATGGACTTCATGCCAACTAGCAATTTACGCTCAAACTGCTATAAACCCAAAGAACCAAAAGAAGATAAGACAAGTTATCCATCAGGTGTTATCAACATAGCATATGCCACGGATAGCAACGTTCATCAAAATCACGACAGAAAAATTGCATCGATTAACATCTGAAATTATGATTTATTAACACCCATAATTAGTACTTTTGAGATATATCAGTGAAAAGAATACAATTGATTTAGAATTGCCTCATTTTTCCTTTTAACATCACTGATTATGTTCCTCAGAGTAAGACGTTAATAAAAATTGTTTCTAAACATCTTTTTTTCTTCATCCGATAAACTTTTATGAACATTTTCATTTTTTTAAGGATAAATAAAATTCTAAATCAGTTATAACCGATAGAATGAGAAAACGGTGAGGGACAATTGAGAACTGTTAAGTCCCTCTTAGTGTCTCTCAGTATTCAACCCGAGAATAGCTATAATCACCAGCACATACTACACACAGTGTATTTTGTACTGCTTAATCAAAGTTTTATTTATACGAACCAAAACTGCATTCCAAAATATGTCTCTTCAATTTCATCATTTCTTAATATTAAATATTAAAAGTATTTTTAGTCGATATTTTTTTAAATAAGTTTGCTTGTACACCAAACATTGAAGGAATTTGTATTTTTTCTTTTGGCATAATACCTTATTTATATCAACGCCTTTTTCTAATTGGTGTATCTTGTAGATGTGTTTGTATCTCTCTCTGAATGTTCCGGTTGTTTAACCCCGTGTATAAAAGGCACATACTCTGAAAAACGAAATTATCCACTTTTTCTCGATATCCTAACAACAGAAAAGTTTTCGAAACCATTAATACGTATGTTAATTGAATAAAATATTAACATAGATCTTTTGAAAATTCATTAAAAAATACCTTGTAGAGAAAATACTGCAAGTGGCATCTCCCCCCCCTCACACAAAATATTCAATTAGGAACAGTCTTAATGGTTATTTAAAAGGACAAGTGTTTTAGAAAAAAAAGTATTAATACTTTTAATTTCTTTCCCGTGTTTATAAATTCTTACTAAAGTTCTCTAAATTCCTGTAAATTTCAGCTAGAAATGTAAAATATTTATACGTTAGAACAAAGAAATATCTTGCTCAAAACACAAACCATTATTATTAAATGTAGTGGAATTTTGTCGGAGTATGTAATTTTTCAAATTTTTGGGGGTGAAATTGATTCTCTCAACGACACAGTTGATACAGTATCAAAAAGCAAACGCATACATTGAGTATTTTAAAAAAGGAAATACGAAGTTGAAGTATTTGAAATTCCAAAGTAAAGACGTATTATATAATACACAAATACTTTTACCACATAGTGGTGTTTAGACTTTTCGTGAAAACACACTGTGTGTACTTTTTACATGTAGGAATGGCCCCACTTCAATCAACGGCCACTTCAACCGGCCCCCTCCGTCCACTTGGCTGAAACCATCTTTAACTGCTTATTTCGTGCGGAACATTTGCTCGCCGCTCAATTTGCCTCTTACTTTTTATGTATCATTTTAAAACAGTTTAAAAGTTTCGTTTTACAATCTCAATTTTACCGTTCTTTCTCTGCGAATACTTTGGTTTTTGAATTCACCAAACAGACTGACTGGCCGATTAAAATCGGGTTTATTGTATATACGTTAGTGTACGCAAAAATTCGTAAGGCGAGTTACAAAGCTAAATCTCCACATATTCGTATCTATTGTGTATGCGTTAGTGTACGCAAAAAGTTCGTAAGAAGAGTTACAGAGCTAAAACTCCACATATTCATATGTGTTGTATGTGCGTTAGTGTTCGCAAAAAATTCGTAAAGGAAGTTAGAACTAAAAATCCATATATTATGGATTTTCACAGAATTGTATCGTAAAGGGAGTTATGACCTCTTCAACCAACCCCTGCGTACGCCAATGTGCATATGCAAATGACGATTGTGTTAATGCCAAAATTTGAAAATAGCCCGTTCGGTAAAAAAAAAAAAAAGTATTATTCAAGCAAAGTAACGTTTCTTCATATAACTATGAGCTCATCTGTAAATACAATCAAAGTAGTTTTAAGTATTGTTCAATATTTGAAGTCTGTATGTATTTATTATATTCTAATAAATTACTTTTGTAAGAAAATGTGTGTGCTTTTTAATTAAACATCACATACATTTTTTTTTATTTTCTGTATATAATTTATTAAGTAAATTAATTGCTAGCACACCTTTTTTTTTAAGCTCATAAGAATCTAAGAAGAGAACCCTAAGGCTAGGTCCGACTTACTACTTCTAGCGACTTACTACTTCTAGCGACCGCTGGATTAACGTCCCGTAGCTTACCATTAAATATATACGTGATAAATAAATACGCATTAAATATATACGTGACCATTAAACTAGAGTATAGCTATGCGTGGAACTTTTCTCGTACTGAGCGAGTGGGTAGTTTAATTTTTTCTTATGTGTTCTGAAAAAAGATTCTAGCTTGAGAATCAAGAATCAAAGAATGGTGATGTGTCAGAAATCAATTTCTGTAGTGAATTCACCCACAAACTCCCTTTTTCATCAGGGAGTTTCTCCCTTTGACAAACATGAGGACAAGAAAAGTTCCATGCATTGCTGTATTCAGTAGGTTCCAACAAGGGAACCTCGCGAGCTGTCAGAGCTCGATTTGTCTGAATTGTGGTTTATAGACCTTTATGACGGAGTACATAAAGGATCTAAAATCAAATTTGTACCATTCAACCTGGGGACTGAGCTACGGCCCACTGAAAATAGAGCTCACCCTACGATTATGCTTCGCAGCATCATCCTATGAAAGGTGCTTCGCTGCATGACAGGTGAAAACAGTGTTTTGGCGTGCTGGGCAAGCATTAAGCACCAAAAGTTTTCGTAGAAACGTTAATAAATATGAACAAAATATAACACATATTTATAATATTCATTTTAGTTGTGACTGAAATACATTCTTTCGCTAAAAAAAACAAAAAAAAAACACCCCTAAAAAATAATCCGATCATCTCAAAATTTCGCATGCGAATTCTTTTAGACCAAGTATGCAAATGATTAAATTTTCAAAGCCAATGAGTGTTAACTTCGATCATAGCGCGCATTTCTACTGCGCAACTGGCATCGTATAAAAGAGGTAAAAATTGCAGATGGTTTATTTTTTTTCGTTATCAGCGTTGCAGTTCCCTGGAGACGCAACCAATAATGCCGTTACGACGTTGTCGAAGACCTTATAACCAATTGGATGACTTCGAACGTGGTCGCATAGTCGGGATGCTTGAAGCTGGCTGGTCCTACTGAGCAATAGGCTGCCACCTGCACCGTACGGACACTGCTGTTCAAGGGTGTTGGCAGCAATGGTTTCTGCGAGGAACTCATCGGCAGAATGAAGGCTCTGGAAGGCCAACGTGCACGAATATGAAGCAAGATCGGTTTATTGTGCGACAGGCCCGAGCTGATCCAACAGCATCATTGTCCGCCATCCAACGTGCTACGGTCTCTTCCATACCACCCGTGGCACCTTCTACCATCTCACGACGCTTGGCTGAGGTGGGGGTTACGCTCACAGCGGCTTTTAAGACGTCTGCCTTTAACCCCACACCATCGACAGAGTCGTCTGGAGTGGTGTCGTAGCCGATCATCATAGCTGCCAGCAGATTGGTATCACATAGTGTTCAGCGATGAATCCCGCTTCAGTCTTGGAGCAGATGACCATCGAATCCTGTGTGGAGGTGCCAGGGCCAGCGGTTCCAACCACCCTTTGTTTAACAGAGGTACGCTGCCGTTACACTTTAGTGTAGAGTGCTATCTCATATAACAGCAGATCGCCCCTAATCATACTGCGTACAACTTCAACAACTCAATGATATGTTGATGACATCCTGTGGCCGTTTACGTTACCCTTCATGACACGACAGTTTGTGGCCATTTTCCAACAAGATAATGCCAGGCCCCATATGGTTCGCATATCTCTGAGCTACCCCAGTGCTGTTGATACTCTTCCTTGACCAGCAAGATCACCAGACCTTTCACCAATCGAACATGTATGGGACATGGTAGGCCGCTGGATTCGGGCACCGCAAAATGTCGCAGATTTGGAAGAACAAGTGAGGAATTCCTGATAAAATGTGTTGCAGGATGACATTAGGAAACTTTAGCACTCCTTGCCTAGACGAATAGAAGCATGCATCGCTGCCGGAGTATGTGGGGGGATTACCATCTATAGATTTGAACATTCAATGTACAATTCCTAGCCATTAATTGGTCATAAGGCCTTGCATTTCTTTATCATTTCCTTATCTGTGCATGTTCTGGATTTACACGTTTCTAGAGTTATGCATTTAATTTTAATAAAAACAGATAATTTCTTCATGCTGCGTCTCGGTTTTTTCTTTTTTCAAAAGCGTGTCATTATACATTATGTATACTGGTGTAAAAGTAAAAAATATTTGAAGTTTTTATCTTACTTTTGCGTAACTGACAAACTTTGAGATAATTTTTGGCGAAGAACGCGAAAAAGCAGGCTAGTGCGTAAACCAGTCTTGTAAAAATTAGGCTCGCTACTTCAGTTTTCAAATCAGTAACAGTTCTCACTTGCCTGTGCTTTCATCACCTTTGACCTTTTTAATTTTTTTGTTGGAAAGCGTGGAATTTCAAGCCTTATTTGTCACCATGTCTTCCTTTTCCACCATAGCAGAATCCTTTTTTTTACATCTTTTGGGCAAAATACGGGAAGCCAGCAGATTTTGTATCTTTTGATATTGTATCTTTTCATTTGATTATAAGATGGATATTGAGAAAGAAATATTTACATTTGCCAAAACTTTGATAAGTGGGTTAACATACGAAATGGGTGACGAGAATACATTTGATATTTGTTTAAATGAAATGAAGTATGGTGCAATACAAGGTATTACTACTAATAATATGGTCGGGAGGGGATTGGGAAAGTGATATTGGTATGAAACGTGCTCTTAGTTGAATGGTCATTAAAGAAACAGCATGTTTGTAAACTTAACTTTTATTTCTCATAACAAACTTTAAAACAACGTTAAATAAACTGATTAACAAAATGAATCAACATAGTCGTCATACACAACAAAAATTATAAAGGCCAACTAAAACAACATATCGTTTGCTGGACAAGAAAATTGTAACATCACATCTACGCCATAGCCACTTAAACCAGGGAGTAACGTCCCACATACTGCACCTGCGCTATATCATTCTTCTTCGATGTAAATTGCGCATTACCACAACAGCAGAAAAAAGCCGCAACAGAATGAATAAAATAAAGTCATTAAAAATATATCTTTCATTACTACCGTCATGTAATATTTACAGTGTGATTTTACTTATAAAATTAATATGATAATTTTTTTAAATAGCTACGCTCATTTTTACAGCTTATTCCTGCAAACGGTGCAATTTACGTACATATATTTTTATATAAAATGAATGACTTTGTTTTAATGTTTCCAAAAGCTAAAATTTATTACAGAGAAAACAAAAATTGATTTCTGTAAGTTTCTTCAAAAAACTATTTATTTACTTCAAGTCTCAGAAATAAGTCTCTGTAAACAAGTACACAGGAAAATCGTGAATTTCAGTTCATTTTTTTTTCACTATACGTATTATAAACAAAATATACAAAAACTGAACTATTGCCACTATAGAAACAAACACAAATTTTCATGAATCCGCCATTTACATAATTAATATTATCACATTTGCTTTCAAATCATACGTGACTGGTTGATTTTGACTGAATAATTTGACTGAAGGGTCTGTGATTGCCAACTAAATGAGTCGTCTGACGGGTTTGACGGTGACAGAATTGACGGGTTGACTGGTCCTTCATACCATGATACCTTTATGAATATTTAGGTTTATTAGGAACTAGACATAAAAAGAATTATAATAATTAATAAAATGATAATTAATAATTAGTTAAACCAAAGATTTACGCTACAACTCTTCTAAAGCTACGAAAAGGCCTACATACTATAAAAAAGCTAAAAATCTTAAGTCATTTTTGGACGCTTCGAATTTAAGTTTCAGGAATTATGATGTAGCCTACTTCACAAATTATCGTGCCGTGCTCTCATAAACAAGAGTCATAATGAAACCGTAAATACTTAAATTCAATTTCGAAGCTTATCGTGTAGAAACAAAGTAAAATCAATCGCGTGAGAATTTAATGAAAACCATCTAGATTTCATTCAGTTAACAGCGATTCTATCTTTTAGTAAACATAGCAAAACTAAAAGCCATTTTCTCACGTTCCTTCGATTGCTTTTTATCGAATGTCATTAATTTACAGTTATAATCTTTGATAAAATCTCAGCCACATGGATTGTTTATATCAGGAGGTTATTGCTCCTTTAAAAAATAATCAAACAATAAGTGTCGACGAAGATATTTGATACGTTAAATAATCGATCGATTAACTTTTGGACCACATTATTTTTCCGATAGTTTTGTCATAGCAGAGACTTGTACAATTATTAAGAAGAAAATTTCTAATTATTCGAATTCTGTTTCATTGTTTCATTATTTGAATAGCGTTTTTCCTAATTCAAACCCATATATTGGATACATTTTTCCTTTGGGCACTTTTGTCAACATCAGATCATTAAACTCACGTTTTTAAAATGGGGGTTCACGTAATGGCGTACGCAGGGGGGGGGGGGGATGAGGTTTATAACCCCACTGAGATGTAATTTTGTATATACACATATAGATATATGCAATTGTGACCCTGTAACCCCCCTATTGTAAACCAATAATTTTTCTGTGTGTGTCTCTTTTGCAAGGGAGGGGTGGGAATGGTGGCCGCCGAAGGTGGCGGCGCTGTGATCCCAGGCAGGACGCTTGAACAGCGCAATACTAATTTCCGACTTACGAACTTTCTGTGTGAGCCTATGGGTTTACGGAAGACTTTATCGTGGAAATGGAAGCTGGCATCATAGGCGTATGGCTCCCAATAATTTGAAATAAATTGTAATTTTACATATATTGTAATGTATAAATGTACACAATATATGCTTGAGCTCTTACCCACTCCCTAATAATTTTGAAATCTCTACGTTGGTGGTTGGCATCCATGTTTATTTGCCTTAAATCATTTGCTTATGTTTCTGGCGCAAGGAGGCTATGAAGCACCAAGAACTATGATGCGCCAAGAAATACATGATGCGTCAAGAATTATAGTTTCTTAAGGAACTGGAAGGTTTTTCTCTTAGAGAATCAAGCCCGAAATTCAAAGAAAAACTGATACGCACCAACAGCTATTAGAATCACATCCAAATTCTTCGCATGGTAATCCAAGAGCATTACCAATATCGCCACCGTTTGGCTCTGTAGAGTCTGTAAGGTTTGAAGAGATCTTTGACCTTATGATATAAAGTTGAATATTGTTTCCCTTCGCAGGGTCAGTACGATTACGACGAAAGTATTTAAAATTGACGACACATAATCCATAATTAGTACAGTGTTACCAGTTTATTACGTGTACCAGTACCACTGACCACCAGAAGAATAACCTAAATTTATATAGGGGAGAAATTAGATATTACACTCAGTTATTAAGCAACAAATGGAAAAAATGTGATAATTTGGCCAAATGTAGTTCAAAATGCACGGAATTTGCGTATGTTACTGGAAAAGGCATGTAGCATCGATATACAGGATGCAAACGAGTGGCGCTGGTGTTGATTTATGCAAATGCGAAAAAGCTTAAAACTAGCTGTTTTGCAGTGAGTCGCCAATTAATGTGCGATGGTGAATGAAAAGATTTCGAGATAGCCAATTTGTAAAAATGACGTCGAGACGTCATTTACCAGTGGAATTACATTACGCAGCTATACGCAGACTTGAAGCTGGCCAACGGTAGACGGACGTTGCAAGATGGCTGAACATCGACAATTCTGTGGTCAGCAGAGTGTGGCAACAGTTCCGAACCAGGAATTCAGCCTCCCGAAGATACAGTGAAGGTAGGCCAAGGGTTATAACCTCCTCAGATGACCGATACTTACGGCTTTCTGCAAGGCGAAACAGGACTGCTACTCACAGGCTGCCGTTTGTTATTGATCTTGAAGCAAAGAAAGGTCTTCAACCGGTGTGCTGCCAGTCCTCTTATGGCTCCTCTTTATCTAGCTGGAAAACATGTACGGTTACCGCTGAGCATTATCTCACTCTTTGCGTGAGGAAGTCATACCCGCATTGCACGAAAGAAGTGTGTTGTCTGTAGTTAGTTTCATGCAGAATGGCGCACCACTCCACTATATCAATCCGGCAGACCCACGCTAGACGCTTGTTACAGAGGGCTCTGAAAGTTTAAGGTGCTCTGAAAGCTACAGGGGCTTAAAATTCTTTAATATTTTAATGTATTTTATTAATATATTTAATAATACTAAATATATAAGTAGACTAATATATTTAACGTTAATAAATAAATTTCTTAAAATAAATTTTGCATTAAAAACTTATAAATTTTAGTATACCTCTCTATAATTTCCCCAATCCTTATTATAAAGTATATGAAGACTCAAACCTATGTAAAAAAAATTACATACACAAGATCTACAGTAGAAAGCTATTTTGAATACATTTTTAACATCAAAGAACAATTTCCATTGTTATGTACAATTTCGTACAAAATAAAAAATTTAAAATAAAATTCTACAATATTTGATTTTTTAAAAAAAAAAAAACATTTTCGGGAGGGGCGGGGGGCTGACTACATTTCCAGGGGGGGCTCAGCCCCCTATAGCCCCAGCCTGGCTACGGCTCTGCCATCCGGTGAAAAGGTTATTTTTGGATATCTTTGGGGAGGACAGAATGATCAGTCGAGGTTGCAAGATTTCATGGTTACCGCGGTCACCCGACCTCACTCCAGTTGATTTCTGGCTATGTGTGCATTTAAAATCGATCATGTACCTTTCCCCTCCTTCCACATTGCCCGAACTCAAAGATGCCATTCGTTGTGCCGTTTCTGATATCCATACCAACATGCTTTACGTAGCTATCACGGGCGTTATGAGTCTCATACAAAGTTTTGGAGGTCATATTGAACAACTGTTGCAATAATAAATCGATGGAATGCACAGTTGTCCTGTCCATTGTCTTTTGGAGTTTTCAGCACCATTTGTAGGTGATTTTTTGAACTAAACATTTTTTGCTACTAAAAAAATCCGATTTTCCTAGAAACCTTTTCACGCAATCCTCACTTCTTTATCATTATTTTTCTTTTCTTTTTTTTTCATGATTTTTTAAAGTTTTTATGAACTTTTGGCGCACCCTGTACATTAAGGACACGTTAAATAAATATCAGTAAAACGAGAGAATTTGTTTCCCAAGTGGCATAGACATCGGCGCCGATGTCATGAAAATATTGGGGGACAATATACCAGTAGAAGGCATTTTGTTTGAAATTGAAGGGGGATATGGAACCCTAATACCAACATTGGGGGACGGGTCCCCCCTGTCCCCCCGGCGCCCGTAGGCATAGATACCACATTTTAGCTACTAATCACATGATAATAAATCGTGAATAGGACCCTCAACATTAAGCAGAAAATTAGAAAATTATTGAAGTATGCGTGAAGATTTGAAGTATATAATACAGCACATTCATAGTTTCAAAACAGTACACTGCATAAAGAATATTCTGAAAGAATTTAGGTACAAAATATTTGAACTATCTAATCTCACAGAGAGCTGACATTCCAACTTCATTGGGAAAATAATGTTCATGATGAAGGAAAAATGTTCCATTTTGCCGTATCTTACGTGAGATATTTAAAAGACATCAGGCTCTTGAGAAATCTCTGACGCAATCGACATACGTGTACTAGTTTGAAAAACCGGTCAACAGGACAGTTAAACTTGTGAACTCTGTTGTCGTGAGAGAGTTTCATAAAGCTTGTCGCATTTAGTTTTTGAAAATTAATCTTAAATGTGAGAAACGCGGTTTAACTCAAGATTAGGAACCATTAGCGGGTTAGTTATTTTAATTGCTTTTCATTTAAAAAGTAAGACCAGGAGGCGTGTGCGTGTGTATGCATGTATATGCGGTTTTAAGTTTATTCTAATCTTAAAATTTAGAACCTTGAAAAGTATATATATTTGCAAATATACATATATATTTGCTTATAAATTACATGAAGCTAAATTTGAGTAATGATTGTTGATTTTATGAAATTACTGGCATTTCTGTGTATATTTCCAAAATTTGCAGCAAGTGAACTGCGTGTAATTTACGTATTATCAAAACATCAGGAGTATTTTATTTTTGCTGATTTTATACAATTATCTTACTAGAGCTTTTTATTTTAATTTATTTATTTTGTTGATTTTGAACCTAAAATTTATAAACTTCCGATTATCAACATTCGCTCTTTGCGATGTGATCATCTTTATTAAATATTTGTAATAATTTAAAAATAGATTATCTGAATCTATATGTACTCATTTACAAAACGCTACTTCATTAGATGTGGGTTAAATTGTATATTATATTCATCTTCGACAGAGAGTGCTTAATAATAATAATAATAATAAAATTATAAATATATAAACAATTTTAAACTAATTAATTTAATATTCAATTATTTTAAGGTATTCCTTAAACTATCCTACTAAATATAACAAAAGTTAATTGAAAAAAATAGCCAATAAAAATAGTTTCTTAAATGTGAATCACATTTATGGAATCGTTTAATATTTTTTGCGTATGTTTATTCTTTGATATCAAAATCTTTAAATAAATAATTAAATCCAGCTGATTGGCGTGGATGTAATCACTTTTGAATATAATGAATAAATGTAATTTCTTCGGAATATAATGAGTGACCGTAACCACTTTAATGAATAAATTTAATTACTTTGAAATACAACGAGTGGATGTGATGGCATTTGAATATAATGAATGAATGAATGCAATCCTTTTTGAATATGGTGAATAAAGGCAACGACTTTTGACTGAATGAATGTAATGAGTGAATGTGATGAATGAATAAAATTGCTTTTGAGTGTAATGAATCAATATAATCTCTAGATGTAAAATGAATTACGAAATTATAAGGTACCAGCTTAAATCTCCTAGCTGAATATTTAATTCATTTTTATTAAATCTCCTACTGAATTTGTGTTTCATTACATTTCCTAGCTTTGATAAATTATGATACTATTCGTCGACAAAACTATTTTTAAATAATAATCTTTTTTGAAGCGTTATTTTTCTCACGTGCCAACATTTTAGATAAGGATTCGTACGAAAATAAAGAAAAAAGCTATTTTTGAACCACTTGCCATAGCATTTATGCCATCGCTTAATTTTATTATAAACACAACTAATATTCGCATCTTCATCAAACTTCCTTGAAAAAAAAAATCATTTATTTTTCTTCTAAGCGCCATCCACATTTGCCTTAGAACAGCGTTTTGCAACCTTTTTCCCTTTGCTAAACCCTTTCAATAATATTCATATTCGAGGAAACCCTTATATGAAAAGTAATATACAGGGTGTCTCAGCACCAGGGTTACAAACCTTAAGGGGTCATAGTATTCATCAAGGTGAACGATATTTGTCATAGAACCTAAGGTCGCAAACCACCCACAGCACCAGTTCTAAAACCGTCCAGCATTCACAAATATTTACAAATAGTGCGTGAAGAGCGCCAGATACTACTCAGGTCATCTGATCAAGTTAGATCAGCTGACCTGAGCAAGGCTGATCAGCATAGCTGATTAGGGCAACGTATGTTAACGCATGCACTGGTTGTAAATATTTGTGCATGCTGGACGGTTTTAGAACTGGCGCTGTGGGTGGTTTGCGACTTTAGATTCTATGACATATTATCGTTCACCTTGATGAGTACTATGACCCCTTGAAGTTTGTAACCCTGGTGCTGAGACGCCCTGTGTATTAGTATTAACACCCTCCTTTGTTATTTATAAACTAAGAGTTCATAAGAAAAATGCAATACATGTTTCTTATCGTTGGGTTAACAAAAAACCTTTAAAATATTATGTAAGTAATTTATAGATAATTAAAACATAACAACTACATTCAATTTGCCTTTTTAAAAGGGTTATACGGAGGTTTCCATTCACACAAAAAATAGCCTCTTATCTGTAAACACGAAACTGTGTAATATCATCTTAACAAATATATATATACCAGGGAAACCTTATTTTTGAAGCAAGTTTCCAATAAGAAACCTGCGCCCCTCTTTTGGTACATAAATCCTTTATTCGATATCGAACTTTAGATAACACACCCTGATTTCATCTTCAACTGAAAGGAAGTGATTTCTGTCCTTACACATGCGCAAAGGGGTCAGTCCATAATCCTAAAAACGATACGAAAAATGCAGTACCACTGCCCCAATCTAGTGATTTGATTAAGACGTGATGTAGCTTCCTATTGGTCATGAACTGGCGTGACCGACACTGCTATTCATTACTATTTCTCGCGGAAACCCTAACAATGTCTCCCGAAACCCTAGGATTCCGGGAAACTTCGGTTAAGAAAGAGTACCTCAGAAAATATGCTGCCATGCTTATTCAGAACTTCAAAATTGTAGAATATCAGACAGCTCTGAATGGCATCCATGGACTCCTGATGCGTCGCGTAATACAAAAACGACAAAGATTTCACTGCTATCATAAAGTATCAGATTTTTTATTATTGGTAACTTTTTATGCGCGAAAACTTTTGCTAACAAACCAAGTAGTAATCTAAACTTCACTTAAGGCGTAGATCCCTATGTACGTAGTTTTAGTCAGGGCCAATTGTGTAGAAATAATTGATTTAAAACAAAATCTAAAATTTAATACTTACATCGTTTTATTGTATACTTAGATTCCTTTCCGATGTATTACCAAGATGAATTAAGCCGGAGGTTCACTGCCGCAGATTATGCTGTCTTCGTGTCAATGTTGGCGGTCTCAGCAGGAATTGGAATATTTTATGCATGCACAGGAAATAAACAAAGCACAACCAAAGAATTCCTTTTTGGAGGAAAATCTATGCAAGTATTACCTGTTGCTTTGTCAGTACTTGCCACGTTTTTGTCGGCCATTACTCTATTGGGAGTGCCAGCCGAAACCTACCAGTATGGAATACAATACTGGATAGTCAACTTGTCGTACTGTTTCATGATTCCTGTCATTGCATATCTGTACATACCTGTATTTTATAATTTGCAAGTATGCAGTATAAACGAGGTAAGTATCTCATTTTATATTGTACTATCATTAATTTGAAGTGCTACAATACGTAACCTAATATAAAATCAGTCACTTTTTTATTCTTACGTTTGCAAAGTGGAGGTTTGCGGGGGCAAATATCATAATCAAGGGAACGAAGTTTCCATGCCCAAATTTTCGATCCAGACTCGAACCCTTTGACCCTTATAGTATAAAGCAGGCCTGTAACCAGGATGAAAGGGCAACTGGGCCAGGCCATTGGCGTACGCAGGGGGTGTTGATGGGGTTGTAACCCCCCATTGCAATGAAATTTTGTATATTTAACATAGGAATATGTGAGTTGTAGCTCTGTAACCCCACCTCATTGGGCCTATAACCCCCTTATGAACTTCCTGCGTACGCCTATAGGCCGGGCAAAGGGCATATGGGGCACAGGACACCCAGGGACTGTTCTATATATATATAAATAACTCGATAGGGCAACTGGGGCCTCGCCCTTGCTGTCCCCGGCTTAGCTACAGGCCTGGTGTAAAGTAAAATATTATTGATTGTTGCCATATTATTCACCTGATAAATAGAATATTTACGAAGGCCTACGTCATATGGTAACAGCGTGTGCATAAAATTCTATTTAAAGCTAGGCGAATCAGTATTCTCTGCTTCTGTCGCCTGCTGTCTTTTAGTCATGGTCTAGTAGCAGGGGCGGCTTAAGGGACCGGGGCCCCGTTTGGATGGGGGAGCCAAACTGAAGTCAAGTTAAAATTTTTTTAATTGACCCAATAGTAGAAAATCTCTTTAAAAAGAGATACGTTTAAAGAATTTTTTAGAGACATTTTTAGAGAAATTCTTTCAGAGACTGTTGGCCACTTTTATCGCGTAGGCTATATGGCTCACTGTGCATCTGTGAAAATCTTCTGTTTTCGCCGGTGGGGGCGCCAAAAAGCAATCCTTGCCAGGCCGCCCCTGTCTAGTAGTTCCGGTGCCATACCATTGCTACTTTCGATCTTAACATTGGCTTTCACCAGACTAGTTAACCAATGTTTAAGCTTAGGATTCGATGTGTTAAATAATCTTATTATTTAATTTTATTAAAGTTAAGTCTGTATCACTAAAATCTTATCATCATTATTTTCCTAAATTCGACCGTGAGCATATTCAGAAACCGAAGGACACTCCAGAATAAAACAACTTCCGATATTGGAATCAATTCACACATAATGGTGCCGATATGCCTTTTATAAGGGTATGATGATTATTACAAAATTAGTTGTAAATTGACCACGAATGATATAACTTATGAATCCTTGAGGACAATGCGCAATGTTATCGGTATTATAACTTCGATCATAAAATCAATAAATCAAATGTAATAAATTATCTAAATAAGATAAGATTCTTACTTAGAATACATGTAACACCGTCAAAATAAAAATTTATACCAAATCAGCCAACCATGACGTTCTTTCTTGTGGCCATTCTTTACTGGCTTAAATATTATTCACTTACTTGCTTTAAAAAAATTACTAAATTCAATGGAAAGAAACTTTTGATTTATTAATAATTTGATGAATCAACTGGCAGGTTTATAACATTCTTGCTCATTTACAGGAATATTTTAACATGGAAAAGATTTTTTAGATGTTAATTTGATCCTTGAAATTCGATAAAGAATACACACTATAGGAATGATCTGGGTTTATTCTATTATTTTTATTACATTGCTTATTGTTATTTTGTTCATGCTGCTTTATTGTTATACAAGAATATGTCATTCTATTTTAGTACTTAGAAAAACGTTTTAACAGATCCATTCGTACGATGGTTTTCATTATTTCAACAATAGCATCCGTAAGTATGTAAAATAACATTCATTCCATCTAACTTTTTTATATTAAACTCGTGAATCGTATAAAGTGTGAAACCATATTTATTTATTTATTTATTTATTTATATTTCTTAGTTAATTTATATGGCGTTTGTTGTCTACGCTCCATCTTTAGTTCTTTCTCAAGGTAAAATATTAATACAACGTTTAAACAACAAAATATATCAAT
>QLNU02015360.1:117613913-117630927 GCA_006491805.2 Dysdera silvatica | reverse complement strand
TTAATAAATCGTTCAAGTTTTATAAAAGAAAGTATGAAATTACAAATAGATAATTTATACTGCTATACAATAGACATCTTTTTTTCAACCTTCATAATGCATTTGCTTGTGATTACATTGAAAATAATTTTCTAAGGGCATTAATTTACATACCTTCAAACTTGTTTCATTTAAGTGTTTTGTCACTTTTACATTGCAGCCCCAGAGTTTTTGAAAATATGGGCTTATGAGATTAGGATCTACTGTAGAATTTTTTGAATTCCCTGTCAAATACAGCAATCAAAGTAAATCATCAGTGCCATAATTTTTAGTTGGCTTATTTAAAAAAGTTAAATAAATATGTTACCTATAATTAAGGAACACAGGAGACCCACTGATAAGACTACAAGACATCCAATTGTACTATACCAAAGATAAGATAGTCGATACAGCACGAATATGTCACTGAAAGAGAAAACGAAAATAGAAGGTTTTAATTTAATAACTTAAAATCACACGTCTGTAACTTGTATAGAAAAAGTTCTTTGTTTTAATTTGGGGGTATAAATTGCTTATGGTTTAATGATTTGTTTAGTAATTAAGAAATGTAATCACACTCCTTTGATTGGTTGTAAATCAGTAGCTTTCCCCCAGGTCCGAGTAGATGTAGCTTTTGTGGACGTTCGCAAGATTAGCGATCTAGAACCTTAGTGATCAGATCTGATTGGCTCATTGTACAAATTATCTAATTGGTTGATGCTACGACCAACTTCAAATGCATATAAACCCATGTAAACATAATAAAGCTGAGTTCAACTTCCATATTTGTTTTAGTCACTCATTGCTTTATCTTTAACATGATAGCAGAGTGTGGTTCGTTTTATCGCCGGTTGTGAATATTGAACTCCACAATTTTATTGCTCAGGGTAGTTGTGTTTTAATTGAGCAATGGCAACCGGAAGTGATTCCTACTGTGTTGTACCGTTCGAGGGAACTAATTTTTTGTTATGGCGCCGGCGTGTCGAAGCTATGTTTTCGGCGAAAGAATTAGACGCGTTTTTGGAAAGCGAAGTCAATGCTACTATTGAAGCGGATGTGGTTAAAACACAGAAGGCATACGCCTTACTGTTGACTTTATTGGATGATAAGGCTTTGACATCGCTTCAAGATGAAGACACTGTCTGTAAAATATGGAGGAAATTGCAATCAATTTACGAGAACAAAGGTGCGGTTAGTCAGATTCTAACACGTAAACGTCTAGCAACTAAAAAGAAAAGCTGTGATGTATCCGTGAGACAGCATATTGAAGTAATTCGATTGGTGAACGACTTGCGACTTTCTGGTGCTGAAGTAAGTGAAATTGATACCATTATTTATATTTGGATGTCCTTACCAGAAGAGTATGAAAACGTTAAAGTGGCGTTGGAAAATCAACTAAATGAAAATTTAACGTTAAACTTCGTGACGCAAAGGTTAATCGACGCAGAGGCCCTTTTGCATGACTTTAAAAAGGAAAACCGTCCGGCGAAATCCTCCGTGGATAATGAAGTGTTCTCAACAGCCCGTAAAGAATTTTTCTATAATAGTTGCAAAAGGAAAGGCCATACTTCTAAATTCTGTAAAAAGAAAAATGTTTGTTATCATTGCAAAAAACTGGTCATTACAAACGTGACTGTATGTTCGTCAAAGCTCGTACAAATACTGTGAAAAAAGAAGCGTCTTCAGCAATGTCTTTTGTGGTTGGTGATATAAAATTTGATAAATTTATCGTAGATTCTGGTGCGACTTCACACATGTGTTCTCATAAGGAATGGCTTTCATCGTTTAAGTCGAGGTCCGGTATTATTGACTGTGCTTCGAAGTCCACAACGCTTGATGAGGCGTTGGTAAGATTTTGGCAAAGATAATTACTGGCAGTGTACTTTTTGATCATCGTGATGATTTCGGACAATATGTAAGTGACTTTATACCCAATTCGGAAATTGCTCTTTCCACAAGTAAAGATGATTGTGATTTATGGCATCGAAGGCTTAGACATTCATCCAAACAAGCATTAAAGGAATTAAAACTTCCTACATCCTTATCATTTTGTGATGTGTGTGTTCGTGCAAAGCAAAGTGAAGCACCTATGGCGGGGGGAAAGGGTCTGAGAAGAAAAGAAATTAAGCCCATGGTTATGATCCATACAGATGTTTGTGGACAAATAGTTCCTGAAACACATCCAGGTGAGCATTATTTCATGACCATTATTGATGACTATTCACGTTTCACTGAAATTTGTTTACTTAAACGAAAAAGTGGTGATGTAAATGAACTTGAGATGTTCTTTAAATCTAATCATTGAGTTAATAAAATAAGGTGTGATAACGTGAAAGAATATGTAACGGGTGAACCTGTCAGAAGTGCTTCTGATACTGGAATTACTATTGATCCAGCACTCCCTTATACCCCGGCTTTAAATGGAGTAGCTGAGTGAGCGAACAGGACATTCTTAGATAAAGGGCGAGTTACGATACTTGAATCTAATTTACCAAAGAGCTTTTGAAGTGATGCGATTTTGACTGCAGCTTATCTTAAAAATAGAATCCCGAGCAATTTAATTAACAATAGTACCCCTTATTATTTAAAGTATGGAGAAAATTCCAATTTGAAAAATTTACGTGTATTTGGATGTAATGCGTACATGCATATACCACATTCGCTGAGAAAGAAACTGGATGACAAATCGAAAATGATGATTTTTGTTGGGTATTCCAAAATGGGATATCGTTTGAGGGATCCCATGACAAATCGTCTTACAGTGTCTAGAAATGTAAAATTTAATGAAAAAAGGAATGTTGGTAATGATAGTAAAAGATACCCTTCTCAGATTCTAGACCCCAGTATAACGGTAACTGAACATAACGATGTTGATCAAATCAATGATAATACTCCAGAGGTCGATCCAGAGCATGAAACTCAAAGAAGGTCCTCTAAGGTAAAAAGACAACCCATTAGATTTCCCGGCCCAGAAGTGTATGAGGCAATGTTTGCATGCCAAGAGGTATTATCTTTTGATGACCTTGCTAATTTATCTGAAGATGAACAACGAAAGTGGAGGGCCGCAATGGACGAAGAAAGGAGGAGTATAAAAATTAATGACGTCTGGGAACTTACTGAATTACCAGAAAACAATCAAACCAGATCAATTTCCTGTAAATAGGTATTGCAACAAAAGAGAGATGGGAAATATAAGGCACGTCTCGTAGCTCGAGGTTTTATGCAAAAAGAAGAAATTTACTACAATGATATATTTTCACCAGTTTTTAATATTTCTGCATTACGTTTAGTTTTATTAATTGCACTTAAAGAAAACCTCAATGTGTATGCATTAGATGTTAAAACTGCTTTTCTAAATGGTGACTTAAACGAACTTATATTTATGGATCAAACTCAAGGATATTCTGATAACAGCGGTAAGAAATGTAAACTCTAAAAGAGTTTGTATGGGTTGAAACAATCACCACGTCAATGGTTTGAAAAGTTTCACAATTTTATTAAGAAACTAGGTTTTGGTCAGTTAGATAGTGAACCTTGTATTTTTATACGACATGTGAACACAAGCAAAATTATAATAGCTCTTTATGTTGATGATTTGTTAATCGCGGGTTCGGATGTTCATGAAGTTAATGATATTACTGAACTGTTGTCCAAAGAGTTTGAAATGTCTCAAAACATATAAACACAGACAAATCGCAAGGAAATCTTCAGTAGACTTTAGAATTTTACCACTTAATCTCAGTTTAATTGGTGAATTAAATTCAAAGCCAGTCACAGCAGAAATCATGTAGTAAAGTTATTACAGCAGTGAAGAAAGCAAAAATCACATGACAATTTAAACCAAAGATAACCACTTATGTATAAGAACATTAAGAAAAATTGCGGAACTATTAAATATTCTTTAATTTACCTCGACGTGTCTGCGATCGTTAATACTTCAGTTACATTAGGGTTATTTTTCGTAACATTAAAATACAATTCTTGACAAGATTCAATTGAGAATAAAGCCGTTTTAAATGACCTCTTGTTTAAAATGCTTCCTATGCAAATCCACAATGATATTCCTAGGCCACTTAGAAAGCCAATAATTGCTCCCTAGGTAAATTAAAAACAAGTTCATTAGAGTATTAAAGGCAAATAAAATTAATTTTGGAGAATAAATGTCAGTCACATTTGATTAAACATTTAATATATGTAAATGTTACATACTCATGCTATAACTTATACAGGGTGTCCAGCATCGACCGTTCAATCTCCTCACAGCTGTATTCCTTGCAAAATTCTAAGCAAAAAGTTGGAGAGCGAAAATTCTCAAAAAACCATAATTAAAAAGTTATTAACGGTCAAAGACCACCCAATTGCCGCCGAGGTAGCTTTTGTAAACGCCTTACACAGTTAGTTTAAAACCAGTTATAAAACACTTGCATCTAAAAAGTTGTGGTTAAATAATCTAACCAATTTATTCGATAGTTGACTTCAAAAGTAAAACGTATGTTCGAATTTTTTACTTCAGCCAATAGTAAATTATTTAGGTCATTTTGTTTGATAACCCTTAATTTTTACCAACATTCATGCCAAAAAGTTAATGTATAAAATACTAAATTTTTATTGTACTATTTTATTATATTACTTATAAATTTTATTGTTTTATTTTATTGTATTACTTATAACTTCTATTGTTTTATTTTGTTGTATTACTTATAACTTTTATTTTGTTGTATTATTTCTATTTTATTATATCGTATTATTTCTATTTTATTATATCGTATTATTTCTATTTTATTATATCGTATTATTTCTATTTTATTATATCGTATTAATTTATTACTATTTATTATATCGCATAATTTATTACGCTTTATTATATCGTATTAATTTATTACTATTTTATTATATCGTATTAATTTATTACTATTTTATTATATCGTATTAATTTATTTCTATTTTATTATATCGTATTAATTTATTACTAATTTATTATTAATATAGCATTTATAACATATCAATTATCAATATTCCACATCGAAGTTCAAATTAGTATTGCCTTGCTTGCAAACTTTACCGTATCACACAGGGGAAATGTCAGACAGCGATAGCGATGGACGGCTTTAGCACCTCCGAGCGCAAAATACGTTTGAAATTTTTTTTTCAATAAAGCTTTGGGGTTAATTGCCGCGAAATATAATTCAATAAAATAAATTTATTTGACAAATATTAGGTTGCTATTGAATTAAAAACAACGTAATAAATACTTTTGAGCATCAGCGTATCATCATTCATCAAAACTCACAAGTACATATCATAATATTTATTTTCGTTTAACATTACCAGTACAGAGGCCAGTTGAAGGTGCGGGCGACAGCCCGGTGCGCTATTTAGCGAGGAGAACGCCGAAAGTAAATTAACATTTATTGGTTTTTCCTAGTATTTCTCTTATTATTGAAGTGACGGTCATATAAACAGCTCAGAATGATATGAAGAATTAATACGCATTTAATGGTATATTATACTTTTTTCATATGTTAATGATAAATGAAAATTATACCAGGACAGGTACTCAGGATTATTTATGATCACAGTGTGGACGACGTTTTCCCTACCACATGGATAAACATACAGATTTTGCTAACAATTTCAGTGACCATTATAGAATGATCTTTACAATGTATGAATGAACGATAATTACAGAATGATCTTTTAGGAAATTTGAACTAATAAAAATATTTACGTTCCACTGTAATAGAAGAAAGGCTAAATTCTCTTGCCATTTCATCGATGGAGCAGAACGTAATTAAAAAGAATTTTCCGTGACTGATGTAAGAAAAATTTCCCTTTAAAACATATATTATAAACATATGGGAGCCCTGCGGTGGCGCAGTGTGGTAACGCGTTCGCCGTTAATCCGGGTTCGACTCCCAACAGTGCAAAGAACGCTTACTCAGAGATCTCGTAAAATATCGCATTGTCCATTGTAGTCCGGGGTTTGGTTCTCTAGGCCTTAAGAGGTTCGGATTCCTCGGAAAACAGTAGGTCCCGGCAAAGCAAGACCACTATAGTTCTTGAGCCATAAAACAAACAAAAAATACGGGAGAGTTCAAGTATTACGTAAGCAATATTTTGGCCATTTCAATCCCCGAAGGTGCTTACGTAATACTCAAACACTCCCTACTTTATGAATCAGAAATTTTCAATTTGTACATCGCGGTCTCTTGGGGTATCGCGATGTTAACTATCGTTTTCTAGTATAACATTTTATACAAAAATATTTATAACATGTGGTTTTTGTACATTTGAGATCCGTTGATAATTTATGAGAGGTGAAGGGAGGCAGGAAACAAAAAAAATAGAAAGCCTCTGATATAATGTGAAACAAATTGTGTAATTATTAAATTCGGAAGACAACGTCAACACATGGTTTCGCAGAAATTATATTTAGTGTCACACCGGCTCTGCCAGAACGATAAACATACCATACGTAGGACGGATACTGGTACGTACTCGTAGTAGGACGGATATTGGTACGTAGAACGGATACTGCCGCATGTTCCGCACTTCAAGGTGCTAGCTTTGAACATATGATGATGTGATCTAACATGCAGCCATGTGTTTTCCTAATTATGTTGTGGTGCTACACATCAATCTCATTTCTTCATATTAACGTTATTTCCGATATTTTAATTCTTATCGTAAGTGACGTAATGAACCTGTAGGGACTCATTAATCAACGATCATTGATACATGAACCCACATTTCCAAAAGGTTTAATCATGATTTAATGTTCACCATTTTGTTTCCCCGCATATACGCTTTTCCCATCCAGAATCCAGATGGACCGACTCATCAGCGGTTCGCTCTGTTCCCGGCCACGGAAAAGACATTGGCTGCAGGCGACGATTGAGTTTAGTGTACAAAGTGCACAAAAGTTTAGTGTACAGCGCAAAGATTGCTTAATCGTATTTCGTCAAACTCCTTGACAAGCATTTCCTGTTTATAAGTACCCCTACTGGACATGATGATTACGACCCTCCGAGTGTGACACCACGAACCCTTGAGTGGAACAGCAAATCATCAATTAGTGTTAAAGGGGTAACCAATGAACATTTGCGTATGAAAAGGGTGAACAGCCAATAAGATCATTGCGAGTGTAGAGACGATGAGGCGAACACCAGGCAATAACACTCTTTCGTTTGGACTCCCAACGAGATCGTCACGCTACTCATGAGGGAGATTCGTAATGTCGCATAATGATAATGTTATTTCTTAATCGTAACAATTTAACTTATATTTCTACTTGATTGTGAATAAATTGTTTAACCCAGAGTGACAATGCTGTCTACATAGTTCATTCGATTCTTGGTATCCCTGACTTAACTGAGATAAGGTTCCAGGGTAACATTCCACGTGAGTTGTCGCAGGAGCTAAACTCCTTCTGATTTGACTTGTAAGCTATCGGCGATATTATGGAGTCTATCGCCACCCCATCGTTCTTCAATCTATCAAAGAACGATAACCAATCATATTTGTAGAGGTCCCGCATATTATCGGTCCCATAACAGCCGACATTTAAATTGGTGGCGACGGCCTTGTTGCCGCACGGTAACACCATTACAATCGGAGATTTCCACAAATGGCAACCCCGTCACCAACTCCATTATTGCAGAGACCACCAGAAACCTTTTGGCGTGTGTATGTCTAAGTAAGATGGTTAATTGACAAGCGAAAAATACTTTATCGAGTTAGTTTTACACGAGTAATTATCTGTGGTGTTTACTATACTGGTGATATTGAAAACCCGTCATTTCTTGTATCAGTCTTACACTGTGTGTGTGTGTGTGTTTACAAAAACCTCAGATATTTTCCAAAAAAATAACAGATTTAAATTTTATTTTCTGCATAGTATAAACATACGAATACACGACGACGATTTTATATGAGGTATAAAAATAAGCTTATATTGAAACAAATCACTTCGCGATGTACTGCGTCAGGACCGGATTATTTCATAAACAAAAAAGTAAATGTGCAGAACCTGCTTTTTGAGTGGCCTCGGCGTGATAATCTCAGAAGGCCACTTCGAATTCGTTGAGAATAAGTAATGTGGAAACTGTATTGCGTATTTATTTGCCTTTATTTCAAATGAAAATAGAAAAAGATCAATTTCAGTATTTCGACAAGTAAAAAATCAATTACCAAATTCCGCAAGTCTGTCAAAATTAAGTTATCCAGCTGTATTGTGCATAGAAAACAATGTAGATTTTATTAAATCTAAAGAAATAATTGATAATTTTGCTGAAGAAAGAGCAAAGAAAAAGAGAAATTTTTAATATATATTTTATAATACTTATATTACACATGAAATTTTTATTAGTCTACTTTTTAAATTTTTGGAAGTTTATGAGTATTTTGGTTTAAGTTAATCTTAATTTTTCCTCTATTATCTCAAAATAAATAATTACGTAATTTATAATAAAAGGGGCCGGGGATGAAATTTTTTCAAGGGCCTCAAAAAGCCTTAACCAGCCCTGCGTCGTAGTTAAATTTTATTAACGTTGTTAATGACCGTTAAGAAATTTCAACTGCGAGACTTTTGTGTTTAATTGTTTATTAGCAAGCTTTTTCTATTTAGAATATAAGATTTTAAAATGTCTTTTGAAATTAGCCAATCATTACAATATAACTTGGAAAAACTGCCAATTTTGTAAACTTTGTCCTTAATGCGACATAAAAACCGTAAATAAATTTGGGGTCTGATCAAAAAACTCAGCTTCTTTGGTGAACAAACTGGAAACCTGAATTTCTTCTACGTTTTAAAAAATTAGGGCGGCTTTACGCCGTCGATGCTTAAATGGCTAATTCCTATAAGTGGGTGGTGCAGCTGTAACGCGATTGGCTCTTCTTTGATTGCTAATAACTTTTTAAATATGCATTTTTGAGAATTGTCTCTCGCAAACTTTTTGCTTAGAATCTTGCAAGGAATACAGCTGTGAGGGAATTGAACGGTCGATTCTGAACACCTTGTATATGAAGAGCTCATTTGGAAAAGGCGTTAAGTCATTTTTTCCATTCTTCAATAAGCGTGAATGTTTTAATATAGGATTTATTTTTTACTTCTATGTGCTTTATATATACGTTTCTTGATAGGATTTATTTTTTAAAGTACCTTTTCTGTAAAATAAAAACTAAATCATATATTCAAAATTCACATTTATTGAAGAATGGAAACAAATGACAACGCCTTTTGGAAACGAGTTCTTCATATATACACTGACAAATTATAATGCACCAAGGCGAAACTGACCTCTGTGGCTGGGAGTAAATAAGATAATTCTGTATTATGTAATATATAAGAAATTATAATGAAAAATAAAGACAATTCTTTTGTACGAGTTCGGTTGTGGGCGGATAGCTGGTACAAGGAAGGTCGGTTGTTTAATTTTCTGCAAAGTTGCTTGATTTGAGCGTCGGCTACAGTAGCCAGTTTAGATTGCAATTCACCAAATGGTCTTTTTACAAAGGTTTGTGGAATACTTTTATTGAATCCATCATTTGCTTTACCGATCAGTCGTTATGATATGCATTTCCCAATTGACCAATAGGCTAATTAGGCTGTAGCCTAGGTCGCGAGGCTTTAGGGGGCGCAGAATTTTGAAACAAGAGGCATAAACCAAAACCTCAAAACGTAAGAAAATATTTTTTTTCTAGAGTTAAAAAAAAAATGCTATCTGAATTAATCGGACATTCGATCAGGATAATCATTTAATGACTAATTATTCTAAAATTAAAACGTTTTGTGTTTAATATAGGGCTGTCAGAAGGTGGACATTTGCCTCCCCCTGACGGCTCTGCATTCTACTGAGATATTTCCTAAAGAGTGCGTTCATTTAGCCGCATTTGTGGAAGACAACCAGTACCCAGAAGCCAACTAATCGATCTGAAGTCAAAAATCTTTTGACGATGTTAAAATCTTGTAACATGGAAATAGAGACGGATTAAGGGTGGTGTGACCGGTGCCGTCGCACTGGGTGCCAAAATGGCCTAACGATTCCGAAGTGCAAAAACATTTTATAAGAATTTATCTTATTAGAGTTTAAAAACTTGAAGTGTTTTAAACCTTAATTTTTTAATAAATCCATTATATCCTTTTATTATTATTCCTTATTCAGTCCCTGTATAAATTTTGAAAGCCCTGTAAAAAAACTGAGAACGTTCAACAGTCCTCTGAGACATACCGTTGCCTTGTAATTTGCAAATTCGTTGAATTTCACATTCACGAAGTTGCTTAGCTCTTGGCATTTTTACGATTAGCTTAAAATTTTAGTTACGCACCTCTTTTTTATTCTCTTATCAGTAAATGACGTTACATCATCAGTGAAAGTAATTTGCATACAGTATAAAACTTTCTACTGGAAAAAAAACCTTTATGAACTTATAATTCTGGCCAAGTTATTCATAATATTTTTTAAATAAATTTAGATGACCTAATCATAAAAGCTTGTGGATGTTTAAAATAATTGGAAAGTCACCGTAAAACAAATCTTTGCATATCCCATTGATGTAGGCTAACTATCTATACTATAACTATGATGTACTTTACTATCCCGCTTATGACAGAAAAACTACTGAACTCATAATTTTGTCTAGCACTGTATTTAGAACGGAAAATCATTCCATATAACTTCTCAGGTAAAGGATATATTAAAACAACTTGAAAACGTGTCGTAATTCTGTGTAAATTTAAAAATCCTGATTTTAACGATCCTAAATTGTTTAATTTGTTTAAACTAGTCTCAATTTTGAACTACTTCTATTGATTTTTAATAGTATGGAAAAGACGGTGTACGTTAGTGAAATAAGTTACAACTTGTTAAAAAGGTATTTTTAACATGAAATTCGTGTTGGCTTGACCAAAAATGCAAAAGAAAAACTTGTATGCCCTAAATGTTGATGATTTTCTAATATCAAAGGCTGAAAATAATAAATAATCAAATAGTTAAATAATTGTGTTCTCTAAAAAATAATATAAGATCTTGTTCAATTTTTATCTTCAAATTAAGGTTTGTGAGAGAAATGTCATGATGCATTCCAATATCATAATTACTTTAATATTTTTAAGACTGCACATTTTGCATTTTTAGTACTGTATTGTTTACACAGTATTACTCTATTTTATTTTAAAATTGCCTGCATTGCGTTATTACCCATATGGGGGGGAGGAGGGGTAATAACGTCAAATTGCAATGTTCGAGAAATCTCGTCGTTACGTTTTATTAACTCACATGTGCTGAAATAATCTAATTTGTATACATAGTCAATAAGTTGCTTTATCAGATAATTTTTTTTCTTTTTAATTTACCCGTGAAAATTGGCTGAACTTTAACGTGGCGTTATTATCCCAGGATACCTTATATAAAGAATATAATAGTGTTTGTGCATCAGGTAGAGAATTTCGGAAAAACAGTAAAACCACATTCATTATTTTGAGGAATAGCTTATGCAAATGGCCATATTTTTCAATACATGTGCACTTTAACTCTTACTGTCAACACTATAGCAAAAAGTATATAGAACTAAAACAAAATATTATAACTTTAACGCAATAGCTTCGAAAATTCGCTAAAATCAAGTTATTCATTGCTTTTTCATTGTGAAAGTTTTCCTATTCCAATCTTTTATATGTACCAGGGCTTAATTTCTAACAAAAAAAAAGTGAAGGAGCCCTAATATTATGATAAATCGATTAAAAAATCAAATGGCTGCAAAAGAATCGATAAATCATATCAATTGTTTATGTCCATTTTTCTGGACAACAAAATACATGACCTTAATCACAAATACTTTAATTTTCCATGTCCTCTTTGGCAATTCATGACCCTGGAGGGGCTCCGGCTAATATTAAACAATCACCAAAAATGAAAAATCACCGGAGCCGGGTTCCGATGGGCTCCTGCCCAATTTAAGCTCTGATATGTACATTCTATAATCTCGCACTTGTATATTCAACGGTAATTGGCGACGACATTGATGATTCAGATATTTTGATATCATTCAGGATGTCTCCAGATCTAGAAAATCTGGAAAAGTCAGGGAAGTTTTTCTGACTGGAAAAGTCAGGGAAATTTGAAGTGTGAAAGCCTGAGTTAGGGAAACTTGAAATTCATTGCTATAATAAACAGAGCTTATTAAAATAATTTTTCGTCCTTTTCGGCCCGCATTGCATACTAAAATTTTTCAAAAAATTATATTTTGGACTAAACGTCTTCTAAAAATTACCCTTTTAAAAGGAATATTTTTACTTACAATACTATTGGAACACGGAAAAAACATTCCCAAAGTAAAAATTCCAAGAAGCGGACCGCCAAGTGTTCCACTTATGCTAAGCGCCGCCTACAGAAAAAAAAAAATTATTAAAATTTGACATTACCAGCAATGAAAATGCTTCTAAAAATAAGTACGCAGTTTTATTTAGATAAAAAGTAATTACCTGCAGTACAGTACCAGTAAAGTTTTCGACTATAAAGACCAATAATATTGCGATAATGCCATACATAAATGCTAGTTAAACAAAAATTTCGTTAAGATATAAAATTCATTAAAACTTCACACGCAATGCATATAATAAAATTAACTTCGAAATATCGCAATTTATATATTAGAAAATTACAAAACTGTTCTCAAAATTATTACCCAGAAATTTTGCAACTCTTGTAGCCACAGCGTCATTCATATTTGGTGCAATGAAGGTTCGAACCACATCTTCTAGAGTTACGGCAGATAATGAATTTAATGAAGATGACAATGTGCTGAAACAGAAAATATATATAAACAAAATTTTCCCCGTGAAGAAATAGAAGCATGTCCCAACACCATTTTTAGAAAAAATTAACTTCGTTATAATTTGAAATATGTATATTAGGGAAGTCAGAGTTTTTAACATAAATTTTAACGCAGACACTGCACATTGCATTCAAGTAGTTAAAAAAAAACCAACAAAACGTTATATTAGAATATGATTGGTTTCATTAGCAGAACTCGATATGCATTTTGAACAGATATACGTCAGAAATAGATATACATTAAAAAAAATGGATGAATTTTTTTCTGACGGAGAATATTATGCGTTCGTTAGAGATGAGACGGGCTCAACCCGAGCCCGAGAGCTCGGGCCCGAAACGTGCTCAGGCTCTATATTTTATATTATTTTCTGGCTCGGGCTCTTAAGACGGATGCAACTGGAGCCAAAAATTGACTTTTCTATATTGAAGTTTCGGGCTCAGGCTCAAATTTCCACAAGGTATTTCGGGCTGGGGCAAATTGGGGCTTCGAAAATTGGGGCAGACTCGGGCTTCGAAAATTGAGCCCGAACTCATTCCTAGCGCCCGTTGAAAATGCACATCGAATTTCACCAATGAATACCAATGAGATTTGCATAAAAGAATCTTAAAGTTGAAGTTTTTTTTAATAAACGGACAATCAAAATTGTATATATTTTTTGTTGAAAATTTTAAAAAATCACATTTTGGTTTTTAAAAATAAAATACCGCTTTTCTACTCAAATTACTGTTAACGGATAAACATCAGAAGAGTGTTCTTTGATAAAATAATCTTTGCCTGTTTATTTTTAACTACCATTCGAGTGGGAGACTACAAATTTTGCTTCTCACTTGAGGTATATGTAGATTTTCTTTGGTATCCCCTTCGCTGTTTAATATTTTAAAAATACGATGGAAAATGTAATTTAGACTCTCTGAAAACTGATCATTGACCGTTATTGATTACTTTTTTAGCATAATTTTCTAAGAAATTCGAGGCTAAATAGGTTTTCAATTTTAAAGCACGTTTGGGTTTGAAAATTTTTACAAAAAATCGCACGGGTGGTATCATTGAGTTAAATAAATTGAAAGTTATTTGAAATGAAAGTTCGATAGGAATTTTTCGTTTTTGAACGTTGGTACTAAATTGATTGGTAGCCTCTGAATTCCTTTGTAATGAAACTTGAATTTCCAGATTATCCGACTATGCCCTGCTTTATTTCGGATAATCGCGTTTTTACTGTATTTACAAATTTAGATTTACAAAATTACATATTTAGATATTTTTATTTTGCATTTTAATTCCAAATTTCTCTATATGTTTTAAATATAGTATTATACGTATATCACTTTTATAGCTTTTGCACACACACATGGATATATGAGTGCATATATATATATATATATAAAAGTTTTCCTCGCCCATTCTTGGCGGAAACAGGCTTTGGGACGGGCAGAGCGCCATGTTCCCAAGCCTCTTTTTACATCACTTCTTAATGTGCCATGTCTAGAAACTTCCTGACAATGTGACACGTGTTTAGGATTGTGGCTTTTTGTATTTCAATGTAGGTGTTTGGGTCAATGTTGAGTATCTCCAAATTCGTCGCAAGCGTTTTTGGTACTATCCCTGTTGCTGAGATGACTAACGGGATGATGAGGATCTTTTCCATACCCCATATATCTCGTACTTCATGTCTGAGATCTTGGTACTTGGTGATTTTCGTTGTGTAGGTTGTCTGTATGTTATTGGTGTTGGGTACTGCTATGTCGATTAAGTACGTGGTCTTATTCGATTTATCGACGAGGGTTATGTCAGGACGGTTATGTGGGACTGTCTTGTCTGTTATGATTGCTCTATCCCAGTAAAGCTTGTGTGTTTCGTTCTCATGCACGGTCTCTGGCTCATATTTGTAGTACGGGCATTTTTCTGTCAGAAAGCCAGCATTCGCTGCCAATTTCTGGTGGACTATTTTCGCTACTTGATCGTGTCTATGTTTGTAGTCTGACTGCGCAAGGATCTTGCATCCTGCCATCACGTGTTGGATTGTCTCCGATGCCGCATGACAGTGTCTGCATTTGTCGCTTTCTATGTCTTTTCTCTGGATGAATTTCTGATTGTTCCTTGTTGCGATCACTTGGTCTTGGATGGCTAGCATGAATCCTTCTGTCTCTGGCTGGAGAGTGCCTTTGGCCAGCCAAGAATTTGATGCCTTTTTGTCAACGTGTGGTTGTTGCAGGTCATTGTAGTGCCTGCCATGTAATGGTTTTCCGGCCCAAGTTCTCAGTTTCTGTTCGTTGGCTGTTTCGAGGACACGCTCTTCGGTACTACACAGGTTTAGTGGCGTGTAATTTGCATCTGCTTGTATTATGGCTTGGATGAGTGGCGATCGGGGACTCTTCAACTGGAAGTATTGCCTCATGCTCTGGATCTGCTTGTCATGTAAGTCTTTGAGGTCCGCTTGTCCGCGTCCTCCTTCTTCCCGGGGTAGTGTTTGCCGTTCAATTGCCGTTGCAGGGTGTAGTTGTCCGGCTCTTCTCTGGATGGTTCTCATTTTCCGCTGGAGTTGTTCTAGTTCAGTGTTGGACCATTTGATGATCCCGAAGGAGTAGGTGAGCACTGGTACCGCATATGCGTTAATTGCTTGCGTGGTGTTCTTCCCGCTCAGTTTCGTCTTCACAATGCTTCTAAGTCTTTCTTGGAATGCTTGCGTGAGCTGGACTTTGACTTTCTTGTGCTCCTGCTGCCGTTTTTGCATTATCCCTAGGTATTTGTAGGTTTCGCCCTCGTCCAAGGTCTTCAGTAGTCTCCCGTCTTCGAGTTCGATGCCTGGTAAATCTTCTTTGCTATTCTTCTGTATTTTGCACTTATCGAGGCCGAATTCCATTCCTATGTCCTTGGAGAATGTCTCTGTTATACTGATGAGTTGTCGGAGTTGGGTGATTGTTGGCGCGTATAGCTTGATGTCATCTACGTACATGAGGTGGGAGACTTTATGTAGGTTTCTCTTGTCTTTCTTCAGCATGTATCCGTATTTACTTGTGTTCAGCATCCTTGACAAGGGGTTTAACGCCAAGCAGAACCACTGGGGGCTTAGTGCGTCTCCTTGAAAGATTCCGCGGCGGATGGGGATCTCGGCCGTTTCTATTTTACTGTCTGGCGTGTTTAGCTGTAACCGGGTTCTCCATTGTTTCATGCTGCTCTGTAGGAATCGGATGATTGAGGGATGCACTTTGTATATGCTGAGTATTTCAAGGAGCCACGAGTGCGGAACAGAGTCGAAAGCCTTCTTGTAGTCTATGTATGCGGTGTTGAGTTTTCGCTTTTGTTTTCTTGCTTGTTCCAGGATAACTGAGTCGATGGTAAGCTGCTCTTTACATCCCAGAGTCCCTTTCTGGCATCCCTTTTGTTCTTCCGTCATTAAGTTGTTGCTTTCGCTGTGCCGGCTTATTTTTTCAGAGATGCACCCCGTGAGTATCTTGTACAGGGTGTTAAGGCACGTAATGGGTCGGTATTTCGCTGGGTTACTGGTATCCTGGTCCTTCGGTAGGAGGTAAGTTATTCCCTTGCAGAGGAATTCAGGCATTTTGCTGGGGTCTTCAATTATCGCCGTAAGTTCCTTGGCTAATGGGCCATGGGCGCTGGTAAATTTCTTGTACCAGAAGTTGTGTATGCCGTCAATACCGGGTGCTTTCCAGTTGTGAGTACGTTGGATTACCTGCTGGAGTTCCTCTATCGTGATGCCCGTATACTCCATCTCCTCTATTCCTCTCGTAGCCTCCATTTCTTGCTGAATCCAGGGGGCGCTTTTGTGCTGTACTTCATTGGACCATAGTGTCTTCCAGAAGGTCTCTATTTCTGCTGGCTTTGGGGCTTCGTACTTGTCTTTGTTCGCTGGGGTCTCTCGAAGCTTCCTGTAGAAGGCCTTCTGGTTTGCTTGGAATTGCATGTTCTGTTGTTTTTTGTTGGTATAGTCTTTGTATCTTCGGAGTCTTCTGGCGTATACACCCAGTTTTTGTTTGAGGGTATCCAGATATTCGCTGATGTGTTTATTGGGCTCTTCGTGTCTTGTATGAATCCTATTTCTCTTAAGGGCCATCTTCACTTTCCTCACTAATTTCTTACCCCTATTTCCCTGCATGTACTGGGTTATTCGCCCTATGCTGCTGCGGAGCTCTTCTATTCTTTT
>QLNU02015360.1:117598013-117613813 GCA_006491805.2 Dysdera silvatica | reverse complement strand
CAGTGGCATTCCTTCGTTTTTTCATCACTCGGCGAAGCCCTTACATCAAATTCCGAAAGACGCATACCAACCATAACACAACCTCCAATTCGAAATTAGTGAATGTGATCATCGAAGATTGGGATAAATTAAAAGAAGTATTCGAATTTACGATAAACAGCGAACATTCAGACAAAACAACAATTCAACTTGCAAAGGGGATTTTAAATGATATGAAAGATTTTGAATTTACGTTTTTTGTCAGTAATATTCAATGAAATTTTTGGACTTACTGATATATTATTCGAAATTCTTCAGAAAAGATCGCTTGATTTAAACTATTGCGCATCTCAAATAAAATACACTCGTGAGCTATTAAGCCGTAAAAGGAACGATGTTGTTTTTAAAACACTGTTTGAAAACACGCTTAATATCACAGGAATAGTCCAATCTAAACGGGAATATGCCGCTCTTTCACTAGAAAAAATTTCTCAAAATTATAAACAGCTATATTTTGAAATTTTAGACCACATGCTTATGGAAATAAATACAAGATTTCAGGATTGTAAAAAACTTCAATTTATTTGTCTTGCTGATACAACGAAATTTGGACAATTCAATTTCCATTTTCCATCCCAAGCACTTGAAAATCTTCAAGAGTTATACGGCGATGTGTTTAAAAAAAACCCAGCTCCTTAAAAATGAACTATGTCTTATATATGCCGATGTAAAATTCAGGAATATATCGATGCAAGAATTTCTTCGAATGCTTTATGATGATAAAGAAATTTTCACAGAAGCTTATAATTTGTTTCCTCTCATCTTAACAATTCCGTCTACAAGTGTGTCAGTGGAAAGGAATCTTTCTTGCCTTAAAAAAATAAAACTCAAGAAATGCTATTTCGCAAAAGAGTCTTTCTTCTTTAGCGAATATTTTTATTCAAATAGACATATTGACACTTATGAAGAAACAGTCCTTTTACGATGATGCATAAGACAGATTTGCAGCATTAAAGGACAGAAGAATTGATTTAATTTACAGAAAATAGCTAAATCCTCATTAAATAATTTTTGAAACTGCTATCTTCTCATATCACTAACAGAGCCAGGATTTAATTTCGGGGGGGGGGAGTATCTGATTCGGTAAGGCTCTTTCCCTAATTTTCCAACCACAGAACTTGCCGCTGACGTATAGAAACCCCATTATTCAGCTTCGTTTAACCAGGAAATAGACAATTGTACTTATTATTTTAGTAGATACTCGTTCAGTGCTTTCGGTAAAAACGTTCATATTCACTTTCTAATGTACTCCGGCCAAAAGAGAGAAACCAATACAAATGGTAGATACCAGATATATAAAAATAGCCTTTCTCGTTTATTAATGCTTTAATTGTGGCGATCAGTTTGGGAGGATTATTTCGTTGATACTTTTCTTATATTTTGTATTTTAAATACGTTCATTTCAAATAATAATAAAAACAAATTAAATAATAATAAATGAGATGAATAAAATCATATTAATGAAAAGATTTGGTTTGCAAAATTTCGATTTTTTCAAAAGGCCACACTCAAGGGCTCCAAAGGCCGCATGCGGTCTTAAGGCCACAAGTTCCCCACCCCTGATTTATACAATAGGAGAACTCAGACCAGCAGGTACATAAATCGGTATGTTGAATAATTGCCCAAGAAGCAAATTTTTAAAAGGCGATGATTTTTTTTTTTTTTTTTTAAATTGCAAACATATTACAATGAAATTGATCCGCCCTCCTTGGAAAGCACTTCACCCCTACGCCCTTTTGCCATAATTTAAAATTCCAAAAATTTCTGTGAAACAGCCTCACTTCCCTCCCCAAACATCAGAAGGGGGGAAAAAGTTTCGTCACCCAATTAAATTAATTTATTGATAAAAATATCATTTTTTACCTTATAACAATGCACATAAGGTAATTATAAATGAACTTTCACCCTTTTGATGTAGCATGATCCTTGTTGTCATTGCACCATTAAATCTAACCAACAATATACTCCAATCCTTCCATACTCCGCGAGTTTCAATCGCAAGCTTTTTTTTTAGGTGACCAGTTTAACTTGAAAAGTTAAGGAGGACGGGTCGCTCTTCTACAAAAGACTGTCAAAAACAATGTGTATATACCGGGTGATCCAAATTAAACAGGAGGTGTTTAGACCTCTCTGTAGAGAAAACTATTTGATCAATTTCACCCAAATTTCATACACATGCTCCCCTGAGTATGCGGTTTCGATTTCTGAAAGAAAAAATTGAGTTAAAATTTCGGCCGCTAGTGGAGGAAATGGCGCTGCGGAGCATGCAATTTATTAATATTAACAACGAAAAAGTGTTTTAACATGCAATAACCTTCATTGCAATGACATGAAATTAACTACAAATTACAGTATACCGTAGGACAGTAGGTATACTGAGGAAATGGCGCTGCAGAGCAGGCAATTTACATATTATAACATGCGCAACATCCTCTGCCTATATAAGGAGTCGTGAAGCATTTTTCCACCATACGAGGACTCCGTCATGAAACTTACTTTACCAGATCGCGCGTTACTTGTTAAGCTCTTTTATCAACGAAATAACAATGCTTCTGCGGCACTTAAAGCATTTCGGCAGGTAAAAGGTTTACGCAGACGCACTCTCACAATTACAAATCTTCGAAAAATGGTCTTGTATTTTGAAGAGAACAGAACATTCACCGTTAAACCAGGACGAGGCCGCAAACCAACTCGAGTGCAGCAAATTGAAGAAGTTGCAACTGCAGTAGTGGAGCAGGGAGCAGCAAGTGCACATGGTAGCAGTAGTGCACGTGCGATATCACGGGAATTGGACATGCCATATACGACAGTGTGGAGAGTTATGAGAAATGTCCTGAAGTTTTATCCATATAAGATAGCCCACACTCAGCAATTGCTTTCTGGTGATAATGACGTGCGGAAAACATTTGCTTTGATGTTCATTGCTCGGATGACAGTGGATGATGAATGGCCTTGGCAGATACTGTGGAGTGATGAGGCCCATTTCCACTTGAATGGCGCTGTAAACACATGTAACTGCCGTATTTGGTCTGACACAAATCCCCACGTTCATCAACAAATTCCGTTGCATGCTCCAAAAGTGACAGTGTGGTGTGGCTTCACCTCATCTTTCGTCATTGGTCCTTACTTCTTTGAAGAAAATACGGCCTCGGGGCCAATGACATGTTCTGTTACTGGCTCTAGGTATGCATTTATGCTCTGGAACTTTGTCATTCCTTTGCTTCAACAGAGAAATTGTCTTGACACTACAATTTTCATGCAAGATGGTGCACCCATGCATATCGCGTTGCCTGTTCAAACATTATTACGGCAAAACTTTTCGGATGACAGAGTGATGAGCAGGCCATTTTCAACATCTTGGCCGCCTCGGTCACCCGATCTTAACCCTTGTGACTTTTGGCTGTGGGGATATTTAAAGAGCTGCGTTTATAAAGGCAATGTTCCGAACTTAGTAGTCTTAAAAGACAGAATTTCGCAACATGTATCCCACCTCCAAGCGAATGAGTTACGTTCTGCCGTGGAATGTGTTGTGCATCGAATGCAATTTCTAGAGCAAAGAGACGGGGGACATATCGAGCCGTATCTGTGATGATAGTGTGGTTCCACATGTGATAGCAATAAAGTTATTGCATAAATCTTTTTTTAGTCATACCTACTATCCTACGGTATACTGTAATTTGTAGTTAATTTCATGTGATTGCAATAAAGGTTATTGCATGTTAAAACACTTTTTCGTTGTTAATATTAATAAATTGCCTGCTCCGCAGCACCATTTCCTTCCCTAGCGGCCGAAATATGAACTCATTTTTTTTCTTTCAGAAATCAAAACCGCATACTCTGGAGAGCATGTGTACGATATTTAGGTGAAATTGGCCAAGTAGTTTTCCCAACAGAGAGGTATGAACACCTGTTTGATCTGGATCACCCTGTACTTACAATATATACTGTATATATATTATATTTGAATGTTCCTCCAAATGATGTTTGTTTACGGGAGGGTGACTCAAATTAATAAAAACGAATGAAACACATTTAAATACCGATCATATTATATTTGATCCCAAGTGTCTATAATAATATATGCTAATAAATGTTTAATTTGAAAAATGTAACTTAATTTTGCAGGCATATTTGGGCATTATTAATGTAATAAAAATTTATAGACAAACAATAATTGCTAAAATTTATGTGCGGTAAATCTTATTCATAACTAAGTTTTTCTGTAAAAACCTGGTGTTGTTCGTGTTTACTTTTTACTGTTATGTGTAAATATTCTGAGAAATATAAAAGTGTAATTTTAACTGTCCGTTGTTATGTGTGGGATTTGCGCGACTTTGCTGTCCGGCTACGTGCAGAATTATCTCACCGGTGTCTGCAAACACAAAGCATGGCGTTCTAAAGAGTTTAAAGGTTGTGTAAAGAAGTCGTTCCCACACTCAGAGACACAGGAATAACCAGATAACCCCTTCCAGCTATGCCTGAGACATAGAAATGTCTAGAAGGCAGTGGCGGCTTTTCAGGGGAATGAACGGAAGTGCCACTTCCCCAACATTTTTCATCAAATTTATTTTTCATATTAGTCTTCTTTTTCAGTATTCCATATATATATATATATATATATATATCATCATCATCATCATATTCAACCATTATCTATCCACTGCTGGATGAAGGTCTCTCCAAATGCTTTCCACACAAGTCTATCCTGAGCAATTCGCTTCCAAGTCACCCCAACCTGTTTTCTTATTTCATCTACCCATCTAGTTTGAGGACGTTTTCTAGGTCTTCGGTGGTCTCTTGGAATCCAGTTCAGAATTTCTGTTGTCCATCGTTGATCAGTTCTTCTTGCAATATGCCCAGCCCATCGCCATTTCAGTCCTTTTACTTTAACAATGATGTCCTCTACTCTAGTTTGCTCTCTCACCCAAGTGTTTCTTTTTCGATCTCTCCTAGTTATTCCAAGCATGCACCTCTCCATGCTCCTTTGCGTTGTCTGTAACTTTCGTATTGCTCCAACTGTTAGACTCCATGTCTCTGATCCATAAGAGAGGACTGGCAATACACACTGGTTGAAGACTTTTCTTTTTAGACATAAAGGCAATTTCCCCTTCAGGATAAAACTGTTTCTTCCAAATGCACTCCAGCCAAGTTTAATACGTCTGTTGAGTTCTTTCATAATGTTGCCATCCATTGAAATCAGCTGGCCAAGGTAAATATATGAATCAGCAATTTCTAGCTCAGTGTTGTCAACTTGTATTTTTGTTTCCTCTACAAAATTATTGAACATGATCTTAGTTTTTTGTAGGTTCATCTTGAGTCCAACTTCTTCACTTCTAGTTGAGAGCTCTTGTACCATGTCTTGGAGTTCTAATGGGTCCGTTGAAAAAATAACAATGTCATCAGCAAACCGCAGATGATTTAAATATTCACCATTTATTTTTATTCCCTTGTTATTCCAATTTATCAGCTGAAAAATCATCTGTAAAGCAGAAGTAAAAAGTTTTGGAGAAATGGTATCTCCCTGCCTCACCCCTTTGCCAAGTTTGATAGTTTTGGTATCTTTATGTAACCGAAATTTTGCACTTGCATTTTTATACACACGTTTCACCATGTCAATGTACACATCCTCAATGTCTGTTGATCTTAAAGAGTTGATGACTGCTGATGTTTTTATAGAGTCAAAGGCCTTCTCATAGTCAATAAATGCAACACACAATGGAAGTTCATATTCATGTGTTCTTTCAATTAATTCTCTTAATACTTGAATATGGTCCACTGTACTGAATCCACTTCGAAATCCAGCTTGTTCTCTTGGTTGAGCTGCATCTAATTTTTTCTGCAGGCGATGTGTTAGAACTTTTGTGAAGATTTTATAAATAGCAGGTAACAAGCTAATTGGTCGGTAATTTTTCAAATCCTCTTTATCACCTTTTTTATGCAAAAGAATTACTGTTGCAGAATCCCATTGGTTTGGTATGTTACCGCTGTTAAGACATTTGGTAAAGAATTTTGCAAGTATGTCTTCTACATATTCTCCAGCTTCTTTTAGGATATCTAATGTAATACCATCATCACCAGGGGCTCTTCCTTTCTTCATATTTTTTATTGCAAATGAAACTTCTTCTTTTAAGATTTTAGGAGCTGTTCCTTCGACTATTTCGGCGTCTTCGTTTAATCCACTGTTACTTTCATATAGTTTTTTGTAGAATTCTTCAACTCTTCTAAGTATTTCTTCCCTATTTCTTGTTACGGTGCCATCCTCTCCTTTTAATGCAATGATGTGTTTCTTCCCAACAGATAAACTTCCTTTAACAACCCTAAGGCTCTTGTTGCTTTCAATGGCCTTCCTTACTAACTCACAATTGAATTTTCTTATATCTTCTTTCATGTTTTTGCGCAAAGTTTTGCAAAGTTCTACATACTCGATCCTGCAACTGGTATTTTGATTGTCCACCTTCATAAGTCTTCGCCTTTTCATGAGTTGTTTCGTCTTCTCAGATAATTTGCTATTCTGCTTTTTACATATTACACCACCAATTTCCCCAGCAGTTTCAATTATTGTCTTAACAATGTTTTCATTTGCTTCTGAGATGTCAACTTCTTCAATAAGTCCTTCCAGTGCAGAAAAGCGATTTTTTAATTCCAACTTGAATGCCTCGGTATTTTCTTTTAATTTCTTTAAATCCACCCTCTTACATACTTGTTTCCTAATGAGCTTCTGCCTTTCTAGTTTAGTATTTAAGTGCATTTTACATCTCACCATTCGATGATCACTTCCAGTATTAAATCTGTTCAGTACGCTGCAATCTTCAATAATTGATTTCTTGTTTGCCAGTATATAGTCAATTTCGCTGGTTCCTCCATTGGGGTGTTTCCATGTCCATTTTCTTTGTAGTTTCTTCTTAAAAAATGAATTCATGATGCTAAGATTTTCAGCTTCGGCAAATTCTATGAGTTGATCGCCACGTTCATTCCTTTCCCCGTATCCGTATTTACCAACCGATGTCTCTCCTTGTTCCTGTTGTCCAATTCTTGCATTAAAATCTCCCATGATGAGCTTGATGTGTTGTTTCCCCTTGGTATGTAGCTGTTTGATTTCTTCATAGAATTCCTCAACCTCCTCGTCGGTATGGCTTGATGTTGGTGCATATGCCTGTACTATCTGAAGTTGGTATCGCTGGGTTAGTTGAACAACGAGCCTCGCTGCTCGATCTGACGTGCTTTCGACTTCAAGAAGGTAGTCTTTAATTCTTTTGTTGATTAAGAAGCCAACACCACTTGTTCTTCCAGTTTCCGTTCCTCTATAATAAAACAAATGTCCACTTTTAAGTTCCACCAACTCTTCACCTTTTCTTCTAACTTCACTGAGTCCTACAATGTCCCATTTGATCTTGTCAAGTTCTTCTTCCAATTCTTGAAGTTTTGCTTCAGAAGCAAGGGATCGTCCATTATACGTTGCCAAGGTCAATAACAAACGGCAGCCTGGGCCATTCCAGTGATTCTTAGCACCCCCTGCTTTCATGCCACGCTGACCGCTGCCTTGATCAGGAGCACTCCAGCACCTGGAGACTAGGGGCCATGGTTTTTGGTGTATTAGCATATTGGAGGAATTAGCCATCATTTCACCACGCTGGCTAGACGGGTTGGTGAATTAGCCCTCCCCTTCCGCCTTTCCATCCGTGCAGCAAATATTAATTTGCCTCTTGGATAGAAAGCCCAGCCTGCACCACTTGAAGGCGGGGTAGGACACTAGGTTACTGGCCCGGCCGGTTCCACACATCGTCACATACGTTCAGCGTGTGGGTCTCCTTCCAGTTAGATACCAGCAACCCTTTTGCAGGCCATATATATATATATATATATATATATATATATATATATAAAGTTTTCCTCGCCCATTCTTGGCGGAAACAGGCTTTGGGACGGGCAGAGCGCCATGTTCCCAAGCCTCTTTTTTACATCACTTCTTAATGTGCCATGTCTAGAAACTTCCTGACAATGTGACACGTGTTTAGGATTGTGGCTTTTTGTATTTCAATGTAGGTGTTTGGGTCAATGTTGAGTATCTCCAAATTCATCGCAAGCGTTGTATATATATATATAAAAAAAGTTTTCCTCGCCCATTCTTGGTGGTAACAGGCTTTGGGACGGGCAGAGCGCCATGTTCATAAGCCTCTTTTTATATCGCTTTTTAATGTGCCATATCTAGAAACTTCCTGACAATGTGGCACGTGTTTAGGATTGTGGCTTTTTGTATTTCAATGTAGGTGTTTGGGTCAATGTTGAGTATCTCCACATTCGTCGCAAGCGTTGTATATATATATATTTCGATATTTTTACGTAAAATTCATTTTCTTATTATTATTATTTTATTTTTACGATTTATAAATTGCTAAAATAATTGCAAATATAAAAAAAAAATTATTTCGCAGTGATCGTTATTCAGTACACGGGAAATATCTAACAATATTTACGACTGTAGATGGCGGTAGCTAAGCAGGTAAGTGTTTGGCGAAAAATATCCCCACATATTCCGTAATTCAGGTGGTTGCCATGACAACACCGCCATTAGAAGCCGAAAAGTATTTGGACTCTCGGCCCGAAGACAGAAAAAGTCTAGAAACATGATTCCCGGATCCTCTATAGGGTTGCCGGTTGAAACCAAAAAGTAGCTATCCCTCGCTTCCCGTTGCGAGCAGCGAACACAAAAGGGACGTATTACGTCAAGCACGTCCAACGGATTTATTGACGACTATAGCAAAAAAGAAATTAGAAGAGCGGTAAGTCGTACAATATTAGTTTTAAGAGTGTTGGTTTACTCACAAGGGAACCTCGCGAACTGTCTGAGCTCGATTTTTCTGAATTTCGGTTTATAGGCCAATATGACCGAGTAAATAAAAGATCCAAAATCAAATTTGGCCCAATCGACCTGGGGGTCGAGCTACGGCCCACTGAAAATAGAGCTCACCCTACGATGATGCTTCGCTGCATGACAGGTGAAAACAGTGTTTTGGCGTGCTGGGTAAGCATTAAACGCCAAACATTATCGTAGGAAAAAAATAACACATATGAATAAAATATAGCATATATTTATAATAGCCATTTTAGTTGTACCTGAAATAATTATACATTGTGTATACTGGTGTAAAAGTAAAAAATATTTGAAGTTTTTACCTTACTTTTGCATAACTGACAAATTTTGAGATCATTTTTGGCGAAAAAATCGAAAAAGCTGCCTGGTACGTAAACCAGTCTTGAATAAATAAGACGCGATCCTTCAATTTTCAAATCAGAAGCAATCATCACTTGCCTGTAACTTCATTATTTTTGACATTTTTAATTTTTTTGTTGGAAAGCGTGGAATTTCAAGCCTTATTTGTCACCATGTCTTCCTTTTCCACCATATCAACATACTTGTTTCGCGTTGTTTGTGAAAAATACACAAAGCAAGCCGATTTTGTATCAGATTATAAGATGGATATTGAGAAAGAAATATTTACATTTGCCAAAACTTTGATAAGTGGGTTAACATACGAAATGAATGACGAGAATACACTTGATATTTGTTTAAATGAAATGAAGTATGATGCAATACAGGGTAATGAAATGAATGATGAGGAATGGGATGAACAAACTAATTTGCCGTCACGCGTAACTTACACATTAGAAGACATGAAAAGAATTTCCATGGAGTGGGTCAGGAAAACTACGTTCCTTGAAAAGCATACAGCATCGCTTTAAAGACAACACGCTTTCACGTCGACAAATTTATCGCTTTCGGGATTATGTTGCTTCCCAGGGTACAAGATGTGAAAAACTGTTACGGATGAAAGACGAAGTATTTGAGAAGTTTAAAAACGCCGGGAATATGCTTTATTAACAGTTCACGATGCCGATTTAAAGTTATGGTTTCTGAGCATTGCAATGAGAGAAAATCTCACAAACTTTAGCGCAAGTGATGCTTTTCTATTAAAATTTTAATAAAAGAGCGTGGCATAACAAGTAGAAGAGTCATCAAGTTCTTTACGCATGAACGTACTATGCACACAACGGCTTTGGAAGATAGAGCTATAGAATTCGTCAACATAGTTACAGATGCAATGAGCAACTATTCTTTTGATGAGGTTTTAAACACTGACCACAGCGGATTCACTAAAGAACGGGCATCTACGCACACTCTGTAGATTAATGGGGAAAAGCACACTCCGAGTACCATTCAATCTTCTCACGCCATATCCCATTCCGTAATAATCCGACCTATCATTTCTGCTGCTGGACAATTATTACCACAATTTCTGCTCATCCATCAGGAACCAAAGGGTGTATTCGATCCACGGGTACAGGAAAAGTTATTTAATCTCCTAATGTTATTCTGGAATGTTCCAAAAGTGGTAAAACCTCTACCGAAATACATGAGGTGTTCCTCAGCGAAGTACTCAAACCGAACGTAACATCAAAAGTTCTATTAATTATGGATTCGTGGACAGGTCAAATGGACGAAAATATAGTTGATGATAAATTTAGTCAAGCCAGTCTTTCAGAGCAATCGAAATTGATGATTACACCACCTGGAGGGATAGCACTCATACAGTCATACGACGTATATTTTTTTCTTCAATGGAAATATTTCGCTAAACGCTTAACACGATTTTGCCTTTTGCATTATTATGAGCATATAATCTTATCAGAACGTCATAACATCACAAAACTGCATTCACTCATTCACAATCAGCTGTCTTCCCCAAAATTCCGTAATATGATAATCTATGCTTGGTGGAAATCAACGTACCAGGTACCCAAGCCTGAAAAATTCTTCAATGTGCAAGAAATTTGTTTTAATTTCACGGACCAAGTGTGTCACGAAATGGACTGTGATGTCAGTTCATTCATTTGTTGCAGTCATTGCTCAAAGTTATTATGCTTTCTCATTTTTTTTATTGATTTTCATTTCCATTAAAAGCGTTTTAAGTTCATCACAGCCAAGAGCGCAGTTATAACTCTGGAAACCCCCGCAGTTAGGTAACTCAAAATTTTTTTTTTCATATCTACATAAATTCATTTTCATACATAAATACTCCATGTTCATAATTCAAATCAGTTTCATATGTAAATACTCCATATTCATAATTTAAATCAGTTTCATATGTAAATATTCCATATTCCTAATTCAAATCAGTTCCATATGTCAATATTGCAGCGGTAAATAATTTTAATTGATTTTGGAAAGTGCCTCTAAAATTATTTGCAAAGGAACCTCAGCTTTTCCGATGCGCCAGGACTTCACTTCTACAAGACGTAGAAAGCTAAACTTCTAACATGAATAAAAGTAACTCACAGTAAAATTTTGGCGCTTAATGCTTGCTCAGCACGCCAAAACACTCTTTTCACCTGTCGTGTAGCGAAGCATCATTGTAGGGTGAGCTCTATTTTCAGTGGGCCGTGGCTGGACCCCCAGGTCGACTGGGTCAAATTTGAATTTGGATCTTTCGCCCACTCAGTAATATTGGCCTATAAACCGAAATTCAGAAAAATCGAGCTCTGACAGTTCGCGAGGTTCTCTTGTCAGTATAAATGGCTACGTAGTAGTCTAACCTTAAAAAGATTATTCTGCTGGCAGTGCTTGCTTTTTAGTAATAAACATTCTGTTCGGAATAAAGACGGATTCGCCGACTTATTAAACATAACACGAGCACTCCATACGCGCGATGATTCTGCTGAACATCTGAAGTGTCAACTAATGCTAAAAAGTTTTTTAAAAAATCAGAACACGATTGCTGATGTCCAGAGGGAGAACGTTAGGGTTTTTAAAGTGCACTTCAATGAAAACGTTCGTTTAAATAGATTTTTTCTACAAACAGTGATTGATGCAGTAATATATTTGAGCAAACAAGAAATGGCATTCCGGGGGCATGATGAAAGCAGTGACTTCATAAATCGTGAAAATTTCAAGGAATTACCAAGATTGTTGATCTCAAAAAGTCCTTTAGAAATTCAAAATCATTACAAAAAGATTGAAAACGTCTTCATTGGTGACTCCAAAACTATTCAAAATGAAATAATAGAATGTATTTCCGATTATTTAAACGATCACGTCAAAGACGAAATAAACGAGGATAATTTTTTTTCTATTCAAGTGGACGACATCATTGACATAAATCAAACTTCCCAGTGCTCCTTGATATTAAGATTTGTAAATTGTGAAGGCATATTAGATGAGCAATTTTCATGATGTGATCGAAGACAGGACGTCAGAAATGTAAAAAATGCTGGACCAAATTTTGGATCCTTTTGATTATTACCACAAATTAATGGGACAACGTTACGATGGGGCCAGTGTAATGTCTGGACACTTGAATGGACTCCAGAAAAAAGTCAAAGATGAAGCTCCTCAAGCCATTTTTGTCCATTGTCTGGCACATCGCTTCAATTTTGTTTTGCAGCAAAGTTTTTCTAAAATTTCTAAGTGTCGAATTTTTTTTGCAAGTTTCAGTGGCATTCTTTCCTTTTTTCATCACTCAGCGCAGCGATCTTATGCCCTTACATCAAATTCCACAAGAAGTATACCAATCATAACACAAACTCGGTGGTCCTCCAATTCGAAATTAGTGAATGTGATCGTCGAAGATTGGGATAAATTAAAAGAAGTATTCGAATTTATGACAAACAGCGAACATTCAGATAAAACAACACTTCATCTTGCAAAGGGATTTTTGAATGATATGAATGATTTTGAATTTACATTTTTGGCAGTAGTATTCAACGAAATTTTTGGCCTTACTGCTATATTATTCGAAATTCTTTAAAAAAATCACTTAATTTAAACTATTGAGTATCTCAAATAAAATACACTCATGAGCTATTAAGCCGTAAAAGGGAGGATGGTGTTTTTAAAACCATATTTGAAAACACGCTGAAAATCACAGGAATAGTCCAATCTAAATGGGAATATGCCGCTCTTTCACTAGAAGCAATTTCTCAAAATTATAAACAGCTATATTTTGAAATTTTAGACCACATGCTTACGGCAATAAACACAAGATTTCAAGATTGTGAAAAACTGCAATTTGTCTTGCCGATACAACGAAATTTGAACAATTTAATTTCCATTTTCCATCCCAAGTACTTGAAAATCTGCAAGAGTTATACAGCGATGTGTTTAAAAAAACCCAACGCCTTAAAAATGAACCATGTCTTATATATGCCCTTGTAAAATTCAGGAATATATCTATGCAAGAAGTTCTTCGAATGCTTCATGAAGAAATTTTCACAGAGGCTTATAATTCGTTTTCTCTCGTCTTAACAATTCCATCTACAAGTGTATCAGTGGAAAGGAGTTTTTCTTGCCTTAAAAGAATAAAAACTTACTCAAGAAATACTATTTCGCAAGAGAGGCTTTCTTATCTAGCAAATATTTCTATTCAAAAATACGTATTACTGACGCTTATTAAGAAACAACCCTTTTACGATGACGTGTCAGACAGATTTGCTGAGAATTGATTCAATTTATAGAAAATAGGTAAATCCACATTAAATAATTTTTGAAACTGCTATCTTCTCATATCACTGACAGAGCCAGGATTTCACTGTGGGGGTTTTCCTTATTTTTCTAACCACGAGCCGCCGTTGTTAACTATCATCACGGTGCCTGGAGTTCGCTTCTTCATCACATTCTTCGTTATATAAGCTATTCAACTGTTTCCGAATCTTTTCCACAGAATTTGCTGATTTTTTCATGGTACTTCGTAAATTTACATTGCACCTTTCAGTATTTTCTAATGTTTTTTGTTAGTGCCATTTTCTATTCTTAACGAAATGAGTTTTCTTCCCGACAGATAAACTCATCTCACGACTACATACCCATAGATACACTAGTACCGACCAGAATCAAATTTGCTTAAATAAATGAAATAATCAAATTAGCTATTCAAATACATGGAATAAAGAAATTAGCTATTCAAATAAATGAAATAATGAAATGAGTTATTCAAATAAAAGAAATAATGAAATGAGCTATTCAAATAAATGAAAGAATGAAATTAGCTGTTCAAATAAATGAAATAAGCTATTCAAATAAATGAGATGATCAAATTAGCTATTCAAATAAATGAGATAATCAAATTAGCTATTAAAATACATGAAATAATCAAATTAGCTATTAAAATAAATGAAATAATCAAATTAGCTATTCAAATAAATGAAATAATCAAATTAGCTATTGAAATGGAATAATCGAATTAGTTTAAATAATGTTGAACAATGCTACACACACACACTAAGGTTCATTATTGTGTTTAAATGTAATCTAGAAAATATTTTTTTCGCGTGAAAAGGTTGGCAGCACGTTATTTGTTTGTACTGCACGTTTAATCTTGAGTTTGAAGTCTTCTGTTCTTAAATAAAAAAGTTGTGCGCCTGGTGATCCAGTAGAGGAGAAGGTCTAAATATGGGCTACCACTTCTAGTTCAGGAATTGTAGCCAAACCTTTGAAGATTTTCAAAATATGATACTGTAATATATAGCTAAAACATGTTTGCTTCATAATACGATACAAAAATAAATTTTCTAAAAATAATGTTTTCTTTGAATTATTAATTAAATGTAAAAGTAAAATTGTTGACTTTTAAAAATGTGGTCTATAGAAGGGCTACCCTCAAAATATTGTAAAATACTAATTAAGAAAGAACATTGTATATGTGAAGACATTTTTTACTTCAGATAAATGATTTATTGCGACATTGAACTTGAAAAATACACTATAAAATAAAACGAATTTTTGTATACAACAGGGAAAAGCTTCATATTTTCGGATTGAAATACACTGAAGTGCTAGAAAAACTGGTACAGGCGTGCGTATGCAAATAACGGAGCTTTGCAACCAATCAGCGTAACGCGATGCGGTCGGCAGCGCCTATATAAGACAAGAGATGTCTGGCAAAGCTGTTAGATCGGTTCTTGCCGCTACAATGGCAGGTTATCAAGATTTAAGTGATTTTGAACATGGCGTTATAGTCGGCACAAGAGAGATGGGACATAGCATCTCCGAGATAGCGACAAAATTTGGATTTTCGCGTACGACCATTTCACGGGTATACTAGATCTATATATTTTAAGACTAAAGTAAGTGGGTTTTTTTTTGCTTAAATAATGCAACTGTGTGTTCTGTGATAACATAAATACAACAAATATTAGTCTATATAAATTTGAATTCAACTACGAGCAGCGAAATATTTCCCTCATTTTCTCTAAGGGGACAGATAAATCCAAGGGTGACCCTAACTAAAAAGTTTTCCTTGAACCCAATATAATAATTATAAGGATTTTCCAAAATCCTAGGGAAAAAAATAAAACAGTATTAAAGGGGGGCAGATTAGGCATCCTTTTCGGATAGCAAGCCCCCTATGAAAAGTCTTCGTCGTGCCTCTGGTTAAATCCATAAATTGTGGAAGCATTTGAATATACAAAAAAAAAGGGTCTAAAATGTAGGGATATTTAGACCTACTTATGTAACCCATGTTTAGACCATTTGCTTAGTGACGCTTAGAGCGGTGGCAGCCATTACTACGCAACTGTATTCGTTATACGATTTATGTGAAAATAAATTTAAAATGTCAGTAATATGGTGCATTTACCAAATTAATTCTTAGTTAAACATATTATTGTTACGAAAATAGAACAAACATACTTATAAAATATTTTGCGATGGTAAAATACACAAAATAATACGTTCCGTAAATGTAGAATGCAAGTGACCTACTGTTCTT
>QLNU02015360.1:117579352-117591896 GCA_006491805.2 Dysdera silvatica | reverse complement strand
CCCTGCTCTGGAGAGGGGGAGGTGATCGCCTCATCACCCCCTGGACTGCCATGGGGCCTGCGATACTTATTTCTTGTACTCTGGCTCGGAGCTGGTTAGGGACCCATGATGCTGAATATGTTTTAACCAGATGGCCTGTTGAGAAAATCGATACCAGAGGGCCATATATTGTTAGTAGCAGCCCTGCTTATTATATCCAAAAGTGGTTTCAAATAACCCACAAAAATGACAATATGGAATCAAATCGTGTAGACTTTAGAATTCTGGACGCTGTAGGAGGGGAGGACAAAGTAGGCAAAGACTCGGCGGCCCAGCAAGACATTTTTTCCTAATTATAATTAAACACATCTTTAAAAAAATCCTAAGAGTTTCTATACTAGAAGGGAATAAATTCATTAAAAAATCAATAAATAAAAAATCGAAGCACTATGCATGTATGTGTGTGTGCGTGCAGAAGGATATATATTTAAAAAAAAGTTATAATCTGTTTGCTTTTGAAAACTGTCAGGGTGGGGGAGGAAGAGAGACTATGATAAACTTTATAAGGGCCTGTACATCCTGTCCCCTGCCTGCCTTGTCTGAAGTTGTAATCCAACCGTATAATATAAATGTTACATCCTAGCTCAATTACCTCTGATCAATCAGCATTCAACAATGTGAATTTTATGGCACCGTGATTGCTTCCGGAAATGCCTTTGTAAACATATAAACATTACATATTATTTACGCTTATTTCTAATTTCTGATAGTCTGTTAAACGTGAAGAAAAGGAAAAATAGGGACCAAATGATAAAAAAAATGGACTAATACAGATTTGGGCGAAAATACGAACTTGAGACAAAAATATGGACCTTTGCTTAAAAGAGGACCAACTGGGAGTCCTGTAAATGAAATAGCCCAAATCTGTCAGAAAATATTTGAAAAGAGTATAATGCAACATAGCACAAATGGCAGAGGTAACACATATAAATATTTAACTGACAATCATATATTTACACAGAAATAATAAGTGGTAAAATATGGCAAAATAAAAAAAAGCAAAAAACAACTGTATAATAAATAGCTTGAACAGATTTATCCATTAAGAAACTTTGCACTAATTTTAACAACATATAAATATATACAGTATTTATAACTATATGAAGACAACGAAAGCCATGCTGTATGATTACAGTGCATTATTTTATTTACATCAAATACGTTACTTAGTAATTAATTTATAAAACTAATATATTATATTTGCATTTAATTTAAACATCATATAAAAACTAATTTAAACATATTGCTTTAAATATTCATATACTGATTATTCAGGCATGAAAGAGATCAGAAGTGAAAAAAGCGGAACTTTGATATGCAGATGGAGGGGAGGCTGGATTTGAAGAAAAATGCACATCAACTGCAAAATACATTTCTTTTTGTTTAAAAAAAAAAAAATGTACATACATGTTCAGACACACTCTAAGAAAATTACATTGCCTTTCCTATTCAAAATCACAACAAGGCTTTTTGACCCCCTCCTCCCCACCCTATCCATAAAAAAATTTATTGCATTTTTGAACTAATATCGGTAACTCCAAAATCGAAGCCAAAAAAAGTGGAATTCCAAGAAAAAGCAGAAAACTTTCATGCCTGATTATTATATTGGAAAAAATATTGAGGACATGTCAATAGATACAATCCTTTTGTGTGTCTCAGCACTGCTGACTATGTATGGTTTTCAATAGATTTCTTAATTTTCTGTAAGCAATATGCTATAAACATATATAGTAGGACCCATATATAACAAGTAGCTTGGGACCAATAGAAATGTTTGCTATATTCGGTTACCCGCTAAAGCTGTTTTCAGATTTAAAATTTAAAATTCTGCAATCAAGTCTCTATGGATAACATGTGCATATGCAACATGCATACAATAATATTTAGCATCGAATTTTCTTAAATTTAATGAAGAGCATACTGTATGATGACTTAAATTTCAATATAATAAGCTTAAAAACACATTTAAAGGAAACTTACATTAGTAATTACATCCAAAATATGCTTTTATTTGATGATGCTAAAAAAAGGGGCTGCAGTTATTTGCTCTGGTTTGCAGTATTTATATTCACTAAATTTTGTAAAATATTTACAGCACTAAATAGTCTCATTAGTAATACCAGATAGATTAAAAAGTCACAGGACTTGCCACTAGATTGCATCACCAATCAGATATCCATATGACTTTCAGTTAGTATCGACCTTCAAATGATTGGTGTCAAATTTTCATGATATATCCGCCATTTGTTTGCGAGTTGAGGTCATGTAAGTGATGATACTTTTGATTTTGTGAAAACAATGGACCAAAAAGAATTTTGTGTGTTAATTAAACATTGCTTTTTGATGAAAAAAAAATACCATCCAAACCAAAGAATGGCTCGAAAAGCTTTATGGCACATCTGCTTCATCGAAAACAACCATTTGTCGATGGTTTTGTGAGTTTAAATGCGGCCGATGATGCTAAAAAAATACATCGATGATGCTACATGCTCTGACTGTCCAAATGAAGCAACAACTGCAGAACATAAAAAAGATCCACCATATTGTTTTAGATGACCGCAAAGTGAAAGTGAGGGAGATAGCTGACATCGTAAAGATATCCACAGAAAGGGTGAGTTATATTTTGCATGAGCATTTACATATGAAAAAGCTTTGTGCAAGACGGGTGCTACATTTTCTAACAATCGACCAAAAACAGAAACATGTCGATGATTCAGAGTGCGCTTTGGAGCTATTTAAGCATAACCCAAATGAGTTTTTGCACCGATTCGTAACCATGGATGAAATGTGGACCCATTACTACACACCAGAGTCCAAAAGACAGTCCTGCAGAGTGGTTGGAACCTGGCGAAAGCCGCCCAAAGCGAACAATCAGCTGGAAAAATCTTCGCCAGTATTTTTTGGGATGCACATGGCATAATATCCATCAACTACCTTGCGAAAGGAAAAATAGTCACAGGAGAGTATTATGCAGGATTATTGGATTGTTTGAACAACAAAATCAAGAAAAAAAAGGCCGCATATTGCGGAGAAAAAAGTACTGTTTCACCAAGACAATAGCCCGGCTCACACATCTATGAAAGCGATGGCAAAATTGAATGAATTGAAATTCGAATTGATCCACCATCTCCTATATTCTCCAGATCTGGCCCCCAGTAACTATTATTTGCTGGCACCTGGTGAGGGCTCCAGGAGAAAAGATTTAGGTCAAATGCAAAACTGCTGCATATTTTGAAGCCCTTGACAAATCGTACTATATGAAAGGTATTCAAATGTTAGTGGACTGCTGGAATAAGTGTATTGCTCTTGGAGGGAACTATATTGAAGAATAAATTTGATTTTGACAAAAAAATGTTTTTTTTCATTGCTAGTCCCAGGACTTTTCTACCCATGTAGTATATTGCCTCAAAAAAGTATTTATTGTGAACTCCTAACTATGTATTCTAAAAGGGGTGGACTTCTCAGAAATTCTCAAGTTTTGAACATTGGGAAGGTTTCACCATGTTCGCTTCAGTTAAAAAGACATCCTCAATGCATTTAATTTATTTGAGTGATTGTCATCCACTTAATCATTATACCAAAAATTCAAATTTACTAAATGAGGACTCACTATATAAGGGTCCTACTTCATATATACTAAACATCTTTTTCATTAAAAAGTAAATAACGAATCATTACATTTTGAAGAGCAATTTTAACAGGATTGAACTAGCTTACTACAAAAATTACATTATGCTGCTAAAATTAGATTTTCACTTGTACACAAAACTTAATATTAATATCCTAATAATTTGAAGTTGACAATTTTCTATGATTCAGATAAAAATGTCTATCAGGGAAATCAACGTAAAATTTTTATTAATTTGATTTAACAGCTAAATTCAAATTTTAGAGTTTTTTTTTTCTTTTTTAAATAAAGAACTGTTTTAAAACGTCAAATAAAGCAGTCACTGAATTACATATTCTTATAATGTAAACTAAAAGAATATTTCATACCAGTGATGATCGGCGTGGCCCATCGACTACTGGAACACGTACATGAGGAGACTGTTGGTTGTGATTCAATGTTTCTGTTCGAGATTCCTTAATTCTTAACGTTGGAGACAGAAGAGAACCAGTCCTTTGGTTATGCTGTGTGTGATGACCATATGAACTATCTTTAACTTGAGTACTTGTTTTAGGTGGGTTGGAGCAGTGTGCTGGTGGGGGAGTTGGAAGTGCGTTGACAGGAAAAGGAAAACCTTTCATACCTTCCAAGAGAGAAGCACCAAGATTTGGGTCCAAATATGGGCTCCACTGCTCAGATGCTTTACTACTTTGTGCATATTTAGTTCGCTTTTTATATGGGGCAATAAGAGGTCCCTGAGTAGGTACATTAAATTTAGTAATATCCTGAGCCATCCTCTGAGCATTCTCAATGAAAGTTCGATTGGAGGCACTAGTAGAAGATGCAGTAAGTAGTTCAGTTGGTGAAAACTGAGTGGAAGAATTTGCAGTTGATGTAAGCATGTTTGCTATCTGTGTATTTTGCCTCTTAATTGAGGGGTATCTCACCTGCTTTTTACGTAATGAAAACTGGTCAGGAGTCATTTCAAAAGCTTCGGCAAACTGCCTAGACTGGGGCACCATGACATCCTTGAGCTTCAAATTAACGACAGACTTCACAGGTTCTAACGGAACGTTCTTGACCTTTGAAGAGCTCGCACTGACACTATCACTAGGCTGAACATTAGAATGAGCTTTTATAAATGACTCCATCTGACTTCCACCATGAAGACTATGAGACCCACTTTCATGACTAGTCTTACGGAATGACTTTAGATCATCTATTCTTTTTGAGCTAGTATATGTATCTACTGGAAGCTTTGAATTAACATGTGTATCTTGCAAATGCATGAAACTTGGGCTAGAAGTAATAACACTTTGACTTTTAGTAGTTGAAACATTTTCTGAAGTTGAACCAGCATACGGAAAATCTGCTAAACTTGCACATATGATTCGAGCTAACATATCCGATGCCAGAGAGCCTTCAGGAAATGTGTTTAATTCTGAAGCTTTATTTGATGCAAGCACTGACTGTTTATGTGTTATGCCTGTACCTGCATGATGGTCAATCTCACGTTGAGATGATATGGTAACACTCTCCTTAGCAGGCACTGAGGGTTCACTCAAAGTTACATCAGCAGGTGCAAGAATGCGTGCAGGATACGCTATTTCAGCTATGCTATTTTTGATTTGATAAGGTAATATTTTCACCAACTCTCCTTGACGACTATCGTCGACAGGAACAGAACCAGTGAATTTAGAAACATCAGTGCTTTTTTTATCAACAGTTTCAATATACAATGGCATTGCTACGTTAGAAGGCACAGATCTTTCAATTTGAGGGGCAGGGTCAACATGATTTGTTTCCTGAGATCGAACAGTGTTGTTCAAAATTGATACAGCTGGTTTCACAGCCACCATGACAGCAGAGGGAAGCTGATTAAGCCCAGACTTTTTAGGTAACAGCATGGATTTTTTTTGTCGATTTCTGAAATAAAATTTGCATTTTCATGTAAATATATATTAGCATTTTAGTACTAATATATAAGCAATCTGAAACTTTGAAGTTAAAACTTTTTCATTTATAAATGCTTGTAACCAATACATTAAATAAAAATGAACTTAGTATGCAAAAATTGTAATTTCAGATATATTTATATGTATATATACAAATCTAGGTAAAATTGGACATTTCTTATTATAATTTTGTATGTGTATCACGGTAATAACTTTACTTCATAAATTTTTTACAAACGTTACATAAAAGAGTCAACTAGAAAAATCTATTACACTCATGTTTATAAAAATTGCAACATCAGGAAGGAATTGTCCGATTCAACTGAAATTTACAGGAAATGCAAAGTAGGGTATAATATGCAAATGATCAGAAATTCAGCTTGAATGAGCATGACTGGACTCAGAAGCGCCCTCTGAACGATAGTATGAAGAGTATCAATAGCGAGCTACGGAAAAGCCAGACATGTATTATATCATTGTCAGAGAGCTGAGAACTTTTCTATTTGAATCAGTATGTGTTGTTAATGTCGGATAGTGCCATACAAGCAAGAAATAAAGTTCATACGGAGACGTATCATTGGTTTATGAAAAGAAGGATTTTCGAACCAGGATATTGTTGCTCGTACAGGATAATGCCACAACAGCAATTCAAGTGTGGAAGCTGTGAGCAGTGAACCAAAGCATACTGAAAAAATCGAAAATTTGGTAGTGGACCATGAAAACACAGGATGATAGATGTCTCATCCCAGGGTGTCTACCCAAATTCTATTTCAAACTTCCCTGACTTTTCCAGGTTTCCAGACCAAATCTTAATCGATTTCCTGTCGCTAATTACAGTAAACAACACACAATGCACTAAAATTTGCCCAATTAAAATAAGTTTGAAGGCCAGGAAATCGATTAACGCAAACCCCAAAGCCATTTATAACTCAATTATAGTGAATTTACAAATTCAAAAGCTGTATTAAAAAGTGTATTTCTTTACACTAAAAACTTGCACTAATTAAATATTTACAGCAACATTTCCATTCGGCCCTTTTTGAGTTCATTATAAAAGAGTTTAACTATATAATCGCAAAGCTGATGCTTCATCTTCTATTTCATTTAAAATGTGTATGACTATATATAAGGCAAAGGAGATTGGTATGATGAACATCCTTACAAATAATTTAGCTAAAAACACTTTTTGTTTTTCAAGTTTTAGTTACATATTTGGCAAACATTTTCTTCTGAAAAATATATAGGCTTAATAATTTTATATAAATTATATTAGTTTTGGTGCAAAATGGTAACTTTTGGAAGAAGTTTAGTCAAAAGTACAAGTTTTTCAAATTTTTCAGTAGGTAATGTGGTATGAAAAGCACAGTTCAGGAAAATTATTTTAATAAGTTATTTATTATAACAATGAATTTCAAATTTCCCTGACTTTTCCAGGTCATCCACATGGCAGTAACAAACTGGACAGCTTGTTCTAAAGTGTTACTGGAGCACTGCTACAGGTGCACATTATCTGCGTCTACGGTTCGAAGGTGTCTGTTATGCAGAGGACTACATGTGTGCATTTCTTTGTGGAGGTTAATTTTGACTTTGAACCATAGATGCTTCCGATTACAATAAGCGATCGAGTATAGATAATAGCATGCTGATTAGCACCAGATTGTGTTTTCGGATGAATCTCGCTACAATCTGCACTAAAATGTTGGCAGCCGACATGTCAGACGGTACTGATGTGTTTTAAAGTGCTACACTGCCCAAATGGTCAATGTGGTAGTGTGGGGATGCTATTGGCTATGATAGGAGAGTCCAACCACTACAAATTTTGGGTACTTTCATCAGCAAGGTTTTAGAAGCCCATGTTATACCCTTCCTTCAGCACACTCCTGGTGCTATATTCCAAGATGAAAATGTCCGACCACATGTTGCCCGGAATGTCCAAGTGTGGAATATAGTCATTTGTCAACTGGACCATTACTGTTCTCCAGCGCTCTTGCAGCTTTCCAGATGCTCTTGTGCCATAAAAAATCCAAACAAACTAATAACCTGTGGACTAGGATAGAAGGAGCCAGACAGGCAGTTCTCAAAAATACATCCATCTTATACATCCATCTCATATCCGATTAGATGTCCAGGCATTCAGAGAACCTTATTGCCGCTCAGGGCAGCTTCATTAAATATTAATTTTCTGCCCGTAATGTAGTTGTACTTGTCTGTAAAGTTAATCATGTGTTTAAAACATCTTTTGTCATATATGATATAAATTTCATTCCGATCTGACCCACCCTTCTTAGTGTTGCAATTTTCATAAACATGAGTGTAGTTATAAAAACGTAATAGAATTTTTAAATCTCACATTTAAACTTGTTTAAATATTTTCCAAGCATGAATAGAAATTGAAAAAATCACCACCACATTAATTTAGTGCTTTATTGAAATTATATTCTTACTAAAAGGATGTAAAGCACATACAACTGAAAAGTACATTTGGGAGGCAGAGTAACAGATAACACTTAAAAGCTAAATATTAGTGACCGAATAGATCATGTAAGTAGCTGTGTTAAATATGAATTCATAGAACGTCAATGATGCATACATTAGTCTTTAAAAAAATCTGTTTTCCTTTTTCAGAATAACTGTATATTTGAAGCAAAGATTAACCCTAGCCATTAATGCTAGCCTTTTCGCTGAAAGGCGACATTAACAAAAATTCAACTAGAAAAACTGCCAAGCAATTCGCCGAAAAGCTCCAACTAAAATTGGAAAAGTAGTGATGGCTAGATCACTCAGTTGCATGAAACGGTACTGTCAGAGGGAAAGGTTATCATGTGGCCCTCCACATCAGAGATGAAACATACCCTTACTGGTAACACTGAGCTGCTCATAAACTCCCAGAAATATTGTACACTCAGGAGACAAAACGTGCAAAAAAGCATAGTACGGTACCTCTTGTCCAATCCCAGTTGCTTGTAACTCCAAATAACATGCTGCAAAAATGAACTGTGCTGCTAAAGAAAATTTACTATGTGAGTACAATGCTATGACTGTAATATGTGAGTTTGAATTGTCAATTCCAGTGCATACTGTAGATTGTGAAAGGATATTTAGTGAAATAAATATAAAAACAGATATTCGTAATAGACTCCATGTCAGCAATGTGACCCATTTGATGAACATATCAATTGATCGGCCAGAGAGAAAGGAACTTGATTTTAAGGCTACATCTCTCTCCTGGTGTATGCACTAGCATAGAAGAATCAAGTCAAAGTATAAAAATAATTAAATGTCATTATGTGGAGTAGATTGTTCTGGAACAAAATGTGTTGTAAACTTGAAAACGTCTTTTCCGATTCGGCTACAACTTTTAGGTGCAAGTTAGCTGAAAAGCTACAAAAATCTCTTTGGCAGCTTACTCCCGGATTTGAAGTTTTTTTCTGTTTTGTTTTAATAGTATGAGAAGTTCATTCAAAATATAAATATAATTAGTATTATCTTGTATGTGAGTTAGTTGTCATTTTACACTTATGGCTTCAATACTGTTAAAAAATATTACAACATAAAAGCAATTCAAAATATTGAATTTAACTGATCATGTGTGCAGTAAATTCCTCTTAACCATCCATGACACAACTGGCCCCCTGGACAGTTAGTAATTTGGCTGGTTAATTCTATAACTATGCTGCTCATTAAAAAGGAGTGGTAAAATTCAGGTATTATGATGAAAATTTCCAAATTAGTTCATTTTAAAGTGATATAATTACTAGACAATAGATTTTATACGCATTTATCATTTTATAAATTGATATTTTTTTGCATAAGTACAATTACGCAGGAATTTTATTTAGATTTCTCCACATGAATCCTTGCCGCTATTGATTTTGCAGTAAATAGTATTCTTTTAATTTCTTAGTAAATTTATGTATTGTTTCGCTGTTTTTAATATATTATGGAATCAAATTCCAGTTTTTTATCCCTATGTAGTTAATATTCCCCTGCACTTGGTTAGTTTTACTTTTTTTTGTATGTATTTATCGATATTTCGATAATTATAGTTGTTAATTTTTTAATTGATTTCTATTATAATTTCATATTTTTGGTTTTTTACTCTTTCATATATTAAGTAGTTTTATGTCATATTTCCTGTGCATATTATTATATCATCATCATCATCATATTCAACCATTATCTATCCACTGCTGGATGAAGGTCTCTCCAAATGCTTTCCACACAAGTCTATCCTGGGCCATTCGTTTCCACGTCACCCCAACCTCTTTTCTTATTTCATCCACCCATCTAGTTTGAGGACGTTTTCTAGGTCTTCGGTGGTCTCTTGGAATCCAGTTCAGAATTTCTGTTGTCCATCGTTGATCAGTTCTTCTTGCAATATGCCCAGCCCATCGCCATTTCAGCCCTTTTACTTTAACAATGATGTCCTCTACTCTAGTTTGCTCTCTCACCCAAGTGTTTCTTTTTCGATCTCTCCTAGTTATTCCAAGCATGCACCTCTCCATGCTCCTTTGCGTTGTCTGTAACTTTCGTATTGCTCCAACTGTTAGACTCCATGTCTCTGATCCATAAGAGAGGACTGGCAATACACACTGGTTGAAGACCTTTCTTTTTAGACACAAAGGCAATTTCCCCTTCAGGATAAAACTGTTTCTTCCAAATGCACTCCAGCCAAGTTTAATACGTCTGTTGAGTTCTTTCATAATGTTGCCATCCATTGAAATCAGCTGGCCAAGGTAAATATATGAATCAGCAATTTCTAGCTCAATGTTGTCAACTTGTACTTTTGTTTCCTCTACGAAATTATTGAACATGATCTTAGTTTTTTGTAGGTTCATCTTGAGTCCAACTTCTTTACTTCTAGTTGAGAGCTCCTGTACCATGTCTTGGAGTTCTGATGGGTTCGTTGAAAAAATAACAATGTCATCAGCAAACCGCAAATGATTTAAATATTCACCATTTATTTTTATTCCCTTGTCATTCCAATTTATCTGCTGAAAAATCATCTGTAAAGCTGAAGTAAAAAGTTTTGGAGAAATGGTATCTCCCTGCCTCACACCTTTACCAATTTTAATAGTTTTGGTATCTTTATGTAACCGAAATTTTGCACTTGCACTTGCATTTTTATACACACGTTTCAATATGTCAATGTACACATCCTCGATGTCTGCTGATCTTAAAGAGTTGATGACTGCTGATGTTTTAATAGAGTCAAAGGCCTTCTCATAGTCAATAAATGCCACACACAATGGAAGTTCATATTCATGTGTTCTTTCAATTAATTCTCTTAATACTTGAATATGGTCCACTGTACTGAATCCACTTCGAAATCCAGCTTGTTCTCTTGGTTGAGCTGCATCTAATTTTTTCTGCAGGCGATGTGTTAGCACTTTTGTGAAGATTTTATAAATAAAAGGTAACAAGCTAATTGGTCGGTAATTTTTTAAATCCTCTTTATCACGTTTTTTATGTCAAAGAATTACTGTTGTAGAATCCCATTGGTTTGGTATGTTACCGCTGTTAAGACATTTGGTAAAGAATTTTGCAAGTATGTCTTCTACATATTCTCCAGCTTCTTTTAGGATATCTAATGTAATACCATCATCACCAGGGGCTCTTCCTTTCTTCATGCTTTTTATTGCAAATGAAACTTCTTCTTTTAAGATTTTAGGAGCTGTTCCTTCGACTATTTCAATGTCTTCGTTTAATTCACTGTTACTTTCGTATAGATTTTTGTAGAATTCTTCAACTCTTCTAAGTATTTCTTCCCTATTTCTTGTTACGGTGCCATCCTCTCCTTTTAATGCAATGATGTGTTTCTTCCCAACAGATAAACTTCCTTTAACAACCCTAAGGCTCTTGTTATTTTCAATGGCTTTCCTTACTAGCTCACAGTTGAATTTTCTTATGTCTTCTTTCATGCTTTTGCGCAGAGTTTTACAAAGTTCTATGTACTCAATCCTGGAACTGGTATTTCGATTGTCCACCTTCATATCTCTTCGCCTTTTCATGAGCTGTTTCGTCTTCTCAGATAATTTGCTATTGTGCTTTTTACAGGTTACACCACCAATTTCCCCAGCAGTTTCAACTATTGTCTTAACAATGTTTTCATTTGCTTCTGAGATATCACTTTCATCAATAAGTCCTTCCAGTGCAGAAAAGCGATTTTTTAATTCCAACTTGAATGCCTCGGTATTTACTTTCAGTTTCATTAGATCCACCCTCTTACTTACTTGTTTCCTAATGAGCTTCTGTCGTTCTAATTTAGTATTTAAGTGCACTTTACATCTCACCATTCGATGATCACTTCCAGTATTAAATCTGTTCAGTACACTGCAATCTTCAATAATTGATTTCTTGTTTGCCAGGATATAGTCAATTTCACTAGTTCCCCCATTTGGGTGTTTCCATGTCCATTTTCTTTGCGGTTTCTTCTTAAAAAATGAATTCATGATGCTAAGGTTTTCAGCTTCTGCAAATTCGATGAGTTGATCGCCACGTTCATTCCTTTCCCCATATCCGTATTTACCAACCGATGTCTCTCCTTGTTCCTGTTGTCCAATTCTTGCATTGAAATCCCCCATGATGAGCTTGATATGTTGTTTCCCTTTGGTGTGTAACTCTTTGATTTCTTCATAAAATTCTTCAACCTCTTCGTCGGTATGGCTTGATGTTGGTGCATATACCTGTACTATTTGAAGTTGGTATCGCTGGGTTAGTTGAACAACAAGCCTCGCTGCTCGATCTGATGTACTTTCAACTTCCAGAAGACAGTCTTTAATTCTTTTGTTGATTAAGAAGCCAACACCACTTGTTCTTCCAGTTTCCGTTCCTCTATAATAAAACAAATGTCCGCTTTTAAGTTCCACCAATTCTTCACCTTTTCTTCTGACTTCACTGAGTCCTATAATGTCCCAATTGATCTTTTCAAGTTCCTCTTCCA
>QLNU02015360.1:117566311-117579252 GCA_006491805.2 Dysdera silvatica | reverse complement strand
GAACTTCACTAGAAAGGCCAAAATTTATATTGAATAGTGTAAAGCGAAGAGTGTTTATGTATCTATGTTTACAAATCTCTTAAGCTGGAGTTGCAAAGAAGAAAAAGAGATACCGACCCGGAGACGAGAACCGGAGACCCTTCCGTACGAAAGGGAATGTTATGACCAACTGAAATAGATCACCGTAACATGAGAACGATGCTATTGGTTTGTATCTAAAATTTATAGGATATTATTTCCCTTCTCAGGGATAAAATAATTGCCAAATATTGGTCGATACATAAAGCCAGTAGGGTTAGTTTTTTACAATTTTTCGTATGGGAGATTTTCTTCTTTTTTTTTCTTTACAAAACAGCTCTAGTTCGATCTTTGAAAACGTAAGTGCCAAAATATTGCTCATTGTTTATTCTTAACAAAACATCATAAAAACTTTCTAGAGTCTCTTTATGTGCCGAACAATATTTGGCAATTTTGTTATCGCTGCGAAGGGTAATAAAAAAATATCATCTAAAATTCTAAATTCTTTTTTAAAATTTATAACGACCTCCTGCAGTTAGATGGGTTATCTGCTTTAGAAACCCATTCTATTCTTTCAGTCTGGGACTCATAAAAATGTTAATTCCGCATCGTAGAAAGCGCAAACCCGCCTCTTTTTACCTCAGAACAGGATTATTGGAAGGATCGGGTGTGTGAATTTTGGACGCCAAAAAGTGAATGCAGAATATTCATGTTTTCATGAAACTACATTGAATATTGAAAACTTATTTATCATAATTTAACTTCCCTATATAATTAGGAATATTTTTTCTATAAAAGTCAAAATAGAGTTTGAAATTATTTCTTGTAAATCACAATGAAATGCGTGTGAATTTTTGGAAGTGGAAAATTGGAAAACAAAGATGATGTAATGGGCTCAGCCAAAGAATGATTTCAATTATCCAAAACCATCACATCAAACTAGCATTTTTTACTAATTTTTGCATTTTGCAATTGCCCACGCTCGAAATTTTTCGACGCATTTAACAAAAATCGAACTAGAAAAATTCCTTTAAAACAGCAACAAATTAAACAATATAAATTAAGCTAAGCTTTGGAAAATGAATGCATTGGGCATGATATGGCTGGAAAATATTGTCATATTGTCACATAGATCTTTTTATTCGCATTTATTATTTTATAAACCGACATTTTTTTGCATAAGTACAATTATGCACGAATTTTATTTAGATTTCTCCATATGAATCCCTACCGCTATTGATTTTGTAGTAAATAGTATTCTTTTAATTTCTTAGTAAATTTATGCATCGTTTTGCTGTTTTTTATATCTTCTGGAATTTCATTCCACTTTTTTTATTCCTATGTAGTTAATATTCTCCTGACTTTTGTTAGTTTTACTTCTTTTTGGTATGTATTTATTGATATTTCGATAACTATAGTTAATTTTTTTGTTGAGTTCTATTATATTTTCATATTTTTGGTTTTTTACTCTTTCATATATTATTTTAAGTAGTTTTATGGCATATATTTTCTGTGCATATATTTTTTTTTATTTTGTTTGTATGCTGAAATCGAATTACCTGTTTTTAATGTTATTTTCTTTATTACTTTTTATATAATTTTATTTATTTTATTTTCATTTGTTTTATTAAGTTTTCCCCAAACAACATTACCATATTTAATATACATTCTATTAATCTAAAATACAAGTTTCGCATTATCTCTGGTGTTAATATTGTTGCTAGTCTATGTATTACTCCTGAGCCTCTTCTTATTTTGTTTCATTACTTCATCTATATGTTCGTTCCAGCTGAGGCTATCCTTAATATTAATTCCTAGGGATTTTATATTTCCATTTTGTTCTATTTCTTGATTTTCTAACCATAATTTGTGACTATTTTTTTTATTTCATTTTTTTTGTTTTTACGCTTGAATAATAAATATTTGGTTTTGTTTATGTTTACACTAAAATTATTGTTTTTAAACCAAACCTCCGTTATTTTTAATCTATCGTTTATTTTTTATATAGATTGTCTAGGTTTTTGTCACTTTTTATCCAGCAAATATCATTAGCGTAAATCAATAAATTTTTATTTATTATGTGGAAGTCGTATAATGTTAATATAAAGAACAGTGGGCCTAATATTGATCCTTGAGGCATTCCATTATTATTTTCTAGTTCCTTAGATTTTACATTATTAATTATTGTAATTTGTTTTTTATCCCCTGAGTAGTTTTTTGTCTATTTTTTTAGGCCATATTTTTCAGTTTTTAATAGTAATTTCTCTCATTAAATAGGAAGTCTTACTGAGATCAAAATATATGGCTATTTTGTATTCATTTTTTTTCCAAATTATCATGTATTTTTGTAATCATTTTATTAATACTTATTTTCTGTTGTATTTTTCTTTTTAATACAGGTTGATTATCATCTATTATATTAAACTCATCTCAAAAAGTTTAATAATCTATTGCTTATAATTTATTCAAAGAGTTTTCTTTTCAAATATTGATAGTATAGTTATTGGTTGATAATTATTACAATCATTTTTTTTTTTCCTTTTTTATGTATTGCAACTATTTTGGACATTTTCATACTTTTTGGTATTTTTTCTGTTTCAAATATTTCATTATAAATTATCAATAATGGTTCTATTAGTTGATCTTTACACATTTTTATTTTCTTAGGAGTCATATCTAATCTAGGTCCCTTTTTTTTCCTTTATTTTATTTGGTTCTTTTCCCCAATTCTTCATATGTGAAGTCGCTTAAAAATAAGATTTTAGTATTTCTTTCTATTTGTAGGTTTGAGTGATTATTATTTTGATTGCTCGTGAATTGGTTTACAATGTTAATAAAAAATCCATTCATTTCATCTGCCACTTCTTTATCTTCTGTTATATTTTTATTATTGATTAATAAATTTAGTTTGTTTTGTTGTTGATCTTTTGATTTTTTACCCAGTATTTCATTTATTATTTTCCATTTCTTTTTTGGATCTTTTTCTTTAAATTTTTCATTATAATATGATCTTTTTTCATTAATTATCAGTTTCTTTGTCTCATTTCTGATTTTTATAAATTTATTTCACTGTTGTTGATTTTTTGTTATTAAATATTTTTTATGTCTTATTTCTTTCCTTTATTTTTTTTCTTATTTTATCATTAAACCGGTTATTTTCTATCTTATGTTTTATTTTTATTGTCTTTTCTGGAAAAAATTCATTAAATTTATCTTTTAAAATATTAATAAAATATTCATATTTATTTTCCATATTTGCTGGTATTGTTTCAAATATCTGGTTCCAATTTAATAACTGTAGATTTTCTTTTAAGTTATTAATCTGCTTATCACTTTGTATTCTTACTTTTTTATATATATATATTTATATAGTTTTCTTTAATTGATATTATTATAGGTCTATGAATGGTAAAATATGATGTTAGTACTTCTGCCCTTGTATTATTTGAGTTTGTAAAGAAGAGATCTATTGTGGATTCTGTATTTTTTTCTATTCTTGTTGGCTCATTTATTATATTCATTAATCCTTCACTCTCCATTAGGTTTAGCATTCTGTTACTATTTATACTTTTTTGTTTATATCTATATTCATGTCGCCTAGTATATTTATTTTTAATTTTGTATATTTTCTATAATATTTTCCAGGTGTATAAAGAAGTTATTTATATTATTATTAGGCGGTCTATATATTGCCGGATATATATTTTCCTTGGTTTTTACACATAATGTTTCAATATCATCTGTTATATAGGTAAATTGTTCCATTACTGTTATCTCAGGACCATCTTTTGCACCATATATAGATATTCCACCTCCAGTTTTTTTCTTATTATTGAGTATTCAATATAGTTTTTTTTTTGGTACAAATTATCTTCGTTTTTCCATGTTTCAGTTATTGTTATTATTTCCGGATAATTGTTTTCTTGTATTAGAATCTGAATTTGGTACAATTTGTTTCGTAAACTTCTAGAATTTAACAGAAGTACCTCTGTCTTGTTTATTTTCTGCTGATATATCTTTGTTTGGGACACATCTTGTATTCTTGTTCATTTTAAATGTTTATTTTTATTGCTGTTTCTTATTTCTGTCCTTGCAATATTTCTTTTTCATAGTAGCTTTAATAGGTCTTTGTTATGCTTTATTTCTATTTTTCTGGTGGTTTCATCTTTTCTGATATTTACAATTCCATTTTCTGTCCATACATATCCCGTTATTGTCTCTTTTCAACTGAAGTGTTTCATTTAAGATTTGTTTATTGTATGCTGTTAGATGTTCGTTTATAAATATTTTTCCATCATGTGTCTCAATGCCCTTTGTATGTTCTCATTTTTTCTGCCTTTCCAGATTTCTTGTTTCGTTTCTATATTTCTAAATCTCACGAATATGTTTGACATTAATATTTCTTCCCGTGCTATGAGCAATTTCAGTATTGTTCACTTCTATTCCAATATTATTACACATTTTCTTTATTACTTCCTTACAGTTTTCTTCTTCCTTTTCTTTTATTCCATTTATGACAAGATCCAGTCTTCTACCGTATTGGTCTAAGTTGCTCAGTTTTTCATGCAGGAAGTCCATATTGTCATGTATCATGTCTATCTTTTATCCAATTTATTTCTTCTGCATTTTTATTTTTGATTTCATCTATTTTTTTTTTTTTAAATATATTCTCTTTGAATGAATTTATTTCATCTCTCATAGTTTGTATGGTATTTGTGAGCATTGCATAGTCGCTTGATATTTCCATATAATTTATATTCTCTCTTTCTCTCATCGGTTTGTACCCCAACTCATTTATTTCTTTTAAGGGTTTTGTATCTGACACGTCAATTGATGTTTCATCATTTTCTTGACCTTCGTCACTCATTTCCTACCTATGTTCCTCATTTTCCTCCAGATTTTCCATGAAATCCCTTGATCCATGGGGTTTTTTTTTGCTTTTTTTAGTGATTTTGACAGTTTTAGACATTTTAGCTTTTCCAGCTATTTTTCTTGATTTTTCTAGCTATCTTTTATAGTATTATGCTATATTTCATCGATTGGCAACACATAATTTATAGCTGTTTTATTCTAGTAACACTGTCAATCATTTGCATTTCTTGTTTATAGCTATCTTTTCATCATTTTTACGTTATTTTTATACTTTCTGGTGTCTAATTATTTGGTTAGGTTTCCGATTTATGATTTTCTACTTATTTTGATTAATTAGTATGATTAATGCCATCTTACCTTGATTCAACCCTTCTTTTGGAGCAGAGTGTTTTGTTTACAGTTACTATTTACGTTAAGGTTACTGATTAACATTTAAAAAAAAAATGTTGTAGATTTCTTTTAAAAACTATGATGAAAACTGAAACAAGGAAAAAATTACACATTGATCAAATTTTGAAAGATATATCACCAGGTATTAGATGGGTACTTAATTACAGGCTGGTTATTTTAAAAACAATCATTAATCTTTGTTTCTTAACGGCCACCACTTTTCAAGGTTTCAACCAAGTGGGCAGATTGAAATGATGGCTAATTAAAACAAGACAAGCTAAAAGGGAATTCTCCGCATATTAATACCATACACAATAAATATAATCTCTCTCTCCTTACATTCTAGATACATATTCATTTGGACAGATTATGTTAGCTAGTTACACTAATTCCACTTAGCATTAAAATATTTCATTGTGCAGTAAGATATTAAAAAAATTTTATGCAAGTAAATGCATGACTATTACATAAGTGCGATATTTTCAAGCTATGTACAAAATATTGTTTTCTTGTTAATTCTTGTTTTTAATTATTTGAAAGAAACTTATACATAATGTAATTCATACACATTTATTTATATAGAAAAGTACATTGGTTGGGAAATGTATTTCTTAGTACAATATGCTATCCAATACATACATATGTAAAAAAAAAATGTTTTTATATATTGAAAAAAAAAAATATGGTCTTGTCAACTTCCAATATATGGAGATTTTATTGTATATAAGCAAGCAGCAGTTGGTGTTCAAAAAGACAGCTACAATCTAAGTATTAAGAGAGTATGCAATTTGGTATATAAACCAAATTAAACAAAGAACAAATCATATTCTCCTCAATATTAATGCTATGCAGAAATGTGGAAATATTTAGTTAAGTCACTCCTTACGAAAAGTTAATAAATTATCTAGACCAGTAAAGCTTCCTTGATAATTAGTTCCTACTGCCCTTTCTAACCAGTTAATCTGACAGCAACAGAAAATTATTAAAATTAGATGACCTCAAAACTTCCAAGTAACCCAATTTTTAAACACAGCAATTTGATATCTCAGCCTTTCACAAAAACACAATTTGACTTTACTATAATGAAAAATTAAAATATAAAACAAAACTTACGTAATATAAGAATGTGCTTCTCGACTTTCCTTGAATAACGTCCTATTTAGAAATACTTTGTAAATTAAAACAAAAAATAACCGCCCAAAAGCACTGCTATAAAATTAAAGAGTTTACTTTTCTAAACAGCATAAAATATAAGTATCTAATAACATAAATTGATCTAGTTAAGTAAATACTGTGAACACTCAAAATTAAAAAAGGGGTCAGCATAAAATATCAGTAAATTAAGATAAAAATTGACCTAAAACTGCAATTTAAGTTTTTTGCATTTTCTGGCACAAAGACAGCTACAGTCATTCTGTACCAGCACTTGCAAGAAATCTTGAACTTCTGTTGCCTAAGGCCACATCCAGATATGCAACAGAACATAGTAACATCCCACTGTCTCCAGTCTGCATGCCACTCCGCAAAACATCGTAACATTTCAGCATCCTACCAGTTGTTGGTCTTTTGTTATTGCATCAAAGAACTGTTATGTGCCCATGTTGCACCCCATGTTTGTATATTTGAACAGGTTTGCAAACATCATTGTTTAGTCAGTGTAGACTAGATGCAATGGGGCACATTAATGTCCCACGCCGGTGATATGCAATGAGTTCTGTTGCAACTCAAAGCCTACTTACATTGTAACACCATCACATAACACAGATACGTAACAGGTGATATGTGACGATGCTCTGTCACATGTCTGTATGCAGTCTAAGGCAGTGCTTACTAATTGGTGTGCCGCAAAAGACTGGGAGTATGCAGAGAAAAATTTAACCACAAAATCCTGATTATGGGGTGATGGTATCAGTGGGCTAGGCAATCGAGTGGTTCCCTTTTTTGCTTCATTGCTCTTTTCTAGCTACGCACATGTGAAGGTGAACTCCCAGAATGTTATAGGTGCCATTACTCCCTCACATTTTGCATTTACGACTCAGAGTACCATTACTCTGCTTCAGTTCCAACTCGTTTGTTGTTGTGAGAGTATCAGTCGAGTGGTTCAAGAACATATAATTTTTGTTAGAACTGCATTCAAGTAGATGTTCAGTGTTGCTAAGTGGTCCGTGTAAAACACCTTAGCGGAAATAACTTTATTGTGTCTTTTTCTGGGTTTGTGTTTTAAAAAATGTGATAGTTTATGTAACGTAAGTCGAATTGTTGTTTACTGACAAAGGCGCTTTTCACTATTACCTTTGATCTATAACTTTCATTTTAGCTAAAACTATAATGACCATACAAAAAAGAAGTATCTTCGAATAAAATAAATACTGGTGAGTAATATTTTTCTTATATTTAACCATTTTTCGTAATATGTTTTTTTTTTCAAAATCAAAAGGCATCTAAGGTATTTTTTAGACAACGGACGATGACATGATGAGTTACGAAATAATGTGTAATTCGTACAACTTAAGCTTGGTAAACGTAGGTCTTCTGTTATTAATAAACATTTTCCTAACAGTTTTGAATGTTTCGGTATTTTGAATGTCCTAGTTAAAATGCGTATTTGATATTCTTGATTATAATGCAGTATTTTTAGTTTCATGTGATTTGTATCTTTCCATTCGATGGCTTGTTTATTTTTGCATTCTGCATTTAATTGAATTTAATTGAATTTAACTTTTAGTTACTCACAATAATGAACAAATATTTAAAATGAATCAGAACAGCCATCGAATTCGCGAGCCCAAGAAAATGAACCAAAGAAAAAGTTTAAGGTGCAACATAGTCACAAACTATATAAAGAGAATTATCTGAAACTTTGTCTCGTGTGCTCCAATAATTCTTTAGTACATCAATATCTCATATGCCTGAAAAGTTGTCAAATGAAGCAATAGTGCCAAGTAAACTACATTTACACCCTTCTACCAGGCATCCTTCACACACATAGATAAGGATTTTAACTATTTTAACCTGTGAACTCAGATTCAAATGCAAAGTTCTTTCATGAGATCAGCCACAACGGTATCTAATCAAGCTCTAAAAGCAAGTTATAAAGTTGCAAAATTGATAGTTAAAGCCAAAAAGCCTCTCACAAATGCTGAATCACTCATTCTACCAGCTTGTGTGGAAATTGTCAAAACTATGCTTGGAATCGATGAAATAAAAGAAATTGAAAAAGTATCGCTTTCAAATAATACAATCAGCAGGTGCATTGAAGACATGTCAGTTAGCATAGAAGAGGAACACTAATCCAGAAAATTTGTGAAGTTAAGAAATTTTCAATATAAGTTGATAAATCAACAAATATTAGCAATAGTTGTCAGCTAATTGCACTTACTCGAATTCCTGATCAGAAAGGGCTGAAAGAACATTATTTATTTTGCAAAGAACTCCAGAAACAAACAACTGGAAAGGAAATCTTTGAAATGAGCAAATGAACACTTGGATACAAAATTCCATGGAAAAATTATGCAAGTTTATGTACTGATGGCACGGCTGCAATGACAGAAAGGGTCGCAGTCTTAGCATCCCAAAATTTGGTCTTAAAACCCTGATGTTCAATTAATGTACTGCTTTATTCATAGAAAAGCTGTCATGTCAAATAGTTTACCTCCAAAATTAAAATCTACACTTAATGACATTATAAAAATGGTAAATATCATCAAGAATAGACCCCTTCAATCGCATTGTTTTCCAATTTTATGCGATGAAATAGGACACATTCTATGGTATCATTGAAACCAAACCATGATTGATGACATGATAAACAAGTCATCTCTACACCTCAATGGGGCTAATTTAAATTTTCTGTTTTTATGGTTTAACAGGATGATGGGCTACTTTTGAGTCACTACTACTCAAGAGATAAGAGTGAAATATGGTTAGCGTTCATTTAAAATGGAATATGCCTGCATTAAGATTTCCTATTTCTCTAAAGATCCTCCCCCTCATAAAATCCCAAAGTGTTGATTTATTCATGCATGTATAAACCATGCCCTATATCCAATTGAATAGCAGATGTGGTTCATGGCTTTTATCCTATATTCTTTTTATATACACAAAGTAAGCAAATACTTACATTCTAGTTAAAAAAAATGTAATATTTATGGTTTATTTTATGATGCAAGAACAGCAAAAGGCATGCGGCTCCAAAACCTAATAGTTTTTCAAAGAACCCACAACTCTAAAGGCTTAAGGAAACCAATTCCAGGACTTGAGTGAGCAATTTGTTGGTGAGAGTTCAATTTTGTTTTTAGCATTGTTAGAAATTGAATCAAGATTAACAGCAAGCCAGGCGAACATGTTACCACTGCACCACTACAGAAACTTTGCAATATTTAAACAAACAGTAAAGAGCTCATGCTCGCTCTTGGCCGTATGCTCTATGCAAGTCCATTCACTCTGTTAATTTGATTTGAATGCAATACACCAATTGTACGCTCTATACAAGCCTATTCACTATGTGTTAATTTGATTCAAATATTTAAAATTAATAAATTTTAATGAACTTTTCATCAACATCTGCTTCTAATAGTTAATTGTGTATAAAAATGCAAGTGCAAAATTTCGGTTACATAAAGATACCGAAGCTATCAAAATTGGTAAAGGTGTGAGGCAGGGAGATACCATTTCTCCAAAACTTTTTACTTCAGCTTTACAGATGATTTTTCAGCAGATAAATTAGAATGAAAAGGAAATAAAAATAAATGGTGAATATTTAAATCATTTGCGGTTTGCTGATGACATTGTTATTTTTTAACGAACCCATCAGAACTCCAAGACATGGTACAGGAGCTCTCAACTAGAAGTAAAGAAGTTGGACTCAAGATGAACCTACAAAAAACTAAGATCATGTTCAATAATTTCGTAGAGGAAACAAAAATACAAGTTGACAACATTGAGCTAGAAATTGCTGATTCATATATTTACCTTGGCCAGCTGATTTCAATGGATGGCAACATTATGAAAGAACTCAACAGACGTATTAAACTTGGCTGGAGTGCATTTGGAAGAAACAGTTTTATCCTGAAGGGGAAATTGCCTTTGTGTCTAAAAAGAAAGGTCTTCAACCAGTGTGTATTGCCAGTCCTCTCTTATGAATCAGAGACATGATCTAACAGTCATGGTCTAACAGTTGGAACAATACTTAAGTGACAGACAATTCAAAGGAGCATGCAGAGGTGTATGCTTGGAATAACTAGGAGTGATCAAAAAAGAAACACTTGCATGAGAGAGCAAACTAGAGTAGAGGACATCATTGTTAAAATAAAAAGGCTGAAATGGCGATGGGCTAGGCATATCGCAAGAAGAACTGATCAACGCTGGACCACAGAAATTCTGAACTGGATTCCAAGAGACCACCGAAGACCTAGAAAACGTCCTCAAACTAGATGGGTGGATGAAATAAGAAAACAGGTTGGGGTGACGTGGAAGCGAATTGCTCAGGATAGACTTGTGTGGAAAGCATTTGGAGAGACCTTCATCCAGCAGTGGATAGATAATGGTTGAATATGATATATATATATGATACATTCAGGGTGATTCTTAACTAGAGAAAAAAATTTTAAGGGGTGGTAGGGAACCGGAAATGAACCATATTGGCCGATATCCCCATGTTCGAAACGGAAATACAGAGTCAGTTTATTGTTTATATCCAGCTCGTTGCTACGTAACCAATTACATCAATTAAAATATTTTTTCAATACAGAATTTAAGTGATTCACCTAATAATACAGCAGAGACAAACAAATCAAGAATTCCCTTTTCTGATCCTGATTTGTGTTGCGATTTAGTGAAAATAAGCATAAAACTGCAATTTTATCACACTGAAAAACAATTGTGAACTGCTAAGTATGTGCAGCAGGTGAAGGACATGAAAATAAACAATTTTTGTTCAGTTACTTTTTTCTAAAATTAGTCGTTTGGCCGCTACAGTGAATTTAGTGTTCGCATCCACCACATTCAAGGTTTTCACAAATAACAAAATGCGCCATTTAAAGAATTTCTAAAATTATTTAATGTCAACGGACCTCACGCTCTATTTGGCGACTTTCTAAAATCTGTTAAATTCACTGGAATTGTAAAGCGTAAAGCACAGTACACCTTGGGAAAAAGGATATTTTAGGCAGGGACGGCCTCAGTAGGGGACGAGCCGGGACACGACCGAGGTCGTTAAAAATTATAGTGCGCGTACTGAGAAATTAGCTTATGGCTGTCCTTACATAATTCTCAACAAGGTCGTAAAATCCTAGACCAAAAAATAAACAAATAATATGATAATAATCAAATGTACCGCTTGTACAATGAAATCAGTTTTCAACAACCCTTCTCCTGTATACAGCTAGGCATACAGGGAAGCATCGTGTAGGTGCGATACCAGGCATTTTTTGAACAGTGGCAGTAGAGGCGGCAAATCTAACAAAATGTGTATGTTTACTACTAGAGGGCGCTATTGGGCACATGCAGAATTTACTTCTTTGCTTAAACTAATCATTCTTAACGCGGATGTCGTACACGATGGAGCCATTCACGAATTCTGAAAACACAGATATGCATCTGGTATATGGAGCTAACAATATGAATGCAAGTGCAGCTCAAAGGTTATATTGTGAACGTTTCCTCACTAATCGAGTACCGGATCATAGAGTTTTTTCACGTTTGCACAGGCAACTCTGTGAAACTGGATCATTCCATGTTAGCAGGCATGAGACCGGTCGGAGGAGATATTCAAGAACAGTACAACTGGAAGAAGACATTATACGAGAGGTTGGAGAAACGCCCAGCACAAGCACCAGACGTATTGCACATAGCAGAGGTGTGAGCCAAAGCACCGTGTACAGAGTTTTGCATCAGGACCAATTACACCCCTTTCATGTATACAAACAGCAATTTATGATAGCAGAGGATTATCCTCAACATGTGCAATTTTGCCGATGGTTTCTGCAGCGGAGTGCAGTACAGCTGGATTTTCCAACACGTCTTCTTCACAGATGAAGCTTCATTTAAAAGAGAGGGTATGTTTAATGTGCATAATACTAAGTTTTGGGCAAATGAGAATCCACACGCTACATGGCCAGGTGCTTTTCAGCAACGATTATCTGTAAATGTTTGGACCGGTATCGTGAACGACTTTCTGATTCGGCCATACCTTTTGCCAACTCGACTTGACGGGAGAAAATATTCCATTTTTCTGCAAAATGCCTTGCCATAAATACTTGAGGACATTACACTATCCATTCTACATAAAATGTGGTTCCAGCACGATGGGGCCCCAGCCCATTTCACTCTTCACTTGCGCAATTATTTGGATGCTGCTTTTGGACAGTGATGGACTAGCGGGGGGCGGACCTATGTCTTGGACACCGTGATCCCCCGATTTATCCAGTTTGGATTTCTTCTTCTGGGGACACTGAAAACCATCGTATACGAGACTCCAATTGCTACTAATCAGAATCTCGTAGTCAGACGTCGCCGCTGCTGCCACTTTTCGAGAAATACCTGGCATCTTTGAAAATGTGCATCATTTAATGTGTCGACGGTGTGAGGTATGCATCACTTCTGGTGGTAGTCCGTTTGAGCATTTATTGTAAAAAAAGGTAAATAAAATAGTTACTTTTTTT
>QLNU02015360.1:117543553-117561796 GCA_006491805.2 Dysdera silvatica | reverse complement strand
ATATATATATATGGCCTGCAAAAGGGTTGCTGGTATCTAACTGGAAGGAGACCCACACGCTGAACGTATGTGACGATGTGTGGAACCGGCCAGGCCAGTAACCTAGTGTCCTACCCCGCCTTCAAGTGGTGCAGGCTGAGCTTTCTATTTATGTGGCAAATTAATATTTGCTACACGGATAGAAAGGCGGAAGGGGAGGGCTAATTCACCAACCCGTTTAGCCAGCGTGGTGAAATTATGGCTAATTCCTCCATTATGTTGACACACCAGAAACCATGGCCCCTAGTCTCCAGGTGCTGGAGTGCTCCTGATCAAGGCAGCGGTCAGTGTGGCATGAAAGCAGGGGGTGCTAAGAATCACTGGAATGGCCCAGGCTGCCGTTTGTTATTGACCTTGGCTACGTTTAATGGACGATCCCTTGCTTCTGAAGCAAAACTTCAGGAATTGGAAGAGGAACTAGACAAGATCAAATGGGACATTGTAGGACTCAGTGAAATTAGAAGAAAAGGTGAAGAGTTGGTGGAACTGAAAAGCGGACATTTGTTTTACTATAGAGGAACGGAAACTGGAAGAACAAGTGGTGTTGGCTTCTTAATCAACAAAAGAATTAAAGACTGTCTTCTGGAAGTTGAAAGTACATCAGATCGAGCAGCGAGGCTTGTTGTTCAACTAACCCAGCGATACCAACTTCAAATAGTACAGGTATATGCACCAACATCAAGCCATACCGACGAAGAGGTTGAAGAATTTTATGAAGAAATCAAAGAGTTACACACCAAAGGGAAACAACATATCAAGCTCATCATGGGGGATTTCAATGCAAGAATTGGACAACAGGAACCAGGAGAGACATCGGTTGGTAAATACGGATATGGGGAAAGAATGACCATGGCGATCAACTGATGGAATTTGCAAAAGCTGAAAATCTTAGCTTTATTAATTGATTTTTTAAGAAGAAACCGCAAAGAAAATGGACATGGAAACACCCCAATGGAGGAACCAGCGAAATTGACTATATACTGGCAAACAAGAAATCAATTATTGAAGATTGCAGCGTACTGAACAGATTTAATACTGGAAGTGATCATCGAATGGTGAGATGTAAAATGCACTTAAATACTAAACTAGAAAGGCAGAAGCTCATTAGGAAACAAGTATGTAAGAGGGTGGATTTAAAGAAATTAAAAGAAAATACTGAGGCATTCAAGTTGGAATTAAAAAATCGCTTTTCTGCACTGGAAGGACTTATTGAAGAAGTTGACATCTCAGAAGCAAATGAAAACATTGTTAAGACAATAATTGAAACTGCTGGGGAAATTGGTGGTGTAATATGTAAAAAGCAGAATAGCAAATTATCTGAGAAGACGAAACAACTCATGAAAAGGCGAAGACTTATGAAGGTGGACAATCAAAATACCAGTCGCAAGATCGAGTATGTAGAACTTTGCAAAACTTTGCGCAAAAACATGAAAGAAGATATAAGAAAATTCAATTGTGAGTTAGTAAGGAAGGCCATTGAAAGCAACAAGAGCCTTAGGGTTGTTAAAGGGAGTTTGTCTATTGGGAAGAAACACATCATTGCATTAAAAGGAGAGGATGGCACTGTAACAAGAAATAGGGAAGAAATACTTAGAAGAGTTGAAGAATTCTACAGAAAGCTGTATGAGGGAAACAGTGGATTAAACGAAGACTCTGAGATAGTCGAAGGAACAGCTCCTAAAATCTTAAAAGAAGAAGTAGCATTTGCAATAAAAAGTATGAAGAAAGGAAGATCCCCTGGCGATGATGGCATTACATTAGATATCTTAAAAGAAGCTGGAGAACATGTAGAAGACATACTCGCAAAATTCTTTACCAAATGCCTCAACAGTGGTAACATACCAAACCAATGGGATTCTGCAACAGTAATTCTTTTGCATAAAAAAGGTGATAAAGAGGATTTAAAAAATTACCGACCAATTAGCTTGTTACCTGCTATTTATAAAATCTTCACAAAAGTGCTAACACATCGCCTGCAGAAAAAATTAGATGCAGCTCAACCAAGAGAACAAGCTGGATTTCGAAGTGGATTCAGTACAGTGGACCATATTCAAGTATTAAGAGAATTAATTGAAAGAACACATGAATATGAACTTCCATTGTGTGTGGCATTTATTGACTATGAGAAGGCCTTTGACTCTATTAAAACATCAGCAGTCATCAACTCTTTAAGATCAACAGACGTTGAGGATGTGTACATTGACATATTGAAACGTGTGTATAAAAATGCAAGTGCAAAATTTCGGTTACATAAAGATACCAAAACTATCAAGCTTGGCGAAGGTGTGAGGCAGAGAGATAACATTTCTCCAAAGCTGTTTACTTCAGCTTTACAGATAATTTTCAGCTGATAAATTGGAATAAAAATAAATGGTGAACATTTAAATTATCTACGATTTCCTGATGGCATAGTTATTTTTTTTCAACGAACCCATCAAAATTCCAAGACATGGTACAGAAACTCTCAACTAGAAGTAAAGAAGTTGGACTCAAGATGAACCTACAAAAAACTAAAATCATGTTCAATAATTTCGTAGAGAAAACAAAAATACAAGTTGACAACATTGAGCTAGAAATTGCTGATTCATATATTTACCTTGGCCAACTGATTTCAATGGAAGGCAACATTATGAAAGAACTCAACAGACGTGTTAAACTTGGCTGGAGTGCATACCGAAAAAACAGTTTTATCCTGAAGAGAAAATTACCTTTGTGTCTAAAAAGAAAGGTTTTTCCAAAAGTTGTGTATTGCCAGTCCTCTCTTACGGATCAGAGACATGGAGTATAACAATTACAGCAATACGGAAGTTACAGACAACACAAAGGAGCATGAAGAGATGTATGCTTGGTATAACTAGGAGTGATCGAAAAAGAAATGCTTGGGTGAGAGAGCAAACTGGAGTAGAGGATATTATTGTTAAAGTAAAAAGACTGAAATGGCGATGGGCTGGGCATATCGCAAGAAGAACTGATCAACGATGGACAACGCAAATTCTCAACTGGATTTCAAGAGACCACCGAATAGCTAGAAAACTTCCTCAAACTAGATGGGTGGATGAAATAAGAAAACAGGTTGGGGTGATGTGATGTGGAAACGAATGGCCCAGGATAGACTTGTGTGGAAGGTATTTGGAGAGACCTTCATCCAGCAGTGGATAGATAATAGTTGAATATAATGATGATATGTATATATATGCATATATATGTATAAAGCATGCAAAAGGGTTGCTGGTATCTAACTGGAAAGAGACCCACATGCTCAACGAATGTGATAATGTGTGAAACCAACAGGGCTAGTAATCTAGTATCCTATCCCGCCTTCAAACGGTGCGGGCCAAGCTTTCTATTTATGAAGTAAATTAATATTTGTATCACGAATAGAAAGGCGAAAGGGAAGAGCTAATTCACCAACCCATCTAGCCAGAGTGGTAAAATGCTGGCTAATTCCTCCACTATGCTGACACACCAGAAACCATGGCTCCTAATCTTCATGTGCTGGAGTGCTCCTAATCTTCATGTGCTGGAGTGCTCCTAATCAAGGTAGCGGTCAGCATAACATGAAAACAGGGAGTGCTAAGAATCACTGGAATGGCCCAGGCTGCCGTTCGTTATTGACCTTGGCTACATACAATGGACGATCCCTTACTTCTGAAGCAAAACTTGAGGAATTAGAAGAACTTGAAAAGATCAAATGAGACATTATAGGACTCAGTGAAGTCGAAAGAAAGTGTGAGGAGTTGGTGAAACTTAGCCTTCTGCTCAGCAATATGTCCAGGTAGCAGACGATAAACTGCACTTTTTTTTAATTAAATTCAAATCTTTATTAATTATTTTATTTATAGTTGATGCTGATGTGTGCACAGCTTTTGTAACTGTTCTTTGAGGTTTTGGATTTTCTAGTAAAACCGTAGACTGCACTTTAGAAATATTAGAAATAGTACGAACTTTTTGGGGATATTTCTTTTGGATTTTTTCCTCTTGACATTAAAGCTTGACTATTTTTTCATTTTACATTAATAATATCACTTATTTTATGCTTTGAAACTTGAAAACCATGCTTCTCACGTTGTTTTTTAATTATTGAATGTGAATATTTCTCTTCAAAAAGGGCAAATGTATAGCCTTCAAGCCACAGCTTTCTTTCGTATACTATTTCTCAGTGCAAATTAAATTTTTAGTCGCAAACGATTTTTCAGTCTTCAGGTAATAGTGTATTGCTGGATTTTTTTCCAGGTCGCTGTGAGTTTTTTTTTTTTAAATTTAAAATTATAGTCTTTATAAATATGTGTAAACACCCTCTGTGTATGTATGTATGTATATATATATATATATGTGTGTGTCCCACATCCATCCTCAGCCAAGAATATCGGCACTTCACCTATCGCCGCTGAAAAGCATCATCGGTAGAGGTCACTCAGTAGTGGGGGGGCGGGTTACAATGGGTCCCGTCTTAGCCACTGTCTTCTGAATTTAGAGGGTAAATTCAGGAAGCAGTGTCTTAGCGTAGAACTTTGATTGTGGTGACCGAAGTTCGGATTCTTCGTTAAGCTGTAGGTCTAGCTTGCGAAATCCATTTGGCCAATGTAGTGAGCTCAAGGCCACTTCCTCTGTATTTCTTTCACCGTACTACATGTATGTGTGATAACAGAGAGACCTCCATCCTGCAGTGGATTGAAAATGGTTGTCGATGATATATATATATATATATATATGTGTGTGTGTGTGTTGTCATGCAACTGTTTGAGCTTTATGGTGCAAAAACAGCAGGGGGCATGCTGCACCTGGACCTACAGTTCTTCAAGGAATCAAACTCTTAAAGTCTAGGAAACCAACCCCTAATTTACAGAGCAATTAGTCAGTAAGCTTTTTTTTTTTTTAAAGTCATACTAGGAATAATGGCACACTAGGTGAACATGTTACAACTATAGGGCTATTTCTTATACAGTACGAAGTTATACATATTTATTTTTTTAAATCATGCATGATGTGCAACTAGAATGAGTAAAAATCATGTAGAAATCAATAAATGAATGTAAGGGAGTGGCAAGCCAAAAACATTTCGGCCAGACAGACCCATTATACCTCTGCATATAAACTAGAAACTAGCAAAAAAAATCCCTGTTGCCTTTCAGAAGCTATTTTAAATGGATATAAGTTGTTCTACCATGCAATGAAAGTAATACTGTGAACATGTATCTATTTATACATTTACTAGAGCACAAGATGCACCAAAATTCATGCTGCAATGAAAATAAAAAACAGCATACCTTGCTTGCATCCATCCTGCAGGCCAAAGCAACTTTACCTCTGCATCTAAAAAATGCCTCAAATACTCTTCAGCAGATGTAATTCTAGTCTTAGATACTTCATAGCACTTCAGTTTAATGCGAACAACATCACAGAGGAGTTTCCTAGTATTAAAAACAATTGTGGAGTAAAATAATATACACACACACCAGAGTGTCAATGATTTTAATCATGTGATTTAAATTATGATTTTAATCATAAGATTTTTTAAAAAATCATGATTAAAACCAAACATCATTATTATCTTTTTTAAAATCAATACTTTAAGTTGAATTTTATTTATTTTTTGAAATTAGTTTAAACTAATTTTTTAAATAAATCAATGGTTTAAATCTGATTTAAGTTGATTTTTCAATGCTTATGAAAAAATAATTTAAAATAAAAATGACTTTCTTTTTATCATTTTCTAAAATATAGTATAGGCAAAAACAACTTTTCTGATGATTTCATTATAATTATTTACACACAGTTCATAATCAACTATTCCTAAAGACTAAAGTAGTGTGTGTTTATTAGGTATTTCCTTAATCTAACGTAACAGAAAATATTATTCAAATCACCAAATATTTTCAGAACCATCATTTTGCATGTGCCAGATACAATTAAGTAGCATAGACTTGAATCTACCAAGAGAAGGGCATTGGAGTTCTACGTGTGATTGTTTGAGAATTAAATTAACAATTAGCTAATGTTCAGGCAGATAGTTGAAGTAAATAGAGATATATATAATAGATGCAAAAATAAACTTGAAAGTTATAAACATGGGTATAAAGAAGAATGTTGAGAATATTATACTTCAGTTGAAACTGATTTCTGTTACTTCAAATAAAATTAAAAAATAGTTGTAGTATTTCTATAGTAGAAGTGTGGAAAGATCTTGAGGACCTTGCTTAACCTTCTGACTGCTCAATTTTTTTTTTTTTTTATAACAATCGCTTCAAAAACTGCATATTTCTTTTTATTCAATATTTCAAATCTACATGTAATTGAGAGTTAAAATATGTAGCACATTTTTGTAACCAAAGATGATGAGAGATGAAAGATGGAAAAATTTCATACCCGCGAAAATCGAGGGATTGAGAAAATTTTGTTACTTTCATGTTGCCCGTGGAAATCGAGGGATAAGCAGTCAGAGGGTTAAGACACATCTTCGCATGTTAAGATGTTTAAAATACGCTATGAACTAGTTGTACTTCCAGCTCACAACTTGGCATAGTTATGATCACCAAATTTTGGAGCAGAATGCTTGTTAAGGAGTGAGAAGGAACAAGCAATAGGTTTTGTAAAAAAGAAATGCCTCATTATATTAGGCATTGTTTTTACATTTATTGTCCATGCACTTCTCAATGGTGTTTTATTTGAAGAAGAGACCATGAAACCAATTTCCACTCTTCAGTGGTGGAAATCACTGACCCTCATACAAGAATGTGTTAGCTAAAAGGAACTCGATGAGAGACAGAGATATTGAGGAATTATACACAGCTAAGAAAACTTCTGCTGGAGTTGAAAGGATGTTTTCCATATTTGGACTTGCGCATATCAAGTTACGAAATCAGTTAGGAGTTGAGAAGGTAGAAAAGTTGTCATTTTCATTTAAATCCTTAAATGTTGGTTTTTAATATTATAATTGAAACCTTTAATGCATACTGTAGTCTCATCAAGACACTGAATGTTTGTTTTTATGTTATTAAATACGTTATTTAGATATTCACTTAAAGCTTAAGAAGAGTAAATTGAATGTTAAAATTTTACATAAATGAAGCAGAACGAAAATTTTTATTTCTGAGGTACACAATCTTACCCAGAAAAATTCAATTTAATAAAAAAAATCTGATTTTTTTAAATCATGATTTTTACACCCTGACACACACACATACACTGTTGTTCAAGGATGGTGCATAACTCTTGAAATTTTCTGACCCTTTTCCAGGAATGTTTAGGGACAGGGAATTAAAGTTAGGGCAGGGAATTGAACAGTAGAGACAACAAAGTTGGGATTGTACTCCTCTCTGAAGAACAGTCTACCCTCTACTGACTACTACTCCCTACTGACGAACAGTCTGTTTACCATCACTGTCACATGCGTTGAAGTTTTTTGTAGGAGAAATAACTGACTTCCACTGATCGGGGGTATATTTGACATGTTATTCACACAAATCTAAATGGACCTTTTGCATCTTAGGTAGGAAAAAAAGTTTCTGTTTTGGAGAATGGGTTACAAGCCCATTATTGAACAGGCATCTTCTTACTGTTACTGCACTAGCCACAACATCTGTACCCTCTTCCCACTCTCGTTTCAGTTCAGATGAAGACATCGTATGATTTTTCAGGCATAAAATTTCACAACATGATTCTGCATTGGCATAAATAATGGTTTCCTCATGCCTTTCTTTTTCATGTCAACCGATCTCATATTCCAGAGTTTAGAAAGCAATCTACTGACTATGGAATAACTACATGACACTTTTTGAGCAATACAATAAGTGGAATAACCCACTTCTTTGTGTAATGCAACAACTATATTTTGTGTGGCACCAATTGAGAGTAACTGACCATGACAAAAGAGACCTCGAATAGAGGTTAAGCTGTACAATGTGAGTTTATATACAGTACAAAGACAGATGGTGCAATATTACTTCACGTTGCACTAGGCTATGTCATTGAGCATGCACATAGAACTTGGTGATGCAATCTGAATGGATTATTACTGTACAATTCTTTGTTCAATTTTTTGCTTCAAAATAACAAAATTCAAAGGTTATGCATTTTTTTTGAACAGCAGTGTGTGTGTACACACACATTATTAACATATATATATCATCATCATATTCAACCATTATCTATCCACTGCTGGATGAAGGTCTCTCCAAATGCTTTCCACACAAGTCTATCCTGAGCAATTCGCTTCCACGTCACCCCAACCTGTTTTCTTATTTCATCCACCCATCTAGTTTGAGGACGTTTTCTAGGTCTTCGGTGGTCTCTTGGAATCCAGTTCAGAATTTCTGTTGTCCATCGTTGATCAGTTCTTCTTGCAATATGCCCAGCCCATCGCCATTTCAGCCCTTTTACTTTAACAATGATGTCCTCTACTCTAGTTTGCTCTCTCACCCAAGTGTTCCTTTTTCGATCTCTCCTAGTTATTCCAAGCATGCACCTCTCCATGCTCCTTTGCGTTGTCTGTAACTTTCGTATTGCTCCAACTGTTAGACTCCATGTCTCTGATCCATAAGAGAGGACTGGCAATACACACTGGTTGAAGACCTTTCTTTTTAGACAATGTATATATATATAAATCAGGTAAATATTCATGAAGTACCAATTGTGCCACACCAGAGAAAAAAAAAAGTATCATTAATATCATATTTGTGTATGTGCATTTATTTCTACTAAATAATCCACTAATTCTTTAATTCTAAATTCATAATTATTAACAAAATTTCAAAAAGTAAACACAGTAGAGCTGAAGGGGAAACACAACGAAGACAAAACTTTTATTACAGAAACATGGCATAACATTGAAATTGATAATTAGGGTTTTTAAATCCTGAATCAGGGATACATCTTTTTTCAAGTTTTGCCAAATGAATAGAGCATTAGAGAGATGTACATAGTTGATGATGAGCAATGAATTTTTAGCATTCTGTTGGTTTTCGAACAAATAGTTTACCAAGGTGTGAATAACTAGCTTAGCATCTGGGAATAAGCAGAGGTGATTAGTTATTATTGTGAAGTGATCCAAATGTTGCAATTAGGAGTTGTGTTTGTGTGAACTAAAGGGTTTATGTCACTGACACAGAGAAGTTTATTATTTATTATTTACCACAGTATCAATCAGAAATATCAATTCTAAGGGACCCATGTTCTTTCACAGCTCCCAAAAGGTATTCGTGGGAGCCAGCCCTTCACAAAATTGATGGACAACAAATAAGGCTAGTTGTATTTTATGGTGCAAGGACAGCAAGGGTCATTCTGGGCTAGGATAATAAATAAGTAAAAATAAATGGAGAACATAGATAAGGATATAGGACATAGATAAGATAGACATAAAATATATTAATTGGTATTGTTTATGCAGTCAGTACTTCAGAGAAAAATGAATAATGTCCTCCTCCAGCCCTTTTTTTTTTCTTTTCAACACCTTAATGATTCTCGAATCCTCCAGAAGAAAGTTCTGTGTTTGTTCTTCAACACCTGTTCCCATACCAATCGAAACCGATGAGGCAAGAAACCCAGCAAATTTCCTAACAATTCTCAGGAGATATTCTCATTCCCACATGCTCCCATCCTTCATGGTGGCAATGCTAGGAACAGCATGTTTTGAATTTCATATGTGATCCTTATGATGCAATTTATACTATGAGAAAAATGGCAGCAAAAAAATGAACCAAAACACACTATAAAGGAAAACAAACCTAACGAGTTAAATTTTATCACTGGTCAGAATAGAGAAGAAAATGGGAAGGAAAGCAAATAAAATAGAAAGAAAAAATAACTAAAGTAGAAAAGTAAATTAGAAATGTGAATATTGAAAACAACGAAAAGAGGAAAATAAATTAGAAGGAAAATAAAGAAAAAATTAAGGAAATAAAAGAAAATAAAGAAAAGGAAAGAAGGTTAAATAGAAAGAAACAGAAAGAGTAAGAATATGTAAAACTTACCAATGGCATAAGAAAAATATCACGATATTTCGAGAACTACTGTTCCCTTCATCAAGCGAAAGTGTCAAGGAAGTGAGAATGTCCTGTATTTATATCCCCAGAACAGTCCTGCAATCAGGTTTCCCCCAGAGCAGTCACACACCCAGGTTTTCTCTGAATTTCTTATCCCATTCCCCCCACCCCCATCTTCTTGCACAAATTTTGTATGATTCAGGCATAGGTTTTGAGATGTTAAGGGCAGAATCCATCAACTGCAAAGACTCCTAGGGTTAAAGAAAAAATCTACAAGGGCTAGAAGTTGCATTTCTATGAAGAACTTTTACTGCATTCCAATCAGGAGCATGTATGCCCCTTCTCCCAAGCATGTTCTGCTAGAGAGCTAGATATATATATATATAAATGTCTGCTATATATTTATTAATGTGCTTCTGTTAGATATTTCTAGCTGCTTCTGCTAGACTAGAATATCTAATCGTCTGGCATTAGATATCTTTAGATATTTGAAAGCATTAGGCAGAGATGAAATCTTAATTTGAGTGGGGCGTATACTTAAGTGACTAGATATATTTTGCTGTGACAAGCTATATTCTGTCCAAACACCAGAGAATATTTTTGGAAGGGTAGGGGAGAAACGAGAAGAGGGTGAGTTATGATTGAAAAGCAAAATAACTAGTTAGTTTCAGATATAGATTTTGTATTTAAATCAGTCATTTTGTCATGTGTATATAATATAGATTTTTATAATTCAAGCTTTGTGTTCGAACTTAATTTCTTCTAGAAGTATTGCTGGGGACTACTGCATAAAAATCTTGGCAATAAATAAAAATTTTGTGCCCAATATTGACTTCAAAATACTTACTATAAGTTGGATCTTCTCTGCTGTCCATACTTTACTCATTGCAGAAAAATTAACTTGACTGCTGCATTACTTCCTGGCAATGATAGTACATACTCTGTGATTTTGCTAATGTGTTGATGGTTTATGGGATTTTCTCAAAAAGTTTAAAAGTTTGAACCCAGTGTTTATGCATTTTTAGTTAATTAACTAGACAAGACTACCCTTCAAAATGGGACAATTAGGAATCTCACATGGAATATTGTAGGGACAGCAGGACATATTTGCCCAAAGCAGGATGTCTGGTCACCTTAGTCATACCCACCCTAGTGGAAAATTTATATTAGTTCTCCATAGCTTGCATATTAGTAAATAGCATTCAGCATTGCAAACCCCTCCATTCGGTCATAGCCCTTCCTTCCTTCCTGAGATCCTGGCTATAACAATTGGTAGAGGTGAGAGCAAACAAAGAAGCGTTTTCTAGGCATTTAAAATTGAAGGTATGTGTACAAAGTATATTACAACATGAGAAGAAACATGGCAGTATTTCCTGGATTGAAGACAAGGGCTGTTTCTAGGAGCCTGATTATCAGCGGCCCCAGTCCTGAAAAATGGAAACAGCCAGGAATAAATAAAAATCTGGACACTGTCCTCTGTAACTGGCAGTCTTAAGCGACTACCTAAATTGGCCTATTGCTACAAATAGCCATGGGTAGGATCTTCATAATGTTTTCAAAAGTATTCCTTTCTTTGTAAGAGAAGAGAAGCTATACAGCCTGTGCAGAAGGACAGCAATTTCCTAAATCTTCTACTCGGAACAATGACCCAATTTTCACCCTAGCAACTAAATTTTAAATATTTCTTTCCCCACAAAGGGAAACCACATACTCAGAAAACTATGCATACCAAATTTAGTTGAGATTCGTCCAATCATTCCTTCTACATAGAACTCTGAGTGATTCTTTGTGAACACTTTATTTTATATATTAATATGTCACCTAAGGAAAATGGTTAATTTCAAGTTCAATTTGCACTTCCATACCCTTCCTCCCACACATACACACACACGCATAAAAAAAACCACCTTACCTTGTAGATTGATTCCACTCAAATTTCTTTTTCAATTGTTGCTTTCTAGCTTCAACATCTTGACTATCTTCATCACTCTCCTTACTCAGTTGATCAAGTTTTTCACATTCCCTGTAATATACATATAAAAATCAAACATTAATTAATATCAAAAAATAAAGTATAACCAACTAGTCCTTTTCAATTTTTTATGTTAAAAATTCATTACTGCGAAAATTTTCAATACCAATTTTCTCACAGAAATTATCACATTATTGAACCGCAATATGCGAAATGAAAAATAATTTAACTTTAAAATATAAAAACATTCAATTGAATTGTTCACTGCTAAAACATTTGTCACACAAGAAAATTTCTCTGAAAATCAAGAAAGGTCAGCCACTGACCAATAATTGTTTGTTTTCAGTTTTAACGCACGAAAATAGCAAGTGTCATACTGTGTCGGGATCTACAGTTTTTTGAGGAATTCTATACTCTTAAGGTCTAGAAAATCAACCCACAGACTACAGTGAGCAGTCAGTCGGTAACTTCTTTTGGGGGGGGGGCGCAGTTGGGAATCGAATTTGAGATAGCCATATGCTAGACGAACGTGTTATCACTATGTTAAGGTATTATTACCCTTCACAGGGATAACACAATTGCCAAATAATGGTCAACACAGAAAAGCCTCCGGGGCGAGATTTTTGTGAGTTTTCGTGGGGGAATTTATTATACAATAATTTCTGCCACCCACGTATAGCTTATAGCTCAAACTAGAGATTTATTCGTTTTGGAGAAAAAGAGACGCAGCACGGAGGGACCCTGGTTCGAATCCAGGATGGGGAAAGCGTCTCTTTTTCTCCAAAACGAAAAAAGCTCTAGTTTGAGCTATAATCTATACGTGGGTGGCAGAAATTATTGTATAGTGTTACCACTATGTCACCACAGGGCTACTATCTAATAATATCTCGATGATGATTTTAAATTCGAATGGCTTATTTACCATATTACACGGCAACTTTGACTAATTTTTCGAGTGCACTCACAGCAACCTCTGAAGTATAAATCACAGACATAATCAGTTTAAAACTAATGCACATTGTTTTTGTAATAACTGGTTAACTTCTTACAGCCATAAAATTGAAAATGCACACATATATTAGAAAATTACACATTTTTGAGATAAAGAATCTGAGTTGTCAGGTAACTGTGTTCAATTATATATTATGACATAAAACAGTCTGACTGATCTAAGCTGATTACCTATATGCACGTTAGCATAGTTATTATTAATGTTGCAAGGGAGATATTTAGCAATCCACACAATATTATATGTTGATATTTTGGGACATGTGAAGAAAATTTCAAGCTTTCAAAACATTGGGTCTGCATTTTGTAAGAAATTATGACAGGTCCATTTACATCATGTGATTCATCTCAGCAAAATGATCACTTGATTTAAAATTAATTTAAAATCAGAATACAAAAAATTGCTGAAGTATGCAACTTAATTGCATACTTCAGCATGAGATAAACGTCATCCCGAATTGGAAATTTGCAGATCATATATGTTTTCTGACGCTTCGAAATTGCATCATCTATAGAGCTTTAGAAGAATCGACTGAGGAATGAAAGCCGGTGTTAGATGGAGCCAGCTGGGAGACTACACCCAGATCGTGTGACCTAAGAACATTTTAATTGCACTAATCACACAGGGTTGTGCCGTCCAGTGCGTAAAAACGTTTTAATCACGTTATTTACAGAGAGATGTGCAACCCCGAAGCAATTAAAATGTTCTTAACCAATGGATCCTTGCAAATTGGGTGGCGGCTCACGGGTGGCCCTTGCTATTTTTTTTTCTCCTTCACTTATGCAAAACTTCCCAATCACCTTTGCACAACTGAAAAAAAAGGCCTTTGACTGGTGCCAGCCGAAAATTTAAGGATTTATTTTTAATAGGAAAAAAGTACATACAAACGGAAAAACTGAAGACGTCACCAAAAACAGGAATCTTTCGCAAAATACATGAGAGTTAGCAGGTATCCCCCTTCTCTTCTGCTGTAAAAAGCCTGCATCGTGAATTTGTGAAGCTTTGGAGGGTTTTTTCCATTTCTTAAAACAAATGTACAATTTTACTGATCATCCACACAGTCTTACAATTCACCCAAAATCCGTACATGTTGGCAGGTATGCACATATAAAATCAAGCTTGAGGATAGCTTTGATCTTGAGAATCCCGGCAAAAGGAGATAAAACCTGAGGAAAAATTTCCTCTATACACCCCTCAGTAGCCATTATTCATAGATTGGTTAGGGAATTTTATGGCTTCTGGGATGGGGAAATAATACATGTTTTGTTAAGTTTTGAAATATTATATATGTATTTCAAATTCCTATAGTGCTGATGTTTGCAGGTGGCATTTTAATGCTGTTTTAAACGTGCAATGCTGGCATTCAATAAGTTCATTAGACTGTGGGTAGTAGGCTGTAGTATGTCCTCCTTGAAAACCTAGATATTTTTGTAATATATGAAGCAGTTCAGCTTCAAATTGCTGGACTTGGTCTCTCATTATTTTCGATGGTATCGAGGTATTGTAGTTGGCCATAGCCTACTAGATTGCAGACATGGGTTTACTCCCTAACGAAAGTAACAATGGTTCTGATTGTGACATGCATCCATGAGATTAGAAGAAGGAAAAATAAAGGACTGAGCAATCGAAATATTTATCATATAAGCAATAATGATTGAAAAAGTTACGTGCCAAAAATGGCGACTGGGTCTAAAATCTCGGTCGTCAACACAAAATTTATAGGTGTAAAATATGATTAACGACAGCAAATTTTTAGTTCTGGTTCTACTACATTTTGATGTATTTTAATGGTACTTTTTTGAAGGGCCCGGTGTTCAATCTTCATCATGACAGGCCCTAAATATTTGTCTTTTATGTCTATGCTATAATCTGGGCCTACTATAAGCGTTTCTTTCAGGACTTCTTTTTGGGGGGAAGAGACAAATGGCACTTTAGAGAGGTAGGTTTTGCTTATCATATGTGAATATATAATTATACAAAATGTCTCGGGGGCTCATGATCGATTATGTGGGTGGGATGTATGCCTGAAAGAAACACTGACTACGAGGGATGTTGAACTGTTACCCATTTTCCTTACTATATAGCAAGTAAAGACAGACTTGTGGAAAAAAAAAAACATGTACAAAACTTCTGAGAGTGAAAATCTATTTTTAGCATCGAAGAACAATTTAAATCATCTTGTACAAAATGAAAAATTTTAAACAAAAGCAATGCAATTTTTGATATTGCAATCTTCTCAATTCTTTGGTTCTGCAATAATTGATTTTCAGAAAAAAATGAAGTCTAGACTATTTTCTGAGAGGTGGAACTAAGCCCCTCCCGGCTACGGTTCCATGGCCCCCACACCCAGTTCACATTGATGAGCAGATCGGTTTTCAGCTGATCATGTTGATAAACTAGTCGGCCCATCTCTAACATTTGCTGACATTTTAACAATTGATTTTCGCGAAATTTTGAAAAATTCCCTGATTTCCAAGTTCTATTACCCCTCTGCCAACACAATTGCCAAATAATGATCAACAGGGACAAGCTTTTTATAATTTTTTGCAGGGAATTTATACAATACAAATGAATTTTATTTTCATATATATGTGTACAATTTATACATACATGCATGATGGATTACATGCTAAAACAAAGTTAATGCACATGCAACCTTATAACTTTGGCTATTTATAATTGATTAGTTAAAAAGTACGTTTTAAGTGTTTTTTCTTAATTTATTTATTGGTGTTAAATTTTTTATTTCGTTTGGTATGCTATTCCAAATATTTAATCCGTAATAATTTATATTATCTTTTCCATAATTAGTTCAAACTTTTTTTTATTCATTTCTTTATGATGAGTATTGTATTTATAGATCTCCTTTTATTATTTCTATTATGTCTGAATGTTTTCCCTCGTATATTCTTTCATATATATATTGAGATATTTTTAATTTGTGTATATTTTCTATATTAAGTAGTTGATATTCTTCTCTAAATTGAACAATTGATTGATATAATGGTTTTATTTTGTGTAAATTGTTCGTTTTTATTTAGCAAATTATTTGTTTTTATTATGTTGAATTCTGGTATAATAATATACTATAAATCACTGAATAAGTAAATATCAATTTTGCATTGAAAGTAAGTTTATTTTAATATTATAAATATTCCATTCATTCTTATTTTTTTTATTTATATCATCTATTTGTTCATTCCATAAAAGTTTTTCGTGTAATTTAATACATAGAAATTTCATTGATTTAACTCTTTCTAGTGTTTTTCCATTAAATTTTATTTGATTTTCAATATTATTTTTTTATTATTTGCATGAAATATTACATATTTAGTTCTTTCAGCATTAACCATAAGATCGTTGTAATTGAACCATTGTTGAAATAAATTTAGTTTAGCTTTTATTATATTTGTAATTAATTCAGTATTCGACCCACTTATTGACTGATTTATGTCATCAGCAAATGGTAATATATTATCATCTAAGTACATTAAATAATTTATTGCCAGTAAAAGAAATAACGGTCCAAGTACTGTTCCTTGTGGAACACCTCTTAATCACTTTTTCAGATGACCCATCATCAACTTTAACAATTTGGTATCGACCTTTAAAATAATTTTCTATAAGTTTAAACATTTTACCTCTTATTCCTAAATTTAGGTTGGGTGTTTATTTTATTTATTTTTAATATTTCTATATTTATTAAAATAAAGGCTTTATTAAAATTAAGGACAAAATCTGTTATTTCTCTAGTTTCAATTTTTAATTGTATGTTATTTATTATTTTTAATAAGTCACTCTATTCATTTTTTTTTTGGAATCCATATTGGTTAATACATTATTAGTTTATAATTATTTAAAACTCAACCTCTTATGAATTATCTTTCAGGTATTTTTTGAAAGCAATCATAATTACTATTAGTCTATAATTATTGTACTTAATAATTCCAACACCTAAGTTTTTAGCTTCTCTGGGCTCAATGGAGAGACCCTAGTTTGACTCTAGATTGGGGAAGATGCCTCTTTTTCTCCTATAACGAAAAGCTCTAGTTTAAGTGAAAAACGTAGGTGTCCGAATTATTAAGTATAATAAATTCCCCATGAAAAAACTTGCCCTAGTGGCAATTCTGTTAGCCCTGAGAAGGGTAATAATGTCTTATAAGCGTAAGAAGCTCCAACAGTTTCGTTGTCCACCATCCAGAAACAGGTGGTACATTCATTACAAATTTCTTTGTTCACCAGAACCATTTCCAAATGCTTAGCACAAGAATGTTTGCTGTCACGACACCCATTATGTATCCTGCTATTGACAGCCAATATATATACTAATCAATATTGTTATTACCATATACATTCTATATTTTTCAAACAAGTTGTCAAGAACAATATGTGCATAAAACTATAACTTGTTTCATTTATTCCAGTAATTTTCACCCATGATGATTTTTATAATATACAATTTTATTTCCATTTGATGGTTCATTTAAAGAGAAGTATAATAAAAAGCATGTTTTTAACACACTAAATTAATCCTTACCTTAAATTTGGGGCTCGTAATGACATTGTATACTTTTTAATCATGTCTGGCATAACTTCAGATATTGCTGTAAGGGATAAAATCAAATAAGTAATATGCATAAATATGTCTAATTCAATTATTAAATATTATTAAAGTGTCAGAATGTAAACATTTCATCCCAAATTCTGATCTTGGTGAAAGTAGACGCAAGCGATGGCAACTGAAATTAATGGAGATCTTACAGTTTGGATTAGCTTTCAGCCAATCGTACCTGACTTTGCAAACATGCTCAGAGCAATTTTCAACATTATGAATAATCCTGAACGCCTTGTGTGTCGACAGCCTTGGACACAGATGAAGTATGAAGCCACACTGCAGGATAAGATATTGGCTGAGGTCCTGATTTCAAAGGGAATTAAGATTAGAAAAGAACATTTTACTGTTTTCCCAGCACACGATAACACAGTTTGCTTGCTTTTTGGTTTTACGGCTCAAAGACTACAGTGGTCATGCTGCGCCGGGACCTACTGTTTTCCGAGGAATCCGAACCTCTTAAGGCCTAGGGAACCAAACCCCGGACTACAGTGAGCAGTGCGATCTTTATGAGATCTCTGAGTAAGCGTTCTTTTTGCACTGCTGGGAGTCGAACCCGGATTAGCGGCGCACTAGGAGAAGGTTAAGGTATTATTACCCTTCACAGGGATAACACAATTGCCAAATATGG
>QLNU02015360.1:117521330-117534034 GCA_006491805.2 Dysdera silvatica | reverse complement strand
TTTAACAGGACATAGTAGTATGGAAAAACTTCCTAAAACGGAAGTACCGAATTTCTTTCTGTTGACATCACGCCCCCTTTAGCCAGTTATCACAGGTTATGGTGTATTCACAAAACACTAATTTAAATATCTTTCTCATTGTTTTCAGGTTTATAATTCTAACCATTTCTGCTTTGTACCCATCAGCGTAGAGTTTTCAAAATTAGTGGAGGGGGAGGAATTGGGCCCCACGGGCCCATATAAGTCTACGCTTATGTTTGTACCATAAGCCAGTTCTCAAACAAATTGCATTGTTATAATTAAAGTCTTTTTTGGTGTTGCAATTTCTATAAAAAGAAGTGTATAAAAACTACTAATTTTTCAAGCAAAAGTTTTAATTTTTGCGAAAATGTAGAAAAAAAAAGCATTTGTATAAACTTATTATTTGTTTCATGGTTTTGTGTTTTATGATTCAAGGAGAGCTAATTTTATGTTGTGTTACAAGTGTTTACAAGTTATGTTACAAGTGATTGTTTAAAAACTCATTAACTCTTTATTTAAAACACTCAATCATAATTCAGTGCTTTATTAGAATAAAAAAATACTAAAAATTCTTTGCCCAACTGTATAGATAAATACTACTTGACACTTTATTCTAATTACTGCATTTTATTCAAAACACTTTAAATGAATGAATTACCTTAAATTGGGATAATACCGTCGACACTGTGCTAAATTAACGAATTTGCAAATTTAACAATTTTTACCTGAAGACATTTCTGAGATTAATTGCTGGTCAAGCATACTTCGACTAAAATACGAAAGCGTATTGTTAATATAAAAGGTAGTAAATCTTACATGCTATTTCATGTACCTGTGAAAAAATGTACTGGCAATAAATGCTTAAATACGGAACTTCAACTTATTCTCGAAACCAGAATTTTGCAGATTACTTAGCATGGTACAGGCGATATGTATAGTGATTTTGCAGTTTACGTGGTATATCTTTAACGTTACATTCTAAAAATTTAAAACTATTATATCACGGCCAACTAGATTACTATAGGCCCGCTCACGTGAATTTCAAGGGTGTCCACACTTTCTTTTGGAGTAATTACTGGGGTTGTTCATAGGGGACGCCAAATCACAGGTACAAACATGCCATATGCTTTCATGTGTTTGCAGCAGTTAACCGAAGATTAAAAAGGGTTTCTGGGTTTTCTACAATTTTTACATGATATTTATTTGTGATAATAATGGGAGTATATTATTGTGTTCCATTTTGTAAATCGCAGTCAGGAAAAAGTAATGTATCCTTTCACGAATTTCCAAGTGAAGAAACCCTTCGAATACAATGGATTACAAATATCTCACGTAAAGGTAATTTGTTCCCTCCTTCATAATTTTACTCTGTAGTAGCTAAGCTAAGGTGCATTAATTGTTTTAAGTTCATCCAACATATTTATATCTGCAGTATTAGGGACACAGTAAGTGTTTATTCTGTATTTTGTTTTTCGGTGACATGCTGTTCTATTATGTAGTTTGTGTTTCCAAGTAAAATTATTTTGGAAAGAATTGCTATTCATGAATACCTGATACTTTATTTTTATCATGCAGTGTATTAAAAATCTGACTTGTGTCAAAAGTTATTAGAAATTATGTATTATACATTGTGTAGTTATATCATCAGTTTATTGTAAATTCATGTGTTAATTTCATTAACATTCCATTAAAGTCTTTCCAAACAGGTGTCAAGCCTTCTAATTAATTCTTTATTTTATAATTAATTATAATAAAAATAATTAAATTATTAATTAGTTGATTTAAATTCTATATAATTCTATTTTATTAACCATTAAAATAAAGTCTGCTTTTATATGCATTTTGCAATTTAGCTTTCAGTGTAAACTATCAATTCATTATCAGTTATTAATCATGCCTGAGAAATCATTTCATCCAATAAACCGTCTTCAGTGTAAATAAAAGAGTAGAAAAAGGTATGTAAGATTTAAATTTTAGTTTAAAATTTGTTACGAAAGTTTGTCATATCACGGTAACATCAACGTCGTTGGAAAATAAAATACGATAACTTTTTGAGCAAAAAGCAATATATTTCTGTATGTAATCAGAAACTGGGCTATTAATTGGCATTTATAGTGTGTTAGATTGGGAATGTTTTCCTATGCAGCAGGCGCCCTCTGTCGGAGAAAAACTGCGTGAGAGAATCGCCACTGCGAAAATTTGGGGACAGGTTTTCTATGGCGTTGGGCTCACGTGAGCGGGCCTGTAGTAATCTAGTTGGCCGTGATTATATAATTATATAATGTTTTACATCTTTTGTGTTGTTGATTCTTAATAAATAATTCATAGCTATATATATATACATCTATTCAGCAGAAAATACAACTTGAGTTCTATAAGAAATATTTCAACGGATATCTTCATATCACAGTACCATAGTTTAATTTATTGACATTTATACAACTGACTATTTATTAACAACTGAAATAGAAGTTTCAACAAATGCCAATGAAAACACCGTTTCAAGAACCGCAACAAGGTAACATTTTATAAGTTTCTCAAATGTATTTCGCAATTTATTTAACAAAAAGATAAGGATAATGATGTATGTGGAACCTGTAAACGAAGTAAATAGCCAGACGAATAGTGTAAAATCCCTCCTGTTCAGTACCAAGCACTGGCTGACCATCTCTTTTGAAGAATACAGAATATTTATTTTATATAAATCGAACACTACGCAGATTAAATCAAACAACAATGTCAATCAATCAACGTTTATTGGCGTAGTGATACCAACGCCGATGGTATGGCGTGATTAGATGGTGAAACGTTCGAAAGAAAATAAATATTTCTGCCTTCGGTGGGACCTGAACCCACGACCTTCCACTTGCCGGGCGGAGGCTCTACCCACTGAGCTACGAAGGACAATATATAATCTCTTTACGAACGTATATATATTGTTGCCAGTTATTTCGCAGAATGGTGTAGTACATAGACTACTATTTAAACCAAATTGCAAAGAGACTGGTATTAAATTGATCGAAATGCACGTTGCAGCATATGTATTTATTTTATATAAATCGAACACTACGCAGATTAAATCAAACAACAATGTCAATCAATCAACGTTTATTGGCGTAGTGATACCAACACCGATGGTATGGCGTGATTAGATGGTGAAACATTAAATTCAGAATATATCAGATGATTCCTGCCAACCAACATTATATTATTGAATACTTACAAATATTTCTATTTTGTGTGCCCATTACCTGTATAATACACTGACTTTTTAATGTAACCTTGCAACATTTAATAAACGTTAGACCCATAAACTCATAGACGTTTCGTTAATCAAATTAATAACTGTGGCACTAGGAGTAATCAATGGTAAATAAAATGATTATGCGTATTATCACATTAGTTCAATAGCAAAATTGCGTTTTTTTGTATATCTTCCTCATAACTTTTCATCGACTTTCCTCATAATTTTTTATCAAATTTCTACATAACGTTTCATCAAATTTTCCCATAACTTATTATCATATTTCTCATGACCTCTTATAAAATTTTCTCATAACTTTTTTATCCAATTTCCTCAGAGTAATCTTAAATTAGTTTGTACTGAGAAATGTTGGAAACAGGATTTATTTTCCAATGCTAAAAGACAGAGGTTGGCTTTGGTAGTTTGCAATCTATAAAGGCGTATGCAGCTGTTAATATATTTTGGGACATATTATGTAATTAAATGTACCAAACACATTAACACAGTTAAAATAAATACGATGGTTTATAGCTATTTCGGAAGCGCGTTTAGGCTTCCTTCTTCAGAACCCTAGTTACACTAATGTGGCACACGTGCTAGAAAAACTATCGATGCCAAATTGCTAGTCCAAAATTAGTTCGGGTAAACCAGTTGTGGGTCCGTAGCCGCGTCTTTTGCTATGGGACGAATGAAGTTTCTCCAAATAGAGGACATGGAATTGAACGGAAGCTGATCGTTAACAGTAGAAGAGGAATGCGAAAGAATATGGAAGGCTTCAAAGAAATTGAGGTCGGCTGGTGAAGAAACTTTCTCTATTAGATGGGCCTTGTCGAAAGAAAATTTGTGGCCAGCTTCCCAGGCGTGTTTGGCCAAAGCAGATTTTTCCAGTTGTTGTTTACGCACGTAGGCTTCATGCTCTTTAAGACGAAATCGAAGGGCCCGACGTGTTTGACCAATATAAACACGATTACACTGGCATGGAATGGAGTAAATTCCAAAATAATTGCAATCAGGAATAATATCCTTGAGTTTGGAATAACCGAGTTTATTGATTGGAGTAAAAGTGACCTTGAAATTAAATTTACGGAGGATGGAAGCAATTTTTGAAGAAATTCGTGGAACGAAAGGAATGCTGATAAAATTACAAGGAGAGGAATCAATCAAGAGTGTACTGCACAGCTTAGGTCTAGTGAGTTTCTTCAAAGCGTCGTCAATAATGGTAGGATTGTAACCACGATCTCGAGCGATGTCAAGAATATGGTTAAGTTCAATCTTGAGTAATTCTTCAGATGATGACAATTTTAGAGTACATGAGACCAAACCTGTAGAACGTGCTTATCGTCTAATTTTGTGGATGGGCGGAAGCAGCATGCGGCGTTTGGCTAACAGCAAAATGTTTCCGATATACGCTGGTTTGGAACCCGGACGGCGATCTATGTACCAAAACGTCCAGGAAAGGCAATGAACCGTTGTTTTCTTCTTCCAAAGTGAATTGTATGTGAGGGTTGACGGAATTTAAGGTGGTGAGAATTGTAGAGAGATCTGAACAATCGTTTGGAAGGATAGCGAATGTGTCATCCACATATCTAATCCACAGTTTAAATGGTATGCGATTGAGAATATCCTCTTCGACGTAATATATATAAATATCACATAAAACGGGTGAAAGAGGATTTCCCATGGCAAGGCCATCAGTTTGCGAAAATAATTGATCACGGAAAGAAAAGCAAGTCTGTGTGATACAGATCTCCGTAAATTTGACTAATTCACGGATTTCAGCATCAGCAAAATGAAATTCTTTCATACGAAAGATAAGAGCTTCAAGAGCTCCCTGAACGGGAACATTTGTGAAAAGGCTTTTGACATCGAACGAGACCATTTTTGAAGAAGCGAAAGAAGAAGAGGAATTTAATTTGGAAATGAATTCTGAAGAATTAATTACAGTATCATGGTTGTTAGCCAGGAGAGGAGAAAATCTGCGGACGAGAAATTTGGCTAGGGGATGGGTTGCAGTACCGATGTTGGAGACTATGGGCCGCAATGGAATGCCGGGTTTATGAACCTTCTGAATTGCGGCTCCATTATGTTCTTGGACGTGGAGTCTGGCTGCAATTTATTACTTTTTAATAGCGAACATTTTAGGGAACATCTAAAAATACAGAAATCATTTATAACGACGGAATTTTTACAAGAAGTTTGGTTTGCTATTCTACTCCATACTAAATATATCGGTTATAACGACATCGTATATAACGACGAAACCTGCTATAACGACGGCGATTTTGTAGTCTACGTAGATTCTAAGTAGGGAAATTCGTATCGGATATAACGACGCGACTTGACAGTCATAAAGCAGAACCACGTGGGTTAGTTATTAAAATTTAAAGTTAGTTATCAAAATTTAAGTGTTATTCTAATCTTGTTTATTTACAAATGTCCGAGAAATTTTTATTACTGCTAAACCTGAATATTAAAGATAATAAACTAAAATAAAATGATTTATTAATTGAATATCACGAGGGTCATATTCTTTAGGAGTCCATTCTATTTTTTAAGAGTAGGACCCACAAAACTCTTAAACCGGCACTGTTCGGAAGTCATTAGTATAATATAATAAATACTATTCATTACATTTGTTTTCTACATTATATACTTTAGTAGTATTTTCTACAATTTTTTCAATTTAAAAAACTAAGAAAGTACTATGTTTTTAGTGTGGTTATAAAACATAATATAAACGGAAATTAAATTCATTATAATTATGTTTTTATTTAATTTTGAAACCAAAAAGTTTAATACTTTTTACTATCAAAATAATTTATAAAACTCTTAGAGTGTATTATACTATAGGCTACTATGATTTTAAAAAGATATCGTTTATAACGACTATCGGTTATAACGACCGAATTTGCACGGTCCCTTGAAGGTCGTTATAACCGATTTTCACTGTATATATATTAGTTGCATATATATTTTACCTACATTCAAATTTTCAAACACTCATTTCTTTATGTTCCATATTATCATAGATAATATTTAATATACAAATACTGAAAGCACTGAAAAAATTATGAAGTTTAGATCTAAAAATATATTTTAAAGATTGTGTAGCATAATTAAAAGTATAATGAATTAAATAATTGTATTTTTCACATTTCAAGACAGTACTATAGGTCACAAAGAGACTGACAACTGAATGTGACCTTTTTACAATAATACATTACATGCAACCAAAATTACAAGAATAAAATCCAATTTCCGCAGGTCCTAAAGGTGGCGATTATCACAAAGTCTACTAACCATTTTTTATATATGTATGCATCATAAATGGCATTGATGAAATTCTGTTTCTCTTACATTAAATTAAAAAATACTTTGCCTTATCAAAATTTAATATACAATCAATTCCGCTTAGTCGGAACACACATGGGCTAGGACATTTTGATCTAATTAAGCAGGCACCCAAAATAGGCGAATGACACATAAAATTAAACAATGAATGTTTTTTCAAGACTACATACATAATGTACAATACATATAATAAAATAATATAAACTCTGAAGAAAATATAATAAATTCAGTTTAAAAATAAAACATCAGTTTTACTCAACTCGCACGTCGAAACCTATGACACCGATGTTCGTCACGTGCGCGCCAGTATGCGTCACCACACCGGCAGTAAACGTCAAGGGATGTTTACCTGAAGTCCTGTTGTACCGTATATAAGGACACATCATATTAAATTGTTTGCACTTTTTTTTTCTGACTACTTATAACATAATATGTAAAAATGAATTGTAATCTTAAATTTTTGTCCCAGTTAAGCCATGTAAATTGCTATTGGTTTCTTGGTTTGGGTTCATTTCTTGAGATTTGATCCAACTAAGCAGAATCGACTGTATATGAATGCTTTAAATGAAATTAATGAAAGACAATTATGTTTGTTACTTGTTGGTTGTACTTTTATGATACAAGGACAGCAAGGGTCATTCTGCACCAAACAAGGTGAGACCGTACATAGGGTTTGCTTATTATTATATTCGGATTAATAAAAAAATGATTTTTACCTCACAGTTTCAGAAGCAGGTTTCCTTCCTCTTCGTTTTGGAACTTCATCACTAGATACACATCTTTGCTTTTTTTTATCCTTTGTAAGATTTCCATCCTTTATTTTACGACGCTAGGAGAGACAAATTTTTGTAATATATTCACCCCAAGATTGTTTGATTGATGGATTTTTTGATAGTACAAAGACAGTAAAGATAACCAAACGAAGTGGAGATATGCATGCAATTAGAATAAGAAGTAAATTAAACTGTACAATATGGTTAAAGTTGCACAAAATATTATAAAATGAATGAACTAAGAAAATCAGATGAAAGTATAAAAACCAACGTAAGATAAAAATCTTGCCATGATTAAAAGGGTGTGCGAGTTTTACAGCACAAGTACAGCAAGGGTCATGCTGTGCTGGCATAATTAAAAGAACTGCATAGAATGTCACTGAGGTTTAAATCTTTACGAACAGATAAGACAGTGTTTAAAAGCTGATTACAGGTAGCACACATTGGAGCATATTTTCACTTCAATGGATGTTTATAAAAGAATAATGTGTATTTAGTGCAGATAGATTCTAGAACGGATCTCTTCTTTACGATTATTTCTGTTGCTAGATTTCCACGTTCTAGTTCTTGGCTTAACGATGTCGACTTTAAGACTCTTGCCCTTGTCCCACTCCACCGCCATCATTCACAAAAAAAGGATTAGGTGTGATTCCTGGAATGGAATGGCCATATTGTCAGTTTCTATATTTGCTGCTTCTGCAGCATGGTCTGCCTATTCATTTCCAATTATGACTACAAATCCTGGAATCCAACTTTAATTCTAGAATCCAAATTTAAAATATAATTTCCACTTTTTATATCCACAAGTTGTTTACATATTTTATGAACTTCAGGGTGTTGTGAAGTTTTGAAAAAATCCGGGCTATGTATCATCCTCAGTGCATCGGTGGTACAGGTGATGGATTTATTTATTTATACAAGTCAAACACTACGCAGATTAAATTAAGTATAAATCGGTATTAAATTAATTTAATACCGATCTCTTCGCAATTTGGTTTAAAAAGCAGTCCATGTACTGCCCCATTCCACGAAATAACTGGTTTCGGAAAACAGTATTTAAATACGCTCGTAAGTGATTGAATGTTCATTATTCGTAACTCAGTTGGTAGAGCTCCCACCCGGACTGTGGAAGGTTGCGGGATCGTGCCCTACCGAACGTGAAAAACATTTCTTTGTGAACGTTTCACAATCTAACCACGCCATAATATCGGCGTTAATATTACTACGCCTAAGAAACGTTGATAAATATTGTTGCTTAACAGGTAATGGAGTTGAATTTGTACAGAATGAAGTCGAGTTCTAATTCAATAGTATGAATTTTTTCTGTATAGACTGAGCAGAATTTTGACAGTTGTTGACTCTGTATAACACCTCCACAAATAAAGGCCACAATAATATGATGCCACACCAATATGATCATCTGTGTTAGATCCATCTGCATATCTAAAGGAAAAGCCTCCATACCTACTTGATATATCAACAAATATCTATTGATAGCTAACGTACGGGATATTGTCTTTTGACAGTACCCAGACATTAGCTATCAATAAATAATCAGTCTGACAAACAGACAAGTGAAAATTGGTGTTTCTGCAATATTAATCAAGGGGAAATGATGTTCAGCATCAATTCTGCTACCATAGTTTTCTCAATTTCTGTTTCTTCAGCAGCACTTTCTATTCCCATGACAAAAGTTGTAATAGCTTGTTTTTTTGGGGTTTTTTTTTTATGGTGCAAGGACTGCTAAAATCATGCTATGCCAGGACCTTTAGTTTTCTGAGGCATCTGGACCTCTTCTAAGGAACCAAACCCTGAACTATAACAAGCAAAAAAACAGCATGCGTTCTACATATACAGTACTTATGGAATCAAACATGGGATAATGGAATGGTAGACAAATTCATTACTACTATGCTCCCATATCGCGTGATGATTATATGCAATTATCAGACAGGATTGCAGGTTCAGCATTAACTTTGAAACCAGAGGTGCCATTGATGCGCTATAGCACATAAAATATGCGGAATAGAAGGAAAGGACTCAATATTAGAAAAATAGCACATCCTAGTGATCCGCTGTTAAATGGGGAAAACAAAGGTTTTGTATTTTGTGAGGACCCGCATTTTTAAACAAAGGTTTTGTATTTTGTGAGGACCCGCATTTTTAAACATAGCATGTCCTTGGGACCCAGTTTTATGAGCATGACACTCCTGGAAACTATAATAATGTCTGATGTTAATATCTTACATTAGTAATTACAAAAAAAGGTAACACACACATGAATCATATTTTCATATTTAATAATTAAAATTACTCTATTGCTGATTGAAACCTATTCCTTATTTATACATAAAAATACAAAATTTGTGTGAATATTATAAGAAACAAATTTTATATAAACTTAACTCAGTGAATACCTCCACTCCAACAGCAAACAAACACAATCCTTATATCACATACTTTACTAAAGAATACTACGTTACATTCCAAATACTATATCAAAACAGACAGCAAATTTAGTTTACCTTCCTTTTTACTTTTGATTCAAGAATACCACTGTCACTTTCAGAAACATCTCGAAACTCTAGTTCTCCTTTGTTTATATAAAACCCACCGTACTTTGTAGTAAGCGTAGATGGGACCAATTCATCATACTAAATTCAGGGGGAAAAAAGTATACTTATCGTAAACCATATAAGTTTTTATATATACAATATGACGGACTTGACAAATCACAGTGAATCGTACTTGCCAAACAAGAATGTTATTAATCCCTCTCAAAAAGAAAGAATTAAGCAACAGTGTATATTCCAAATAAATAGTAATACTAATACACAATTTTTCGGTATTTTAAATAATAACCCAAATTTCCTATTTGCCCACTGTAAAAATGAAATGTACGAAATTGAAATGAAATTTATCTATAAAGCCAAAGAACAAAACACAGAAAATGCAATAAGAAATATAAAATGTTAACTTTCCAAATTCTTTGATAATTTGAACCAAGTTCATGGTCCCTTCAAGTTCGAAATAACTAAGTTCAAGGCTGTACTTTAAATTGTCTATTTGCGTGTATGTGCATGCATGCACATAAACATCTACCCTCCCACACACATATACAGAGTGTCCCATGAAGACAACAAATTCTGCACAGAACAATTTCTTGCAAAATTCTGAACAAAAAATGTTAAGGCGAAAATATTGAGAAACTCATATATTTTTTAGTTATTAAGGTTTGAAGACCAGTGAATGAGAACAAATTTTGACCACCTTTTTCTTGGCGAGAACCACTTACAAAACAAATCACTAAGCCCTGTGTATTATAGCAGAAAGAGAGAACCTCACTGGGGTTCTAAATGACTTGCCTTTTTCAAGCACAACAAACTTTTTCTGGAAAACTGGAATTATGACACGAGATCTATTACATAACTTTACGTAAAGTTAGCACAGTTGGCAATTTTTTCAACTGCAACAATTAGCTTATTTTGAAAAACGTTTTATTTATTTATTACACATGAATACTTTATACACCTTTTTCACTATATGCAACATCCTTTAAAATATAATTTTCGCTATAATTAGTCATAACATCATAGATTACATATTCATCATTCCCTATTTTATACAATATAACAATTAAGAATGACAATTGTTGGTTATTACAATATTGTGATTTAACAAATAGCTTAATAATTAATACTATATTATTCGGCTAGATATGCCTTAACAGTATCACATGATTAGATGCCAGGATACAAAAAGCATGATGTAAAAGGAATTTACATGATTTTAAAATTTTTGAATAAGTTTACATATTTTACGACTCCAAACTGTACTGCAGGATTTCTACGATGGAACCGATAGCTTAATATGACTTTGGAATCACAATACACTTCCATTCAATCAACCATTTTAGAAGTCGAATTCAGTCCAGAAGTGGTCACTACTGGATTACTGATGTACGCAGGGCTGGCACTATGTATTATGTCATTCAGGCAAACAAGTGTTTTGTCATCCCAAAAGGACTTAATTTTTTTATAATAATCACATTTTGCTGCCCCTAAAAGTCTACTGCTCAGGACGAATACCCTATCCAGCACCCCCCACTTTGGCCTCATTCCTGGAGGTACATGCATAAGATCAAAAAAACTCTTTACTCTCAAAAGCTTGCCTATCTCTGCCTTATTTGCTAAAAGTTGTCTATCATGAAAATGGTCTTTACAAACAATAATTTATTTTTTTATAATCAATAGAAATTTAAACGTTAATGTAAAATATTAATCTAAATTTTAAACTTTCACCTTTTTTAAACTGTTACTTTTTTTAATTTCTTTAAAATATTAATGTTACATGTTTGTGTGTGTTTGATATGCGAATTTAAAAAAAAATTCGCTAATTATTTTTATTCATCCATTTTTTGCATTACTTACTGATACTTAGCAAAAAATGAAATCTTGAAGGTTATCATACTAGGTTCACTGATTACATGGCTTAACTTCTATAGTATTAGCTGGGGAAGAAAGAATCGCATGCACTTTGGCTTTCAAAGTAAAACTACCGAATAAACGATCAAAAACATTTACTCCACGCCTTTTCAAAAACAAATTTCTTCGTTTCAACCTCAGCCTAAAAGGCGTTAACAAATGAAAACGACATGAGATTAATTAAATTTCGAAATTTAATAAATAAAAAAATATGAATTTCTCAATTTTCGCATTATCATTTTTGGCTTAGAATTCTGCAAGGAATCATGCTGTGCAGAGTTTATGTAGTCTTGACGGAACACCCTATATTTATACACATAGCTAGACCTCAATATATATCAAACTTCCATATACAGTGAAACCATGATTTATCATTTTCCGCAGATATCTGGAAAATGAATGATGAGTGCAGGAAAATAATGAAAGAAGGCTGTTATAAAATAAAAGCAATAGGGGTTGGTATGCTGTTGGTGTAAAGGCGCATACATAAGACATAACAAATAAATTAATGACTTATACATACCATGAACTTAACAAGCTAATAGCAAAATGTTTAAAGTAAATAGAACATGCACTTTCGTTTTTATAGAAAGGAAGAATATATATTTAAAGAAATCAGTCATTTTGCCACAAAAAAAAAGGAATGACCGATACACTGTGCAATGATACATTTAAATCAAAATTAACGATCACAATTATATATGCTGGTTGCAATTACTTCGACAGGGATATGTTCTTAAGTCAGAAAAACTTCCTACGACAGTCATGTGTCACCATTTGTTGTTAAATATTGCAGCACACCAAATTTACACAGGTGCAAAAAACCAACAA